>PVJL010000563.1:360626-386637 GCA_004026885.1 Lyroderma lyra
CAGTGGCCAAAACATGGAAACAACCAAAGTGCCCTGCGACAGATGACTGGATAAAGAAGCTGTGGTACATATACACAATGGAATATTACTCAGCTATAAGAAAAGATGAAATATTGCCATTTGCAACAAAATGGATGGACCTGGAGATCATCATGCTTAGTGAAATAAGCCAGACAGAAAAAACAAAGAACTGCATGACATCACTTATATGCGGAATATAAAAACTGTAAGCAACAAAGAAAAATAAAATGAACAAATAACCCATGGACATAATCAATAGTTTAATGTTATTTGGGGACGAGGGGGATATGATGCTGAGAAAGGGGAGGGGGTGGGAGAGGAGGGAGGGGAAGCTAGATATAGGGTGATGAAAAGAGAAGTCACAATAGGTGGGGAAATTATTATACAAGTTGACAATGCACTGTGGAATTGTATGCCTGAAACCTATGTAATTCTTGCTAACAGTTGTCACCCCAAAAAGTCTATCAATAAAAATGAATTAAAAAAAATAAATCTGTTCCTTGGTCTGTGAGTCTGTTTCTCTGCCAATACCAAGCTGTCTTGATTGTTGACACTCTGTAGTATAGATTGGAATCAGGGAGTGTGATGCCTCCAGCCTTATTCTTTTTATTTGGATTGCTTTGGCAATTTGGCGTCTTTGTGGATTTATATGAATCTGATGATTCTTTTATCTATTTCTGAAAAGAATGTCTGTGGGATTTTTATGGGAATTGCGTGAAATCTGTATATTGCTTTGGGTAATATGGCCGTTTTAACTATGTTGATTCTTCCAATCCATGAACATGGAATATCTCCCCCACCCTGCTTTTTTTTTTCTTCCTCAATTTCTTTTAGTAGTGTCTTATAGTTTTCAGCATAAAAGTCCTTTACGTTCTTTAAGTTTATTCCTAGGTATTTTATTCTTTTTGTTGCGATCACAAAAGGCATTGTTTTCCTCATTTCTTTTTTTGAAGTTACATTGTTGGTATATAAAAATACAATTGATTTTTGTACATTGATTTTATATACTGCAACTTTACTGCATTTGTTTGTTTTTTCTAATAGTTTTTGTGTGTGTGTGTGTGAAGTCTTTAGAATTTTTTTTTTTTAAAGTGGTGAAACAAAGAGATAGTTTATTGAGGGGAAAGTACACTCCAAAGAGATAGGAGTGGGCTCGAGTAAAGAAAGTGGCTCAGGAGCCTAGAATTTTCTATATAAAGGGTCATGTCATCTGCAAAAAGTGAGTTTAACTTCTCTTCCAATTTGGATACCTTGTTTTCTTTCTCTTGCCTGATTGCTCTGGCTAGAATTTCCAGTACTGGCCAGTGGTGAAAGAGGACATCACTTTCTTGTTCCTGATTTTAGGAGAATAGGCTTGTTTTTTCTGTTCAGTATGGTATTAGCTGAGGGTCTGTCATATATGACCTTTATTATATTGAGGTACTTTCCCTCTATACCCATTTTATTCAGTATTTTGATCATAAATAGATATTGCATCTTGTCAAATGATTTTTCTGCATCGATGGATATGATCATGATTTTTATCTTTTAGTTTATGTGGTGTATCACATTGATTGATTTGCATATGTTGAACCTGCCTTGTGTTCATGGGATGAATCCCACTTGATCATGGTGTATAACTTTTTCAGTGCATTGCTGTATTCTATTTGCTAGTATTTTATTTAGGGATTTTGCATCTGTATTCATCATAGATATTGGTCTATACTTTTTTTGTGTGTGTGTCATCCTTACTGGGCTTTGGTATTAGGGTTTATATGGCCTCCTGGAATGAGTTGGGAAGTACTGCCTCTTCTTCAGTTTTTTGAGAGAATTTGAGGATAGGCATTAGTTCCTCTTTGAATACTTGATAAAACTTATTGGTGAGATGGTGGTCCTGGTTCTTTTGCCTTTGTGGCAGTTTTGGATGCTTGTTTCCATTTCCTTACTGTTGATTGGTCCATTTAGATTGTCCAGTTCTTCTTGTTTCAGTCTAGGTAGACTACATGTTTCTAGAAACTTGTCCATTTCTTCAAGGTTGTTATATTTGGTGGCAAATAGTCCTTCATAACATTTTTTGCAAGAGCTTTTGTTTTTCTGTGGTATTAGTGGTAATTCCTCCCCTTTCATTTCTAATTTTGGTTATTTGTATTTTTTCCTCTTTTCCCCTTGGTGAGCCTAGCCAGGGGTTTGTCAATCCCCCCCACCCCACACACAAAAGAACCAGCTCTTCACTGCATTAATTTTCTTTTCTTTTTTTTTTTAAATTCATTTTTATTGTTAGACTTATTGGGGTGACATCTGTTAGCAAGGATTACATAGGTTTCAGGCATACAATTCCACAGTGCATTGTCAACTTGTTGTATAATAAGTTCACCACCTAATGTGACTTCTCTTTCCATCACCTTATATTTAGCTTCCCCCCTCCTCTCCCTCCCCCCTCCCCTTTCTCCCCTCCCTAACCCACTCGTCCCCAAATAAACATTAAACTATTGATTGTGTCCATGGGTTATTTGTTTGTTCATTTCTTTTTTCTTTGCTTTCAGTTTTATATTCTGCATATGAGTGAAGTCATACAGTTCTTTGTTTTTTTCTGTCTGGCTTATTTCACTAAGCATGATGATCTCCAGGTCCATCCATTTTGTCGCAAATGGCACTATTTCATCTTTTCTTATAGCTGAGTAATATTCCATTGTGTATATGTACCACAGCTTCTTTATCCAGTCATCTGTCGCAGGGCACTTTGGTTGTTTCCATATTTTGGCCACTGTGAACAGCGCTGCGATGAACATTGGGGTACATAAGTCTTTGCGGACAAAGGTTTTCAAGTTCTTTGGGTAGATCCCCAGAAAGGGGGATTGCTGGGTCAAATGGTAACTCCATTCCCAATTTTCTGAGGAACCTCCACACTGCCTTCCACAGTGGTTGTACCACTGCATTAATTTTCTCTTATCATTTTCTCTGTTCTCTATTTCATTTAGTTCTGCTCTAATTTTTATTATTTCCTTCCCTTTGCTGACTTTGGGATTTTTTTTTTTGGGGGGGGGTTCTTTTTCTAGTTCTTTAAGCTGGAATGTTAGGTTGTTTACTTGTGCTTTTTCTTGTTTCTTGAGATAGACCTGTAATGATATAACTGCTTTCGCTGCATCCCAATAATTTTGATGTTATATTTCCATTCATTAGTTTCTATGAATTTTGTTGTTCTTGTTTGTTTGTGGTTCCCTGACTGCAAAAATCCTGGGCCGCAGCAGTGAGTGTGCTGAATCCTAGCCAGTAGGCCACCAGGGAACCCCTCTATGAATTTTTAAATCTCTTTCTTCTTTGATTCAGTCATTTTTAAATAGTATGTTGGTTAATCTCCATGTATGTGTTTTTTTCCTGCCTTTGTTTTGGCCTTTGATCTCCAATTTCAATGCTTTGTGCTCTGAGAGTATGCATAGTAGGATTCCAATCTTCTTAAATTTGGTGAAGCTAGTTTTATGTCCCAGCATATGGTCTATCCTTGAAAATGTTTCATATGCACTAAAATAGAATGTATAGGCTTGTGTTGTAGGATGGAGTGTCCTGTAAATGTCAATTATGTCCAATTGTTGTAATGTATCATTTAGAGCTGATATTTCCTTATCTATTTTCTGTTTGGATGATCTGTCCATGGCTGTCAAGATGGTGTTTAGGTCTCCTAATATAACTGTGTTTTTGTCAGTTTTACTTTTTAGATCTTTAAGTAGTTGCTTTATAAATTTTGGTGCTTCCTTGTTGGGAGCATATATATTGATGAGTGTGGTGTCTTGTTTTTGTATTTATCATTATGAAATGTCCACTTTTGTCTCTTATTGCCCTTTTCATCCTGAAGTCTGTTTCATCAGAAGTAAGTATGGCTACTTCTGCTTTTCTCTGGATGCCATTTGCTTGGAGTATTGTTTCCACCCTTTCACTTTTGAGTCTGCATTTGTTTTTGTGGCTACTCTATGCATTTTTATTGGTGAATTCAGTCCATTTACATTTAGGATGATGGTTGATATATGAAGATGTCCTGTGGCTATTTTGCCTTCTAGTTTTTGGTTGTATGGTGTCTCAGTTTCTTTGCTTGCTTTTTTCCCACTCTTTTTTTAGTTTGATGGTGTTCTATTTTTCCTTCTATTTCCTCTTTTATTTTGTTTCTTTTTCTTTTTTTAAGTAGTTACCATGAGGTTTATGAAAAGGAAAGTTTCACATGGGTAGTAGTCCTTTTTGCATTTCATTTTTTTGTTGTTGTTGTTGATTCCCTGACTGGGGATCAAACCCAGGTTGCAGCGGTGAGTGTGCAAAGGCCTAACCACTACACCACCAGGGAATCCCCCTCCTTTTTATAAGCATGTTTTTAATTTCTATTCTCTTTTGGGAATTTAAATATATAGATTATTCTTGACTGGTAGTTCCTTTTAATGTAATATTTAATTTCACTCCCTCCTGGCTTGAATAGTTTCTGCTAAGAAGTAATTATGACAGCCTGATGGACTTTTGTTTTGAAGGTTATAATTCCCCTCACCCAGCTGCCTTGAGAACTTTATTTTTTTCTGTTAGACTTAATGGGGTGACATTGGTTAGCAAGAATTACATAGGTTCCAGGTGTACAATTCTACAGTGCATTGTCTATGTGTTGCATTGTATGTTCATCACCCAGTGTGAGTTCTCTTTCCATCACCATATATCTGGCTCCTTCCCTCCCTCCCTCCTCTGCCACCTTCTCCCTCCTTGCCCCCAGGTAACCACTAAACTATTGACTGTGTCCTTGAGGTTTGTTTGTTTGTTTTTCCTTTGCTGCTTTCAGCTTTATATTCTACATATGAGTGAAGACATATGGTTCTTGGTGTTTTCTGTCTGGCTTATTTCACTTAGCATGCTCTCTCAAGATCCATCCATTTTGTTGCAAATGGCAGTATTTTATCTTTTATTAGAGCTGGGTAATATTCCATTGTGTATATGTATCACAACTTCTTTATTCAGTCTTCTATCAAAGGGCACTTCGGTTATTTCCATGTCTTGGTCACCGTGAACAGCACTGCAGTGATTATTGGGGTATATAAGTCTTTATGAACTAAAGTTTTCAAATTTTGGGGGGGTAGATACCCAGAAGGAGGATTTGCTGCGTCATATGGTAACTCTACTCCCAATTTTCTGAGGATCCTCCACACTGTCTTCCATAGTGGTTGTACCAATTTGCATTTCCACCAGCAGTGTTCGAGAGTTCTTTTTTCTCCACAGTCATTCCAGCACTTGTTGTTATTCCTTGTCTTGTTGATAAAAGCCATTCTAACAGGTGTGAGATGGTATCTCATTGTAGTTTTGATTTGCATTTCCCTGATAGGTAATGAGGTTGGGCATTTTTTCATATGTCTGTTGGCCATTTGTATTTCTTCATGGGAGAAGTATCTGCTTAGGTCCTCTGCCCACTTTTAGTTGGGTTATTTTTTTGTTGTTGTTGAGTCATACTAGTTCTTTATATGTTTTAGATATTAGACCCTTATCAGATACAGTGTTTGCGAGTATTTTCTCCCATTCAGTTGGCTGTTTCTTTGCTTTGTTGATGGTTTCTTTTGCTGTGCAGAAGCTTTTTAGTTTGATATAGTCCCATTCATTTATTTCTGCTTTTACTTCCCTTGCCTTTGAAGTCAGGTTCATGAAGTCTGGTTTTTGGTTGTCCAGATTCTCGGTTTCTTCTTTGTTTTTCTCTCAGTGTCTGTTATTTTTAGTTTGCTGGTGTTATATGATTTTTCCTTGTTTCCTTTTTTTTTTTTTTTTGGTTGTGTGTCTTGATCCTGGGCTTTGTTTGTTTGTTTGTTTGTTTGTTTATTTCGAGTAGTTACTATGAAGTTTATGAAAAGGAAAGTTTCATGTATGTAGCAGCTCCTTTTCTTAAGCATACTTTTAATTTATATTCTTTTTGGGGAATTTAAATATTTACTTCTTGCCTTTTTATGTTTTTGTTGTCCCAACTTTTTGCCATTTATTTTGGCTTTTGTTTCAGGTTGAGTAGCATCCTTCAGTACTTCCTGGATTGCTGGCCTTGTGTTGGCGAATTCCCTCAGCTTCTGCATGTCTGAAAAGGTCTTTATTCCTCCTTTGTATCTAAATGGTAATTTTGCTGTATATTCTTGGCTGGTAGTTCCTCTCTTTTAATATTTTGAATATATGATTCCACTCTTTTCTGACTTGAAGAGTGTCTGTTGAGAAGTTTAATGACAGCCTGATGGAATTTCCTTTGAAGGTTATAATCCCCACCCCCCAACACACACCCTCAGCTGCTTGGAGCTTTCTTTGTCTTTGATTTTTGACATCTTTAGAGTAATGTGTGTAAGGTGCCTTGGAGAAGGTCTGATGGGGTTCAGGTAGCTAGAGGACCTGTTTTCTTCTTGAATTTAGGATTTCAGTTCTTCCCATAGGTTTGGAAAGTTCTCATATATTATTTGATTAAGCTCTTGATAGAATTTTGTTGTTTCTTCTGGTATTCCTACTTTTCTAATGTTATTCTAATAGAGTCAGATAGTTTTTGTAGAGATCCTTCTTTCTGTATTTTTGTTGTTGTTGTTGTTCTCAAAACTCATCTTTTCCCTTTTGTTCTATTTTGAAGTTTCTATCTTTGGTGTCACTAATGTTTTCCTCCATCTGGTTGGTGTTGCTTTCTATTTACTTAGTTCATGCTTTATTTCTTTCACTGTATTGTTTGTCTCCCATATTTCTATTTGATTCTTTTTTATAGTTTCCATTTCCTTGTTAAAGTATTCCTTTTTTTTTTTTCAGAGATTTCCTTTCTGAGATAATTTATCTGGGTTTGAGTACTCTGCTACTATTCCTTGAGATGAGTATTTTTAGGACTGTAGTCTTGAAATCTGTCACTTAGATCACATATTTCCAAATCTATCAGCTCCTTTTCTGGAGATTTTCTATTTCTCTTTATTCCCAAGGGAGCTTATTGTAGCTGATGTCTTTCTCTTCCTGGGCATAAGGACCTTTTGCCCTGGCAGATATGGTGAGGTCTTTCTTTCACTTCACAGTTGGTGTCACAGCAGCATCTTTACAGTATTTTTTCTTGGTTCAATTTTCTTACTCTTGGAGCTTTAATGGAGGGTGGGTGTCTCCTCTTTGATTCAGTTGCCTTGGTTTCAATGTGCCTCCTCTTTGGGAAAATGTGGTGGGTGATGATATTCTCTGCCTCTGAGATTAGTGCATGTAGAAGCTGCTGTGCCTTTGTTTTACAGTTTCCCTGAGCCCCGTTGCTGGTTCTCG
This sequence comes from Lyroderma lyra, assembly GCA_004026885.1. Lineage (NCBI taxonomy): Eukaryota > Metazoa > Chordata > Mammalia > Chiroptera > Megadermatidae > Lyroderma > Lyroderma lyra. Next base: position 367,890 of record PVJL010000563.1, read on the forward strand.
TGGGGTTGGGGTTTGTTGAGGAGGGCTCAGGGCTTGCTTGCAGCACAGGGTAATGGCAATTGGGGGACAGCAAGGGGAAACAGCCAGTCTTTGTGTTCACAGTTTCTGCCTAGCAGGGGGGGCAGTGAGGTTCATTGCTACTGCTTATCCCAAGGTTGCTTGCTACCCTGGGTGCTGATTCAACTGTGAAACAGGTCTATTCCTCTGTCAGGAGCACTCAGGGCCGGAGCAGGCACACTACAGCATAAGCCAACTCCTCCATCAGAGGAGTGCTGAGCCATGCCTGGTGTGTGCTGCAATACAAGTCTGGTCCTCCTTCAGGAATGTACTGGAGTTGGAGGAATGTACACTGCGAAGCAAGCTTGGCTCTACATCAGGAGTGCATGGGGGTGGTCGCATACTGTTGGCACTTTCTCTCTTTCCCCAATCCCGCGTTTCACCCAGGATTGTTAGGTTCTAGTCAGTGACCCCTCGGCTGTAAGCACTTAGCCTCAAGCTCATCGAGGGACAATTCGTGGTGGAGTCCTGCACCTGTTGGCTCCTAATTTCAGGCCACATTCAGCTGGGTCCATTTTCACTTTGGTGACTTTAGCATGCCTTTGTTCAGGCCCTATCACATGTATGGCTGGGGCCCTAGTGCTCCACGGCTTGGGCTTTATCTTGTCCCCTTTTGGGGTTTCCAGTGTCTATTACTCTGCCTCCCTGGGATCATGCTACATGCTTCAGCCCATTTCCCCTGGGCCACTCCTCAGTACTTCTGCCAGCTCCAGGTAGAATTTTGCAGCCTCTTTTCCACACTGCTCCCTTCTCTTTTCTTCTGTTTGCCTCCCTTTCTCAGGACTTTACGTGTTTTCTTGCAGTGGGTTGATTGCTCAGCGGAGGCTGTCACTTGGGGATTCCCTTATTTGATTTTGGTTGTTCAGTTTGTAAATTTGCAGGAGAGGTTTCAGGGACGTCCTCTCACACCACCATCTTGATCCCTCACAGACCTATTCTTTTTATAACTGAAAATTTGTATCCTTTAACCAACTTCTCCCCATTTCTATCACCTCCCAACCCCAGGCAACCGCCACCATTCTACTCTCTGTTTCTGTGTTTGGGTTACTTTTTTCTTTGATTGCACATATAATTGATACTATGCAGTATTTGTCTTTCTCTGTCTGGCTTATTTCACTTAGCACAATACCCTCCAGTTTCATTTATGTTGTCACAAATATTTCTCCATATTTTCTGTATACCAGTTAGAATTAGAAATTCAATTTGACTCATTTCTTTTAGAAAGAATACTTCATGGGTGATCCTATTTTGATCTCCTATTACCCTTAATGGAAGCTGCCAAGACACCCCAAAAGAGAACAAAATGAGGTGTCCTCTACCGAGTATCAAAAATCACCGCAAAGTTACGGTAACTAAAGAGATATGGTATTGGTAGAAGTATTGAAAAACAGACCAAAGGGAATTGAGAACCAAGACACACATATATAGATTATTGATTTTCTTTAAAAATGGCACTGCATGGGGTTAAAAAAAATGGCACTGCAAAGTACTGGGGAATGAGGACAAATTTAAGTAACTGGCATAGGAACAAATGGATATTCACATGGAGAATAAATAAATTATACAAGAGGCAATATATACCTTTCTTTGAAGCTTCCACAGTTTATTTTAATTCTATCACCTACCAAGAAATATCTTTCAAAAGAGAGGGAAGGAAGGGGGGAGACAGATAGATAGATATGTCAGAAAAAGTAAATTATCTATTCCAGTCCCAAGGAAAAGAAGTGCAGTGACAATGGAGGTGAGTTTTCCCTGGGCTTCTCTTATGTGATTATAATCACATTACAATTATATTTGGATCAATGAAGGACACTGGGCTCCAGCCAGAGTGGGGGATGACATGAAGCAGAGCCAGTCCCACAACAGCTAGAAACTAGCAGTGGCGGTGGCCTGGAGGATGGAGGTGGAGTAGCCAGAGGAGCCACAGCAACCATTCACCTGCACCCCCCAGGTTGAGGAAGATGGAGCAATCATCTTTTATGTGAAAAATATAGCCTTAAGAACTTTCCTTACCACTGTGGACCTGTTTTCATCTCAAAGTCTTTTATAACTTCCCTGATAGTTTCTTGCCCTATTGGCTTTTAAGGGTGTTATTTCTAGACATCTGTGAATTTTTGATTTCCTTTTCTTACGGATTCTGGTATTATTCCATTGAGTTCAGAGAATATACTTTGTATGGTTTTTTAACTTTATTAAGACCAATTTTGTGGCCTAATTTAATCTATACTGTTCAATATTCCACATCCATTTGAGAAAAGTGTAGATTCTACTAATTTTTTTTTTTTTTTGCATGTGGGTAGTTCCCTGGCCGGGAATTGAACCCAGGCTGCAGCATTAACAGCGCCAACACTGAATCCTTAAGCCACTACACCACCAGGGAACTCCAGATTCTACTAATTTTTAAAACCGCATGAAGGTTTAAAGTACTAAAAGTTTGTCTTGAGGTTTTAGAAATGCTAAATTGATGAAATATTTATCTGTATTATCAACATATAACATATATATCTCAGAAGTAAGGGCATTTGAGAAATAGAAATTTGCTTAGACCCAGAGATGGCAAACTTGCTGTAAAGGGCCAGACAATGTTTTAGGCTTTACTGTCCACATACGGCCTCTGTAGCACATTCTTGGCTTTTGTCTTACTATTCTTTAAACGGTGAAATTTCAGCTCTCAGGCCATACAAAAATAGAATATAGGCTGGCTGTGGTTAGCAGGCTATCATTTACTGATATCTGGCTTAGAATTTCACAATAATATAAACATAGTAATAATGACATCTGTGTTGGAAATAACTAACATTGTACAGCTCTTACCATAGGCTAGACAGATGGTTTTAACCCTCACAACGGAACTAAGAGATATTATTATTCACACTGAACACACGAGCAAACTGAGGAACAGAGAGGTTACGCACCTTGTCTGTGATTACCCAACTAGCAAATGGCTAACTGAACAACAAGATATGCCTTGAATCATCACACTACATTGCTTTGTAAACAGTCTTCTAGTTTGGTCTCTCTAATATTTGTTTCTCCTAAAATGCATTATTCTCTCAAGAAGCAGTGCAGCGACATCATCCTTGATGTGAGAACTTTGTCAAACGCCCTCTATAAATATAAAGAGAGAATGAAGTACTGCAGGGCTGACAGATGGCATTAGCTGCAACCACAGGCCAGGACAGCCCCCACTACCTAAACTTCACAAGGAACCATGTCTTCACATTATCTGTTCTAGTATCTGCAAAGATTCATTACCTGTAGTGTTCTTACCTGGAAATGCCCTCTTTGGATTTTTCTATTAGATACTTTTCTTCATGGTCGTACTAGAATATTTTATTTGGTTTAAAAGGTCAATGCCCTGAGAATGGGAAAAGTTATGTTGTGAACACTATGCTATTCAATAGCCACCTCTGGCATTAGCTGTCCAATACTCCATTCTGTCCTTCCTTGAACAACAAAACACCTAGGTTCTGAGTGTGTGATCACATTCTCCAATAGATATGTGGATGACACTGGGAGCCAAATATTTTATTCTTAGAGAATGAAGATGCAGTATGGAATGGCAAATGGCTAGGAAGAACAAGATGTTGATTTAAGAATAGGTAGGAAAAGTATGAACTCATAATTCATTCTTCTCCTTCCCTCCCTCCCTATCTATCTGGCTACCTATCCATCATCTCTATCCCCTCAGTAGTTAAAAACAAAAAAAGCGTATCTATTAGGCTGATCTTAATTTCTAAATACTGTTCCTCACGATGAGAAACCAGGACTCTCAAAAAAAATAGCAAGTTACCTACCTGGGGCAGAGGAAATGAGTCTGGGACATTATATTGTACCAATATTAGGTTTCCGGACCCAATTCTACTGTTGCACTGGGGCAGGGGGTTCCCTCAACACCAACTAACAGTTCTCAGATACCAGCAGATGTCTGAGAATTCAACTCAATTCTGACACATTCTACCTAAACATAGGTTCAGATTCCACAGGTTAAAGGATCAGTTCTACAAGACTGCCTCCTTCCCCTCCCGCCACACACTTCAGATGCCAGTCACAAGCCCAGGCTCTCTGTGCTTCTAACTGCCTACAGATTGAAACTAGAGAATATCCCCAGAAAAATATCTTATTACAAAATGGTTTGTAGTTTGGTTACACTAACAGCTACAGGTTAAGTCACATTAACAATTCCTGTTAACCATTACAGAAATTGCTTAGCCTAGGGTCTATTAGACTGTGGAAAAATAACCAAGACAACAAAAATGATAATGACCTACAATGAGTCACAAGCAAGATGCAAAGCTTCCATCCCTGCACACCAAGATTGGCATGCATTGTTATTTTTCAGCTCACAAAGAAAATGACCACCCTACCATCTCCCTGAATGCAGACAAGGTCAGGAGGGAAGCACATGACTGGAAGATGAAAACCAACTGAATTAATCAAGGACCAATCAGCAAGATCCTCGACCCCAAACCCTCACTCATGACTTTTGCTTTATAAAACCTCGTTTTTATAACCATTTAGTTCAGGCTTTTGAACATTAGCTTCCTGTTCTCCTAGGTGGCACCATTCATAATAAAATAGCGAATCATTTTCCATTGCAAAGCTTGATATCAGTTCTCATTGACTATACACACAGGTGAGCACCGACTCTCTTTTGACTCACTTCAAGTTCAAAATTGGAGGGTCTAATGATCCCCTCCAACTCAGAACACCAATTGCAAATCAAGGTTATTACCTGCACTTCTGACTAACTGGCTATAAATCAGAGATTCCCACAAACCCCTCCTTGACTTCAATTAATTTACTAGAACAGCTCACAGAACTCAAGAGAAACATGTTACTTGACGTTGTAAAAGGACTTATAACTCAGGACCAGCCAGATGAAAGAGATGCATAAGATAAGATCTGTGGAAGGGGCCATGGAGCTTCCAGGTTCTCTCCAGGCATACCACTCTCCCCCAAATTACCATACACTCACCAGCCTGGAAGCTCTCTGAGCCCCATCCTCTTGGGTTTTTATGGAAGATTATTATTATTATTTTGGTTGGTTCCCTGAGTGGGGAATTGAGCCCAAGCTGTGGAGGTGAGAGCGCTGAAGCCCAGCCACTACACCACCAGGGAATCCCCTGGAAGATTATTTAGGGTCACCACTGGTTGAATCTTTCTGGCCACTGGCAACTGACTCAACTTCTAGCCCCTCTTCCCTCCCTGGAGGCCTCGGGATGGGACTGAAAGTTCTAACCGTCTAACCACATGATTGGTTCCATTGGCAACCAGCCCCTATCCTTAGGTGCTGTTCAAGTCACTTCATTAACATAACAACAGACAGCCCTTTTCACCCTCAACACACAAAGAAATTCCAAGAGCTCTGGGACCCGTGAGCCAGGAACTGTGGCTAAAGAACCAATATATATGAGAAATGTACTTCTTATAAATCCTAAGTGCCAAAGAATAAGGATATGCTCCAATTTATGAAAAACAAATGACAGACAAACAGGACAGACATTTGAACAACCAAAGGATGCTAAAAGTAGTAAAGTTTGTTGAGAAACATGCTATTTATAACAGAAAATATGAGAGCTGTCCGGAAAAACCCCAGCTATGAATACCTATATTTTTCATATTAAATGGTTGGATAATTTCTGGACAGTCCTATCTCTTCACAAATTATTAATTACAAAGACAAAAATGGTAAGTTCACAGTGGAAAACACTTATCTTAATCAAGTTAACCTCACAAATAATGGGACACGTTTCCTTATGTGATGCACCAGGAGCACATCACATATGGAATCCTTGTGCCAAAAAATGTCTATTTTAAATCCAACCATGAGCAATGTCAAATCCAAATTTAAAAGGAACTCAAAACTGTGAAGGTCATTAAAAATAAAGAATGAGGTAGTGACCCAGCTGAGAAAAGTCTAAATGCAATGTATAATCCTTAACTGGATTCTAGACCAGAAAAAAAGTGTGATAAATGTATTATTGGGGCAACTGATAAAATTTGAGTAAGGTCTGTTGGTTGGATAATGTTATGTATGAATATTAAATTTTCCTGTTATACTTGCATTGCAGCTATGTAAAGTAAATATCCTTGTTCTTAGGACATACACACTTAAGTGTTTAGATTGAAGGAGTAAGATGTCTCTAACAAGCTCATGGTTTTAAAAAGTATGTGTACATGTAAGTATCAGATGTGTGTGTGTGTGTGTGTGTGTGTGTGTGTGTGTAAAAACCCATTCACTTACACAGAGTGATAATGACTCAAACATGTTAACAACTGGTGATTCTGAGTAAAGGTTCTGAGAGATTTTATGTAATTTTTAAATTTTGGGGAAAGTTTAAAAAAATTTTAAAACAAGCAGCTTAAAGAAACACAAAATCCCATCATTCAGAGATAACTAGAATACCTATGTATTTATCTATACTTTTTTTTTTTTAAATAAGATCACACAAAACTCCCATACTTTGTGTTTTTCCACATTAACACATTCTGGAGATCTTCCAACATCCATAACCACAAATTTATCCTCTCCCATTTGATGTTTTCAGTGTTCCACTGGATCAATAAACTAAAATACATGGGCAATCCAATAATTTCTAAGTTTGCTGTCATAAACAATAATACTATTATATACACTTGCAGCAGATACAAATTTACTTCTAAAGGCAAAGATTCATCTCTGGGGATCTATTTTTCTTTTAATCCAATGTACCATATGAAATAAAGCAATCACATTATGAGTTCTTGCTATAGGAAAAATTTTAGTTATTTTATTCATTTCATTTCTTCATAGCTTTACAGCTTTAGTAAAAATAAGGGTCACTATAAATACATATAAAATGGAAGTTAAAGGAAAAAATAACCCAAACCTTCCTTAATACTCCAAAAACTAGCCAATATATGGCAGATATCCTTTCCAAAATTATCTTTAGGCACATATTCACTTTGCAAGATCATTTATATCAATTGGATCTTACCAAGAGGGTTACAACCTATTTCTCTCTTGAATATGAGTTCTATTTCTGTTCGTCTTTTTACCCTTGATCTTAGCCAAAACATCGAGGAGCAATCTATGTAATCATTTTAATAGATGTGTTAGAAAGAGTCCAACTGAAGAATTTCTACTGTCAATACTTTAATGCTCCAGAACCTTGAAGACATACTATCTGACTGAAGCCTTTAGCACATTTGTCATTTTTAAGGATTCTTGTCAGTGTGGACTTTCTGATGGTATGTAAGACGTGAATGGTGACTGAAGTCCTTACTACATATGTTACACTTATATGGTTTCTCTCCAGTGTGGACTCTCTGATGGGCCTGAAGTCGTGAACTCTGACTGAAGCCCTTACCACACTCCTCACATTTAAACTTCTCTCTAGTGTGAACACTCAGATGAACTCTAAGATTTGAGGGTAGACTGAAGGCCTTACCACACTCCTCACATTTGTGGGGTCTCTCTCCTGTGTGAACCCTCTGATGATGGCGAAGATTCAAGCTTCTCCCAAAGCCTTTCCCACATTCCTCACATTTATAAGGTTTTTCTCCAGTGTGGCCTCTTTGATGGTATATGAACTGTGAACTGTATCTAAAGCCCTTTCCACACACATCACATCTGTATGGCTTCTCCCCAGTGTGGACTCTCTCATGGGACTGAAGACCAGAGGATTGACTAAAGCCCTTCCCACAAACACCACATCTGTATGGTTTTTCTCCAGTGTGAACTCTCTGATGTACACGAAAATCTATGGCCTGACTGAAGCTCTTATCACACTCCTGACATTTATACGGTTTCTCTCCCGAGTGGACTCTCTGATGAGCCTGAAGATTTGATCTCCAACTGAAGCCCTTCCCACACTCCTCACATCTGTATGGTTTTTCTCCAGTGTGAATTACTCGGTGCAGTTTAAGATTTGAACTATAACTGAAGTCCTTACCACATACATCACATCTGTATGGTTTCTCTCCAGTGTGGACTCTCTGATGGGTCTGAAGCTTTGATGACTGACTGAAGCCCTTCCCACATGTTTCACATTTGAATCGTTTTTCCCCAGTGTGGACATTCTGATGGACTTGAAGATTTGAAGCCTGACTGAAGCCCTTACCACACTCCTTACATTTGTAGGGTTTCTCTCCTGTGTGAACTCGGAAATGGATATGAAGATCTGTATTACGGGTGAAGCCTTTCCCACACACCTCACATTTGTATGGTTTCTCCCCAGTGTGAATTCTCCGATGACATATTAATGGTGAATTGTGACTGAAGCCCTTACCACAGACATCACATTTGTAAGGTTTCTCCCCAGTGTGTACCCTCTGATGTATGTGATAGTGGGCAGCCTGAGTGAAGCCCTTCCCACACTCTTCACACCTGTAGGGTTTCTCACCCCTGTGGACTCTCTGATGAACACGAAGATTAACACTCCAACTGAAGCCCTTCCCACACTCCTCACATTTGTATGGTTTTTCTTCAGTGTGGACTCTTTGATGGCCCTGAAAATTGGAGCTCTGACTAAAGCATTTACCACACTCCTCACATTTATAAGGTTTCTCTCCAGTGTGAGTTCTGTAATGAATGGTAAGACCTGTGCTGCTATTGAACCCCTTGCCACAACTGTCACATCTGTAGGACTTCTCTCCTGCATAATTAGAATGAGGAGAATGAAAAGAGCTCTCATTGAAGCAATCACCAGATTCATGACATTTGGCGAGTTGTTCTCCTGGGTGACTCCTCTGATGATGTGAGTTCTGACTGGAGCATTTCTCTCCTGTGAGAACATTCTGATGACTTAAAAGCACTGAACTATAACTGACTTCCTGTCCACACTTGCTACATGAATGGAGTTTCTCTCCAAAGGGTAAATGGTGACTGAAGCCATCACTCATGCTTCTGCTACATTCATTAGATTTGTAGGGTTTCTGTTCTGTGTAAGTTTTAAGAAAATCACTAAGTGGTGATTCCTCCATGGTTTCACATACATACATGTTATTTTTCACATGAATTTGCTTACCTCTTCTTTGACTGTATGACTCACTCAGATATGTATTCCCACAAGAATCCTGGGTTCTCAGAATTGAAAACTCCTGATTTTCAAGGTAACAGGAGGTATCTCCTTTATGACTTACTAGATTGTTCTCATTTTCAGAAATAGAATCGTCTTGTAGTGACTGGGAACTCCTCCTCTGAAGACAACTGGTTAAATCACTTGCAACCCATTTCCAGATATGCCAGCAGGGCAGCTCTCCATGTGAAAGGTATTTTAATGCAACTTTTCGAAGAGTCTCCATCTCATTTTGACTCTTGCTGCCTATAAGAACAAAGCAATATTGAAATGAGGACAAGTGAATGCTTTGTTCAGAAATCTCAGGATTTCATACTTAGGCCATAGGAAAAGGCTTTATTAAACCAGGGGTAAGGGTCATGTCTGTGCATCATTTAATCTTTTCTTGCTTTTCCATGTGAAGAGAAGGCTCTTGTCCACTAAATGTGAGCCATTTACAACCATGAGTCTAATACAAGAGTTAATACAAGAGCTGTAATTTTGAAATCCGATGGCCACAAGGCAACAAAGACAATCCCCATTCCAAACCTAAATGACATCAATTAAAAGCCTGCTCACATTCTCCTCAGTACTCTTATGACCAGTGGGTTACAAAAGCTCTTGACTGTAGGTATAAAATAATATTTTAGATCCTGGTCAAAATTATCTTCAAAGAGTAAATTTGGCAAATGGTTGGAATAATAACATTTATTGTTCTAAATGTGGAAGTAATTCAGGTCTCTATAAATAGAAGTAGAAAAGGGAAAACTAACCTTGTCCACCTAAGAAAGAATTTGAGAGAAAGACAGAAACAGACCATAATACAGACTCTCAAAGGCAAGCCTGTAGAGGAAGAAAGGGAGAGGTCTATTCAGCTTGGAAAGCTTTCTCCCAGAAAGCTGTGAAACTTGCTTTTTCTCTCATTCCCTTTGGGTCTCTGCTTAAGTATCACCCAATTGGATGAGGCCTTCCTTATCACCCAATATAAAATAATTTCTCTCCACCACCATACACCTTTGATAATCCGCATTTGCCTTATCCTGCTTTTCTTTCCCACAGCACTTATTATTTGAGTGACTATATACTTTCTAATTTTTTCTTGTCTTTTTAGACCCACTAGAATGTAATAGTCATGAGGAAAACATGCAGTATTTCCTTCACTGCTTTATCCCCATTGCAACAATTTCTCAAATTGTTGGGATGCATCATTAGTGAATTATAAAACCAATTCCATAATTGTGACAAATATTTTTTAAAAAGAAATAGAATAAAAACATGAGAAGTATCACAAGTAGTAAGGGTACCACTATATAAAATGCTTGTTTCAGGTGTAGACAAATATGTAAATATATACACATATTCATGCTGGGTCAAAATGTCAGATATTTCTCAATGAGGGTCATTGTTAAAAATAAATGGAAGTGGTACCAAGTCCTTGAAAAATTAATTTCCTTAAATGGAAAGTTAGGTTCTAATAATACAAGCTGAAAAAGTCTCAACAGGAATATACACATTTCTGAGAATGGTAGGCTAATCGAATAAGCCCCCTAAAGATGTCCCTGCCCTAATCCTAGAAACCTGTGGATATGTTAATGTACATGGCAAAAAAGACTTTAGATTCAATTAAACTGAAGCTCTTGATATGGGGAGGTCATCCTAGATAATCTGGATAGGCCGAAAGTAATTACAAGGATCCTTATAAGAGATACCTCACCCTGTACATCTATCTCTTTTGCTCATGTCAATTTGTATCCTTTGTGCTACAATAAAATTCTAAGTATAGAATTTCCTGAGTTCTGTAAAACTATCATGGGAACCCCCTGAATTTGTAGCCAGTTGCTGAGGTAGGGGTGGCCCTGGGAACCCCAGCTGGTGTCTGAAGTCTTAGGGAGCAGTCTTATGGAGGACTGTGCCCTTAGCCTGTGAAGTTGGGGCTAACTTCTGGTTTGGTATTGGAAGTCACTGCAACATGTAAAAGCTGCTTACATTGCCTGTGATATCAGCTAGTTAGTGTCACTAGGATACAGTTATACTGGAAAACTTATTTGAAATTCTGAAATTTTCTTTCCTGATCAGGACTCTCATCTCTAGAGCCATGCCAATGTCTTTTGACTTCTAGAAATATCCATTTGGAACCTGCGAAAAAACTACCGCATATAAGTTATATGAGCATTTAGGTGTAAGAGTGAGAGGACCACTGGCTGTATAGAGGAGTTAGTTTTCACTCATAAGTAGATGATAAGTATATGAGAACTGATGAACTCTAAGGCTTGGTATATCGGTATTGATAATTCTGATAGTTTATTTATATATTCTGATTAAGTGTGAATAGCTTTTATCTTCTGAAGTTAACAGCTATGAATCTTTACATATTCAAAATGTCTAAGAAATTACAATTACATTAGATACTCACTGGAAGACAATGTTTCAAAATAATCCACTCATCACACTGTGTGCTCTAAACCTCCAAGCCATCTCTAGGAGCAAGGAGATGTGAGGTCCACTTGTCTCCATTATCTATTAGCTTTTTGTTTTCAAGAATCCTTACAAAATCCTGCCCTTTAATTTGTGCTCCTGTGACCTATAAAGAGCATTTCAAGACTGTATCTGCACATGGAGTATGTTTGCAAAATCCTGGAACATGTTGATGTTCAAGAGGTCAAAAAAACCTTTGAGAAAATGTGGCAGAAAATGCTACAAGATTTGTTAGAAGAGCGATGTGGTCTATTAAGCAAAAGTGAAAAGTCACAAATGCTTAGGATCATAATTCCTAAGGTTAAGTTTGCAAATGAAAATGGGAACCAGTATGTAACATCAAATGTGTAGCAACACATACACATAAAAGGGAGATGGACAAAAGGAGACAAGTTACACCCATCAATTACAGAATTCAGGGCCTGATCTATTGTGTTTGCAGACAAGCTTCTGTTTTGTTTTTCAGCAGAGGTAGCCTATCTAAATTTACATTCCCTAGGAATTTTTAATTTTTAAAAGGGCATAACTGAGGAATATATAAATTAAAGAGAAAGAAAAGAAGGGGAGAGGAAGCAAGAAGGTTAAAAAATAAGATGGAAGTCAAAAGTGAAGAGGTGAGAAAGGGCAGAAGAATGGAGGTAGCCAAGAGGCCAGGTAGAAAAGTAACAGGGCTGCCTATGGGTGAGCCGCTCCTCACAGATGGGACAGGCTGGGATCACAGGTTAGGAGAAGCTGTGAGGAGAGCTTCCTCATTTCTATTTGAAAGAACAGTAATTATCTAAATAATTTATTCATTCAACCAGTACATACTGAGCACCTACTATGCAGAAGGCCCACTGGAGGCTTTGTGTAGACACAGCAAATAAAACTGCTCAAGTTCCTACTTTCATGGGGAGAGAGATGATGAACAAATGAATAAAAATATGCTATTAGGTCATGAGGGGATCAGTACTTAAGGCACAAAATAAGGCAGGGTAAGGGGATGGAGAATGGAGAGAGGATGATATTTTAAATAGGGCAGACATAGATGACTATCTGATGAGATGAAATCTGAGCAAAGTCCTGAGTAAAGGAGTGGCTGGGGACTCTATTCCAATGAGATCTAGTTAAAGACCATGAAACAGAAGAGGACACTTCAAGGGAGCCAAGATGGTAGGAATGATCTAAGCTGGGGAAAAGACGAGGAGATCAAAGAAAAACTTGGTGAGCAAGCCAGATCAGGTAGGGTCTTGCATGCCACTGTAAGGACACTGAGTGACATGGGAAGTCTTTGGAGGGTTCTGAGCAAAGGAATGGCATGATCTTACTACTTGCTTTCGAAAGATTCACTCTGGCTACCAAATGGAGAACAGATTATACAGCAATGCAAGGTGGGGAAGCATGGAGACCAGTGTGGAGGCTGTTATCACAGTCCAGGCAAGAGAAGACAGCACTTGGACAAAAGTGGTAATCACGGATGTGGTGAGCAGCACGTTAGCTGGTACCTGAAAACATAGTCATGTGGTTCCCACTGGAATTTTCATTTCTTTGGGCTTCTCTTTCCATCACCCAAAGCTTTTCTTCTGCCTCCAGCTGGAATACCATATCTGCTTTGAAGGGAAGATGTCCTATGAAAAGGCAGATATATAAGGGCTGTCTGGAAAAAAAATCTAGCCATAAGTGCCTCTATTTTTCATATTACATGGCTGGATACTTTTCAGATGGCACCTGTTTATGTTTAAGATGCACACACAGCTAAAACATGTTTTTGTTCAAATTCTATAATCCTCAGAACCTCTAAAATGATATTCTAAAAACTTTTTAATCATAACTGAAACAGAGTTAGGTCATGACCAGTTTCTCTCTCTCTCTCTCTCTCTATACACACACACACACACACACACACACACACACACGCACTACACAATTAGATTTAGTAGCTGTCTGTTTTTGTCATGTTTCCCATACTCCCCCACCACTCAACAGCAATTGTCACAGTTTTAGCTGCAATGTGAGCACATCTTTTTAAGGAACTCAGATAGAATAAAATATAAGACTAGAAACTATTTCATAGAAAAAAAAGTAAAGCCAGGACAGTGTACTAGGTTGATTCCATGACTCACTAATGGGTCACAATCATAATCTGAAAGACAAAGTACAGAAGCTAAGCTGTCCACTATAATTCACTTAAAACTGCATTTCTTAACCGAGGCACGCCTGCTATTTTGGACTGGCTAATTCTATGTTGTGGGGGTTGTCCTGTGCATTGTAGAGGTTTAGCAAAACCACTAGCCCTAGATGCCAATAGCATACCTCCCCCCAAAACTGTCCCCAGACATTGCCAATTGTTGTGGTGGGTGGGTGAGGCAAAATCACGCCTGGACGGAATTTTGCTGGAGCAGAAAGACCAGGGAAACCTTTGCCTGTAGTCTCAGGAGTTACAAAAACTTGTATCTTCAAGGTCAGGGAACCATTTCAAAAAGTCTAAAGCTCTGAACAACTGAGGATAAGAGACTCTCAAAGGGACAGAGATTTGTTGTTAGAGGGCATCTGTCCTCACCCACTGAGACCAGGTTCCTAAAGTTCTCCAGCATCACATCTCGGTACAGCTGCCTCTGGGCAGAGTCCAGCAGCCCCAGCTCCTCCTCCGTGAAGGCCACAACCACGTCCTTGAACGTCACTGGCTCCTACAACACCAAACACACTCCACCTAAATCTTGCAACAAAGGTCCACTGGGAGAAGGGAAATATCAAGAAGTTAAAGAGGATTACCAAAAAATTATTAGAGTTGGAAGGACCCCAGGCTCTTTTTAGTTCCAACAGTTGTCCCTCTCTCCCTGCCTCCCCACAAAGCCTGGACTCTATCACTGTTTTTAATGTTTGCAAAGTTCACAGGCTGTCAGCAACCCTCTAGGACAGGTAGACAGCTCTTTTTCTGTGTTTTCAAGGTACATTCCATGTCCACCTTCTGTGGCATTCATAGCCGGTGAAGGTACAAGCTGAGTTCAAATTTCAAGGTTTCAATTATAAGCTGCTGGGCAAATTCCTTAACATCTCACAACCTCAACTTTCTCTTCTCTACAATGGTGTTTAAATCACAAGGTGTTTGAGAGTATTACATGAGAAAATATACATAAAGCACTCAGAATGCTACCTTGCACAAAACAAATGCTCAATAAATCCAAACTGTTAGTATCATTAGCTCTTTAATTCCATTTTGTGATTGCACAGTATAATATTCCTTTAGAACTGACAATATAACTTCAGTCAATGCGAATAATCTATAATTGGCTATAGCTTTTTACTTATCATCAATGATCCAAAGATCATTTTACAGAGATCTTAGCCAAGAAGTAGCAATTCTAAGTCATAAAATATGCACTTAAAATTTTTTGAACACATACTGGCAAATTTCCCTCTCAAAAGGTTTTCCCAATTCTCCTTTCATGTGAGAGTACAAGTGTGCCTGAATCTCTAGACTCTGGCCAAATAGGATATAATTATTTTCTTAAAAAATTCTTCAATAATCTAAGTGAAATAAATAAAGAGCTTTTATTAATGTTTGTACACATTAATAATATTATTAATCATCATTAATTTCTTCTTATTTACTTTTTTGAGGGGTGACATTCCTATTTGTTTCTTTTACTCATAATCCCTTGGGTTTTTCTTTATCTTACTAATCTTAATAAGAATTAGAAATATTAAGCCTTTATCTAATGTCTATGTTGTAGGTATATCCCATCAATTCCACTATTCCAAATATATACTTATGAATGCACATGAAACAGGGATATGAAAAGTGAAAAGAGAGCTAGTTTGTAAGCAGGGTAGTAGTATAAATTATTTTTGTCTGTTTCATATTTCTATTGTTTTTCAGATTGTTTTGTGAAATAATAAAGATAAAATAAAACAAAAACCACACACACACACACACACACACACATACACACAGAGTCTGGCACACAACACACACTCAAGATCTGTTGTTTTCCATTAACCTTCCCAAAGAAGAGAAAAAAGATGTGCCTAATCTTTGAGAAATAAAATCACATCTTGGGAGACAGAAAAGAATGCCTTACTTACCTGAAACTTGGTCATTTTCTTCTGTTCCTTCTGGGAAAGGTCAGAGTCCTGAGAAGGCATAACTGAGGAGGGACAAAGAAGTCATGAGATGCAGGCCAGGGCTGCCACGAGCCCACGTGGATCTTTGCAGAAATTACACAAGAACATTCCTGCTTCTAGGAAGATGCAACAACATATAGTTTGGTAAGCAGAGAATGGAAGAGATTCCAGCTACTAACAGGTCTGTCAGCCAGGTACCAACAGATAGCGAATCAAATGCAGTATCCCTACTACTAGGATTTCTGATCCTGGGGATGGTAGAAAATGAGAGGCACTGAAATAAAAAAACAAAGTGGGCTCTGGAGTCAGGGGCTTACGTTTAAATCTTGGAAATGATATTCAATTCACTATCTGTGTAACATCTAGGGTATTTAAAAAAACATCTCCCTGTGCCTCACTTTGGCCATGTGCACAATAAACACAGGATAAGAACTATAAAGCAGGGAGTTCCCTGGTGGTGTAGTGGCTTAAGGCTTCGGCGCTGTCGCTATGTCAACGCTGCGGCCTGGGTTCGATTCCCAGTCAGAAAGCTACCCACATACAAGAAAAATAAAAATAAAAAGCCCAAGCTCAAAACCTAAAAAAAAAAAAAAAAAAAAATCATAAAGCATACATACCTCAAAGGGGTGTTCCAAACACTAAATGAGTAGATGGAAAGTTCTAAAAACTAGGAGTTCCTTTTTCTTGTAGCTGCAAAAAACCAGATAATATGCTGCATTATAAACTGTATAGATGCTCCTCCACTTAGGAGGGTTTATGTCCTGATATACCCATTGTAAGTGAAAATGCATTTAATATACCTAAGCTACCCAACAGCAGAGCTTAGCTACACCTCTATTACTTGTATTAGCCTACGGCTGGGCAATTTTCTTCAGTTTCATCTCAAGAGTAACTGTCTTCCTCCTTTTCTTCTCACCAGAAGCAGTAGACACCGATGGGCATTTTGCAGACATGAAGGGATGTGAAGACACAAAACACAATATCCAAAGAATGCTGGCAACACAGTACACTGGAGAGTGTCTGTTGTTTGCTCTTGTGACTGCGTAGCTGACTGGGAGCCCACTGCCTCTGCCCAGCATCACTAGAGAGGATCATCCTGCCTATTGCACAGGAAAAGATCAAAATTCAAAATGCAGTTTCTTTTTTGTTTGTTTGTTGTTTGTTTTCTTTTTTCTTTTGCTTTTTGGTATGTGGGTAGCTCCCTGACTGGGAATCGAACCCAGGCTGCAGCGCTGACAGCGCCAGCGCCGAAGCCTTAAGCCACTACACCATCAGGGAACTCCTAAAATGCAGTTTCTACTGAATGTATATTGCTTTCAGATCATCGTAAAGTCGAAAAGTTAAGTGTTACGTCAGGCAACTACTGCAACATCCATATTTGATTTTGTTTTGTTTTGCTTTTTGTAGTATGTGGGTAGTTCCCTGGCTGGGAATCGAACCCAGGCCGCAGCACTGACAGCGCCAGTGCCAAAGCCTTAAGCCACTACACCACCAGGGAGCTCCAACATCCATATTGGAAATACAGCATCTGTACTTGAAAATGTCTTTTCTAACAATAACAACAACTAAAAAGACCTGAAAGATACTTGGATTTCCTTATTATTGTTCTCCTATGAAAGTCACCTTTAATCTCTTAAAGGCCCAATTCTGACTTAAAATTTCTTCTTAATAAAATTTTATTGCCCAACTAATAACATTTTATTGACAATTGTATTAGCTTTCTAAAAAGTATCATTTTGGGTCAATTTACTTCAGGAAGCCAGCAAAGGCTTCCTGGGAAAAGTCTTTTATCCTATGTATAGGAGAAAAAGAAAAACACATGGCAAAGAAAAAGAGAAAAATAAGAAAGAAAAATTAAGAAACACAGAGAGAGGCCCCAACATCTGTCTAATAACAAGTGTGAGAAGAGAATGGAAACAATGGCAAAGAAGTCTTATTTCAGGAGATAGCTGCTGAGGTCATAAATAGAAATTCTGAACAGTGCAAATAAAAATAAATGTACTCCTAAACAAATCATCATGATACTCAGGAATGCAAAAGACTGACTGACTGACTGACTGACTACATACATTCATACATGCATACATACATACTAAAAACAATAAAAATCCTTAAAACTCCCAGAAAGAAAATAGTTTACCCAACAGAAATGACATTTAGATCGACGAGAACAGGGAAACACAGAGATCCAAAGCAACGGAATACTTCCAAAATGAAGAAAGAAAATAATGGTCAGCCTTAAATTATATGCATAACTAAATGATTACTTACATAATGTAAAATGTTATAGACATTTTAGCTGAACAAAAATGAAGAGACTTTACGACTAAATGAACTCTGAAGCAATGGTAAGAAAACATGTAAATATGTTTGGTAATATCTTTGTTAAAAAAAAAAGAAAACAATAAGCCCAGGAACAATAAATATGACAAATTTGATGGGTGGTTCTAATAAAAAGTATATCTATAACCTAGCCTAGGTTTGTTTTTTTTGTTTGTTTTGTTTTTTTAAATCTTTTTTTTTTAAATTCATTTTTATTGTTAGACTTATTGGGGTGACATCTGTTAGCAAGGATTACATAGGTTTCAGGCATACAATTCTGTCAACTTGTATAATAAGTTCACCACCTAATGTGACTTCTCTTTCCATCACCTTATATTTAGCTTCCCCCCGCCCCCCCCACCCCGCTCCTCTCCCACCCACTCTCCTTTCTCCCCTCCCTGACCCACTCGTCCCCAAATAAACATTAAACTATTGATTGTATCCACGGGTTATTTGTTTGTTCATTTCTTTTTTTCTTTGCTTTCAGTTTTATATTCCGCATATGAGTGAAGTCATACAGTTCTTTGTTTTTTCTGTCTGGCTTATTTCACTTAGCATGATGATCTCCAGGTCCATCCATTTTGTCGCAAATGGCACTATTTCATCTTTTCTTACAGCTGAGTAATATTCCATTGTGTATATGTACCACAGCTTCTTTATCCAGTCATCTGTCGCAGGGCACTTTGGTTTCCATGTTTTGGCCACTGTGAACAGCGCTGCAATGAACATTGGGGTACATAAGTCTTTGC
>PVJL010000564.1:0-386338 GCA_004026885.1 Lyroderma lyra
TCCTCCGAAGAGCAGCTGGTCCATGCCTGCCACAGGAAAAAGGAAGACATGAGCAAGAAGTCTCATTTATTATCATTTAATTTCTCACACAGTTTGAAGAAGCTAAGCAAATCCAGGTGTACATCTATTATTGCATTTTACAAGCACAGAGCAGAGAACAAGGCAAACTAAGAATTAACCAGCCTTTACATTTGTATCACCATTTCGTGTTTTCTGAAGGCAGCATATGGTTAGGTTTTGGTTTTTGATCCAACCCACTACTCTGCGTCTTTCTATTGTTGAGCTCAGTCCACTTACATTTAGGGTGATTATTAATGTATGAAGATTTCCTATAGACCTTTTTATCTTTTGTTTTCTGGTAGTTTGGTGATTCTGTGGTTTCTTTTACCTCTGTTTCTGTCTGTTATTTTAGTTTAGTGATATTCCTTGATTTTTTCCCCTCTGTTTCATCTTTCTTTATGTTATGGGTCTCAGTTCTAGATTTTTTTTGTGTGATTACTGTTAGGTTTAAGCAAAACAGCATTTCATATACAGTAGACTCTCAGTTAACCAGCACCCATGGGGATTGGTAGATGCCATAAAAAGGTAAGTAGACATTCCATTAACCAGAAGTCAAGCAACTGGCACTCTCAAGCAATCGGCAAAAAAATTTTGCCAATTACTTGAGATTTTTGCTGGTTGGCTTGAGTTGCAGTTAATGGAGAGTCTACTTTATATAATAGTTTTTTTCTTCTGAATGCATCTTATCTCCATTCTCCTTTACAAATTCAGACCTTTACTCCCTCCCCTTTTATATTTTTGTTGTCAGAAATTATCCCTAGTTATACTGTCAGTTCATTTCTAAATTGTAGTAACTATGGTCTTTTTTGTTCCCTTTTCAATATTTTTACCTTCTTTAACCTTCGTGTTATATTTAAGTGTATAATATCCTATTCTGAGTAAGACTTGCAATTTCCTGCTTCTGTCTGTCTGTTAGTCTTCTTACTCATAGTTTTGTATCCTTTTGTCTTTTTGTTTCAAATAGAATTAACCCCCTTCTGTATTTCCCATAATGCAGACCTTGTGGTGGAAAAATCCCCTCAGCTTTTCCATTTCTGGAAAAGTCTTTATTTCCCCTTCATATCTAAAGAATAACTTTGCTGGATATATTATTCTTGGCTGGTAATTTCTCTCTTTCAATAGTTTGAATATTTGATTCCACTCCCTCCTGGCTTGTAGCGTTTCTGCTGAAAAGTCTGCTGATAATCTAATGGACTTTCCTTTGTAGGTTACCATCTTCTTTTCCCTGGCTGCTTTGAGAATTCTTTCTTTGTCATTAATTTTTGACCACTTCAGTGTAATGTGCCTTGGAAAATACCTTTTAGGATTGATGTACTTAGGTGTGCTGTTTGCTTCTTGGAGCAAGGCTCCAGTGATTTTCATAGGTTTAGGAAGTTCTCATTGATTATTTGTTTGAATAGGCTTGCTATTCCTTCTCCCACTCTTCTCCTTCTGTTATACCCATTATTCTTATATTTCTCTTCCTAATGGAATCAGATAGTTCTCATAGGGTTCTTTCATATTTTTTTTTTTTACTCTTGATTCTCGCTTCTTCCACCTGAGTCATTGCTAGATTTTTATCTTCATCCTCCATCTGGTCTGCTCTATTTTCTAAGCTAACTTGTTCATTCTTCATCTTATTTATTGAGTTCTCCAGCTCTAGAATTACTATTTGGTTCTTTTCTATAGTTTTAGGCTCTTTGAAGAAGTATTCCTTTTGTTCACGAATTTTATTTCTGACCTTGTTGAATTGCTTTTTTGAGTTTTCTTGTATTTCGTTGAGTTTTTCAGAACTGCAATCTTGGATTCTCTGTCACTTAAATCAGTCTTCATGCCTTTAAGTTTATTTCTAGGAAAATTTTTATTTCTTTCTGAACTCCCTTATTTATTGCACTTGATGGATTATTTCTCTTCCTGGGCATTTGTGAAAATGAAACATCCTTCCTCTTCCCCTTCCCCTCCCCCTCTTCCTCTTCTTCTTTCTTCTGTGTCTTTGACTTTTAGCTCTTCAGCATGTTGATAAGTGAGGTCTTTCTTTTGTTTTCCATTAA
This sequence comes from Lyroderma lyra, assembly GCA_004026885.1. Lineage (NCBI taxonomy): Eukaryota > Metazoa > Chordata > Mammalia > Chiroptera > Megadermatidae > Lyroderma > Lyroderma lyra. The sequence continues at coordinate 2,091 of PVJL010000564.1, forward strand.
GTGGTGCTGAAGCTCAAGTGTTTATTTCCTCTTATCTGCACTACTGGGGCTCCTGAAGCCTTTGTGGGGCAGTGTTGCCTCTGTTGGTGGTAGAAACCACCCCTTATTCCCTGAGGAGGTGGGAGTCCCCTTTTAGAACCCTGATCACCTCAGTCTCAGGGCACCTTCCTTGTGGAGGGATCGGGTAGGCTATAGGCCTTCTGGCTTGTATGTTCCTAGTTCTACTTTCCTGTAACCAGAATCTGCTAAGAGGGCCATTCCATCTCAGTTGACCCTGCTACCTTTACCAGGCTCCTCTGTGATGGGTGGGCTGGGGAAGTGGTTCACCTGTCTGTGGCTCTGTTCTCCCTAATGGGTTTTGCTGCAATGAGTACAGACCACTTAGGCTGGAAAGTTGTTTCTGCCCTTTCATGATCTGCTGAAGAGAATTTTGCTGCCTGGCAAGCCACAGCAGAATTGGGATGGGTGGGTTCCCAAGTCTGTGAATTCCTTTGTCATGTGATGGTGGGTTGTGGAACATTCCACCCTTCACTCAGCTTCTCTGTCCCTGACCCTGGACTTAGCCTCAATGTGTGCCAGCCACACAGGCCCAATTTGCTGCCTCTGCCCCTTGTATTTGTCCTGTGGGGGTTGTGCCCCGACCCTTTGCTGCTGTCACATGTTCTGGGGCCATGGAGATCACCAGACTGCACCTGCGGCTTTTGTCTCTGTCCCTGCCCCCCAATTTTATCTCCTCTGTTTGCTCTGAGAAGCCCACCTTCCGATGTCTCAATGCGGCATATCTGAGATATATTTGTGCATTGAGAAGGTAATACTTTCTTGAATTTTGGCTGTCCACCTTGTTGTTAACTTCAATGGGAGAGAACTTCAGGTCCTCTCACGCTCCCATGCTGCTGATGTCACTCTATTCTTGATGAATCCATTGGGCACTGTGATATTGTGATTTATAATAAGAAATATATATTTAATCTTCATCTGTGTTTCTGGCTTGGTTATATTATCTGTCTGATTTATTTTTATTCTAATAGAAATGACTTGGAGTTGAACTAGGAAGTGAACATTGAGAAATTGCTCTTGAGCAACAAAGATATTTTTTCCAGAAACCATAAAATCTTATTAATTCTGACAGGGCTGTACTGCCATCAAAGCAGCCTTTTCCTGGCCACTTCACACTGGCTCTATCTACCTTTCCTGAACACATGCACTCTGTGTTTTAGTGCTTGAGCACAGACTACCTCACTCTGTTCCATTGCTGTTGCATTTAAGTGTCTGGTTTTCTCAAACAAGTTCTAAAATTACCGAAGGTAAGACCTCTTATATTGACATTCTCTTTGTCCCCTTCCTGTCATTGTCTAAGTGTTATAACACATCATGTCTTTTAAGACTTAATTGTGGGTGAAATGAGTTATGAGGAGAGGAGATATAATAAAAAGATGTACATAATATGAAAAAAGAGTCCTCCTACCCTCATTTTGTTTCTCTAGATATAAGAGCATTCTTTTCTCTCATCATCCCTTTTAAAATTTCACACAGTCCATTTCTCTCTCTCTTCAGACAATCCTCTTACAAATCTTTTATCCCCTGCTTTAACTTGTTAATCCCAGGTAGGCTAGCATTATCATCCTGAATAAAGCTCTAGGATGATTTTGTATGTGTAGTCCTTTCTTGATAGCCAATTTTCTGAAAATAATTTCATTAATCGTATTGGCTTTAGGCCTGCTAAGAGGAGTCCCTGAATTGTGCTCCACAATTTACAGAGCTCCACTCTTGTCTTCCTCCAGCTGTGGCCTCTCTCGTGGGGAGAAAGTCTGTGGGCCCAAGGGGATGTGCCTACGCAGAACCTACACTCCCTCTTGTATACCTTGCTCTCTGGCCACCCTGGACCCCAGAGTGCTTGTTCAAAGAGTTCCACAGCTTCATTGAAGGCCTGTATACTCATCTTCCCCAAATCCATCCTCTTGAGGACAGATGATAACACCAGCATGCACACATAGGCCCAAGGAGAAGCCAAAGGGTGATTAGGGGGAAGGTTGGGGCAGACTGAAGGTGTGCAGGCTAGAATGTCCATACACATGTTTGCAAATTTGCCACAGGACGTGGGGAAGAGTCAGGGTGAAGAAAATTGTAAGCCACAGGCTTTCCCATGTGTCCATGTTCTCACTCAAGGATTCCCAGAATTCTAAATTCAAACCTAGGCTTCCAGGCTGTTACAAAAATATCTGATAAGTGAGCCTCCATCTATACTGTTGCCTCAGTCCTGAAAATGTTAAGGAAGTATCTGTCAGCAATAATCCTAAAATGCTGTGTTTTATTTTTTTTTCTTTAATCTGCCTATGTTTTTCTTGTTAAATGGCAGTCACAAACATTGCTCCTTGAAAGTAAAAACAGGGTGTGTGTAAAGTCTGTGTTTAGATATATCATCCCTTTTTACTTTATTCCAGGATAGCCTACGAAAATAATGAACTTGCATGGCTTCCAGTGGTAATCTGATCATTTATAAGCAGTGATCAGGAAAAACAAATGATTTCTTTCAAGTTTTTTCAGAATTTTAGGTGGTTTGAGTTAACTGGCATTTCTTGAACATGTTAAAGAGTGAATTTTTAGCAATGTGTGAAAAGAACCCATGTTATTTAAAAGATATAAGAAATGATAGGTCAGAGAAATGTAAGGAGAAAACAAAAGACAAAGCAGGAGGTGCCATTTTGTAAAAATGACTTAGAGACAAAGCTGTCCACTTACCTTGAGTGGCCGGCACTGTGAAAAATATCACAGTTCTAACATTAAGTCCAGCTATACGTAAGCAATGATGTTACTGACCTTCCTGTTCAGTAGTTGTTATAAAGTGAGTCGCACTCAAATGAATTTTTATTATTTTGTCCCTGTCTTTGACTTTTAGAAAGAGGACGTTTCCCCCACCCCCACCACATTTTTTTCCTAGCACATTTTGTTCTAGGAAGTATCTTATGCATTATTACTGTATTCTTTCACTCTAAAGTAGAAAGCATTGTAGTTGATTTCTCTTCTTTGTCTTGTCGAACACTTCACTCATCTTGACATTTTGCAGAAAGATTCAAGGGTGTGTCTTCTATTAGTAATATTAAATTGTAATCACTCTCATAATTTTCAATAGTTTAAATAGGATGCAGAAAATTACTAGAATATCTGATTTTGGCATTTGTTAGTTGAATGATGTATTGTTAACAACCTTGGCTTTTCGTTCTGTTCAATGGAGAAAGAAAAATACTCTGAAAATAATACTATCTTGTTTCTGTAGAACAAACATGAATAGATAGTATATGTAATATCGTCTTTGATTTCTATACACCTCTGGACTTTACATGATAGGCCTATACACCAAGTGGTTCAGGCATCTCTTGATCCCTCCCTGCCTACAACTCAACATGGATCTCCTCATAAGATAGTATTTACATTAGGACAGAAACCTAGAGAAATTCATGTTACATATATAAAATATTCAAGCAATAGTGTTTATTTTAACAAAAAATTGGGAATAACTTAAAAAACAATCAGAAAAAAATGTATCATGATATAGTCATACAATGGAATTTTGGACAACAATGACAAAGAATTAACTAAACCTACATGAATTAACATGGACAGATCTCAAAAGCACGTTCAGAAAATGCAAGTTACAAAGGGAGGCACACAGTAAATGTAGCTAGCGTTGCTCCCATTCCTTGACTCCTAGTACCTCTCTCCTTTGGGAAACACAGGAAGATTTTATTTATCTATTCTCTTGAAGTTTGGTGTGGCCATATGATATGCTTTGGCTAATAAAATGTAAGCAGCAGTAATGTCCATCACCTCCTGGAAGCATTTACATGCTGTTTGTTGGTGCAGGACTCTCTTCTTCTCTCCCTGCACTGGTTGATTGGAGGCACATGTCACATGGAGATATGGTGCAAAGTCACCCCATGAAAGACAGCTAACCTAAGGAGTTGCCTGGACCTGCAACAGACTTAAAGTAAGTGAGAAATAAACCTTTATTGTTTGAAGCCACTGAGTTTGTTCTACTGAGTGTTAGGAGAGCTGGAATGTTTAACTACCACCTTCTATTCCTCGCTGGTTGAAGATATCAAATCCCTGACACTTGCAGGCTGCCTAAACTCCATCACTACATAATCTGTCAGGCATAGAAACAGAGAAACTTGGGTGATTTAAGTGAGAATCTGTCCGTGTACGTATGAATTGTCTATTGCAGCTCTGAGTGAAGTCAGAGGTGGACCCAGAGAATACAGAGTAGCCTTTATTATGGGATCAGATAGTCAAATATGCTCACGTGCTAGTTATTAGCAGCCACAGATACCATTTTTTGTTTTGATTTGTTAACACTTTTTTTTGGGGTGGGGCGTAATTATTGCATTTTAGAAATGTCAAGGAAAGAATGGCAGGTGAACGTGGAGGAACAACATGGTGTAGGTAAATGATGAAAAATCACAGAAAGAGGGAAAGTGATGGGAGGAAAGAGTCGAGAGCAGGAGGCTGTCTGTTCTCTTTTTTCAGATACAGTCTTTTTAACCACCCATTAAGAGATGAGCTGTTCCTTCCTGGGCACTTTGCTGTCATTTGTGTGCTGATCATCTCCGGGAGAATGGTAACAAGTTATATATGGCCTCCAGAATCAGAACTCTCATAAAGTCAATAGTGATGCATAACAGATCAGCATTCATTTCTATGAAGTTAAACTTTATCTCAAACCATTGGGGCCACATATCTTCTGGGCTGCATTATTTTTTAGAGTTTAGAAATATAATATGGTCCAGGTATTTTATGTTATTAATACCTAACATTCCAAGAGAGTCTGGGATCATGCCACCTAATCAAATGTACTTGTGTAGTAAAATGTAGAAATGTTCACACCAAGCAGGGTAAATAGAGACTATAGTTAGCTTCTTAACAGTTTAGACCAGGTTTTGCTGACAGATGAGTTCAAGTTGGGTCAAGTTTGGCCGGCAATAGAGTTTTAAGTAAAACACTTGTTTTCAGGGCCTAATGAATTTTGTGATTGTGGGTAAGGGAATATAGACCTATATTAAACTACTCTTTAAAGTTACTTTAAGGAATAAATGCACTTGTAACTATAGTGTGATGGCCAACCTCCAAGATGGCCCTTAGTGATTCTCATCTCCACACTGAATAAGGTTGAACTGTGTGTATCAAGGAGAATATTGTGGACATGACCAAGTGTGACTTCCAAAGGTATGTCATAAAAGACATATGACTTCTGCCTTGTCCATTTCTCCTGGGTCACTAGCTTTGGGGAAGCCAGCCATCATATCATAAGGATAGTCAAACAATCAGGCACGTGAATGAGAAACTATGAGAGCAGATCTCTCAGCCCTGGTCAAACCCTGTGATGACTGCAGCCCTGGCCAGCATCCTAATGAAAGACTTTGAGCCAGAACCATCTAGCTAAGCCATGCCCAGATTTCTGGCCCACAGAGATCATATGAGATAATAAGGTTTATTGTTTTACACTTCTAAGTTTTTTACACAGCAATAGATGATGAATATAGATTTCGATATCTGAAAGTGGAGTGCTCCCATAACAAAGATCCAAATGTGGGGATGGCTTTGGAACTAGGCAATGGATGGAAGGTGGTAGGACTTTGAGGGCATATTAGTGAAATCCAGGCATGTGAGGAAAGTTCTTTAGAAGCAGATCCTCCAGGCCCAATCCTGCAGCCCCAGCCAGCATCCTCACTTTAGTCTCATGAGAGACGGAGTCGGAACCACTCCACTAAGATATTTCTGAATCCCTGACCCACAGAAACATGTGCTATGGTAGATAGCTATTGCTATTTTCAGTGGCCTAGTGTTGGGGTGATATGTTGTGCAACAATAGATGACCAATATATACAGTAAGAAATAAAATCAAAGACATATAAACTGATACTTAGAAATCATGGACCTCATGGTAATTCTCCAATTGCTATAAATTCTGGTTAGTAAATGTATGCTTTCAATTGTCAAGAAAATATTTGCCACATGTTTGCTTATAATATGTATAGTTTCAGGAAGCTCAGACTTATTCTTTCTAGTACTTAGATGAAAAACTATTAAAGCTCATTCTCCTGTTGAGAGTTACCTGCAAAAGCCACTCTTTCTGTTTAAGAGAGAGGGGTTCTATTTTCAAATGACACTTATTTTCTGTGGAGGCTCTAATCTCCTTTCCCTTCAAGATTAGAAGCAGAAAACTGAAGCAACAAGCAATATCTCTGTATTTTCAAGATAACTAAAATGAAAAACAGCTTCTTTTGCAATTAACTAATGAATTATCTCAATGAACTCTTCCCTTCCTTATAGAGTGTCCATGCCATGAAAGAGGTTTCTTTACTGAAGCTATATCTGGTGAGAATTTTAATAGTAGGTATGCTAAGATTTTGAAATGCAAGAGGACAGCAAAATTTTTCAGTGAAGAGCCATATAATATTTTTGGCTTTGTGGGGCCATACACTTTCTGCTGCAAATATTCAATTTTACTGTTGTAATACAACAGCAACCACAGACCATATGTGAATAAACAAGCATGGCTATGTTGTAATTAAACTTTATTTATAAAAAGAGGTGGCAAACTGTATTTTACCCATGGGCCTTAGTTTGACAAGTCCTTAGTGTACTTTAAACATTTGTTAAACACAGTTAACAATCCTTTTCACTATTAATTTCAAAAGATGTTTTATATACATCCCATGATATATTTAGAGGTACTAAATATATCATGATTATGTCATGTACAAAGTGATAAAAGATTACAAAGTGCATTTAGAGGAATAACTGTAGGAGCAGGTTTCCTATATAGAATAGGTACAGTGATGTTGGATACTTAATGGACATAAAGGTCCATCATATTTTAATATGTATTATTCAACTGAAAGGACATTTTCTCAATGACCGAGGCTTTTGAGGCACTTAACTTAAATCACGAACCACCTTTTACCTTTCTCTAAACCCAGTAAGCTTAGACTTATGATCATTTTTGCTTCTCTGAAGTACATTATCAATTAATTTACAACTTGGTTGCAGAAAATGCTCCATATGTGAGAAGGTAATAATTCCTTACATTCATATAGCATTTTTCAAGTTTACAAAGTAATTTCATATAGATGATTTCATTTACTCCTCAAAAAAAGGCAGAGAAGGAAATTAAAAATCTAAGACACTGCATTTTCACATCTCCTTCCCCCACCAAAGTGTTATAGATTTGAATAGACCATTAAAAATAGAGAAAAAGAATAAAAACTGTCCGCTCAATGTTGTTTTCATCTCCTCATGAGAATTTATAGTAACCCTGATGCTTTCTAGCTCAAAAGCAAAAGAATGAGGTCTGCTTAGGGCAGACACAACAAGTTTCTGACCTGTCACTCCGGCAAGTCACTCTGATCCAAGTAGGATTCAACTTCTGACCTGTGAAAAAGAGGTCTCAGAGTTTCTGATGAAAGTTATTTTTAGTGGCATCCAATTTAGGAGCTACTGAAATGAGCCCAACCAGACAGTTGGAAAAAAATGTTTAAGGATACCCACCAGTAAAAGGGTAAACTAAATATGGGGATAGAGAGGTTTCTAAACTGGTTAGTCATGGAAGACCAAAGCCAAGATCTCAATTCAGACATATAATAGATATAAAACCACACAGTTTTAAGGGTAAACTTTGTATGTATTACTTTTTCTTTGCATATATAAACATACACACATAGAAATATATACATACATAAATGGTTAGAAATACGATTGAGTGATTAGAAAGTAAAATGCAGTATATTTGTTCCTGCAGAGAAAGGTGGAAAAATTCATTTATTGAAACACTTACATGAACCAGGAAGGTTATTAAGATTGGTTTTGATGTCATATGCTGCCTCTGCAGCAGTGGCCAGATTAGAGTGGTGCTGCAATCCTGTAATTTGGGCAAGCAGATCTATAAGTCAGGGAATGGAAATCTAGAGAGAAAATCTCACAGCTTGAAATCACCTTAATAATTGGAAGGACTCTAAAAGTCCTCTTGCTTTATCAAATGTCAGAAAAATGATGGTGTAAAATCAATTGTTTCCTTCAAAGCACATAAACTGAATTGTTGCTATTTACTGGCTTCTGATAACAAAGGAGAACATACCCTTCAATGGCAAGTGTGCGTAAGAGGTAAAAGTAAGGAGCCCCAGTGCAAAGCTAGCAGTAAAAAAAGAATGGGGCTGAAAACGTCCATGACTAAGCTGCTGATATTCTGATACGAACCCAGGAAAAGCTAGGAATCAGAAGACCCAGAGATTGAATTGGATACTAACTGTGGGAAACCTATAGTGAAGGGGAATAGGAGGCTAATAGCAGAAGCCAATTACAGCCAAAGTAACAGATTAATAAATTACTTATCGTGTGAGTAGAAGAAATCTGAGAATGGATGTGGGCCTAGCGAGTTAGAACAGATGAAAGAAGAAACAACGGAAAGCAAATAAACAGGATTGAGAACAATTTCAGATATAGTGCATGTATTTCAGTGGATTGTATTTTATGGGAAACAAATATTTTTCAAAAGCTTACTGCAGAAATGTTCTACTTCTTCCTTTTGGTTTCATGAGTGCACGCACACAGTTTTAGTGAGATTACTAGTAACAACTAAGATTTGTTGAGTACTTCCCACGTGGCAGGCCAATGAATTTGTATATATTCATTTGTATTACAATCACAACATGGCTAGGGCAGGTTTGTTATTTTTTTTTAATCTTACAAATAAAGAAACTGAGGGACAGAGAGGTGAAATAACTTGTCCAAAGATGATTTTGAAACCAGGTGTCCTAGTTTCAGAGACTTCATCCTTAACTGCTAATTTATACTTTATTTTGGCTCTTTGGTGTTTTTTTTTCTTTTTTTTTTTAATTCATTTTTATCGTTAGACTTATTGGGGTGACATCTGTTAGCAAGGATTACATAGGTTTCAGGCATACAATTCTACAGTGCATTGTCAACTTGATGTATAATAAGTTCACCACCTAATGTGACTTCTCTTTCCATCACCTTATTCTTTTTAAGTGCAGAATTGCTATATTTTAACTTCTGTTTAAAATGACAGAGTGAACATACATTTCTTTGGTCTCCATGAAGTCCCTATAAAATGAGAATAAAGACATAAAAATGAAACCACTGAGAAGAAGAGAGTAGCATCCATGATGAACACAATAAAATGTTGGAAACTGGAAAGCAGGGTGATTAGTAACTAACTTGTTGGTGTAGGAGAGCCAAACTGAATCCTTACTTGACAGAGAGAGAAGTTGAGAAACCAACAGATCTACATCTTTGGGCCCCCAAAACTCTGAGGGATTGGTGATACCACTAAAATTGAAGGATGAAGGAGGGGTCAAAAATACTGTAGGAGAATTGGATGCAGCTCTGTTGGAGAAGCAGTTAGATCTTCAATGCCCCTTTTCTACCCTGATACAGTTCTGGGGTTTTATTCTCAGGAGAGGCAAAACAGAGGGCCCCTGTTTTTCTCAGTGGGGAGGTTTGGTTAAGCTTTCTAGTTCACCATGACCTGGAAGAGAAACTTAGTGAATTGTCAACAGAACAACTAGACTGATCCTGAGAAATGACTTCTCACATAACCTGGAGTAAGACTAGAAATTTTTAAGTTTTTAGAGAGGTCTACAAGGCCCTACATCCACCCGGTTCCAGAATCTTCTCTTTAACCTCATCGCCAACTCCTCTGTCCCTTTCATTCCACTCCATCTCCACTGGACATCTTGCTCTTCCTCAGACATGTCCTCCTTGTGACATTGACTGTGTCTTTTCTCTGCCTGGAATACTCTTGCTCCAGAGGTCTGTAAGCCTCATTCCCTCACTTTCATAAGATATTTAATCAGATTTCACCTTTTCAGGGACTCTTTTGATGAACAGATCTAAAATTGCAGCCTTTCCTAACCTTTCCTACGCTTTCCTCTTGCTTTGTTCTTTAGTTTAACATCCTATTTAACCTCCCTTCATCTTTGTTTCCTTACATGTTAAAGAAGGAAAGTAACAAAAGCTACTTATGCTATTTATTTTTTGTCTAATATCCTAGATATTTTACTTATCCCGTTTGTGTCACTATGATAATAGAATATAGGAGCAATCGACTGCCAGCTCCACAGGGTCAGGGACTTTTGAACCTGCTTTACTCTCTTCCTGTATCCCCAGCAATCAGAAGAGTGCTGAATACTTGCTTATTGCTCAATAGTTGTTAACATATAAATAAAAAAGATTCCAAGATAGAGTTGAGGAAATAGCTAGAAAAATAAAGCCAAAAGACTAAGTGAAAGAAATTGGGTGGTAAAGAGACAAAAAAAGTTCAGCTCCAATCTAGGTGGTCCATTGTCTAAACAGTAAGATTTCGAAGGGAAAAAAAAAAGGAAACTAGAGGGGAGGATATAACTCAGAAAAATGTCCCAGGCCTAAGTTTCCAGTTTGAAACAGCTGACTTAGTACGGAGGTAAGTGGTTGAAATTAGATTTCGCATCCAAGACCATTTCAGGACACCAGAAACAAAGAGAGAAGTCTAAAAGTATGTAAAGTGAAAAAAGAAATTACTTACAAAGGATTAGTGACCAGAAGCTAGAAGTCATGCCTTCAAACTTTAGATGGAAAATGAGTAAGTCTAAAATTTGCCAAGCTGTCGATTAGATGTGAGTCTCTAATAAAGATATTTTCATACAACCTGGGCCTCATAATATTTACATCTCATGCATCCTTTCTCATAAAATTGGTAGATAAGACTTTACCATATAGAAGAATACAGTAAGTCCTCCCTTAAGATCATTGGTGGGTTCTGTGACTTTAAGGACCTACAAGGAAACTAGTTATACGATAGGCTAATTGATATAAACGAGTTATGTTCCTAAGGCATCTCATCAACATTATAAGGAAAGGGAAAAGACATCACAGCAGGTCCTGCTGTTACAGGAATTGGAGTGTATGTAAGATCCAACAGGAGCGAGCTGAAGGGACTCCCCAGGGCACAGCCATGCAGCAGGCCTGGAAAGCAACCAGGCCAGAAGCTTTTAGCAAGCTTGTCTGACCTGCAGCCCGTGGGCTGCATGTGGCCCAGGATGGCTTTGAATGTGGCCCAACAGAAACAAATTCGTAAACGTTCTTAAAATATAATGAGATGTTTTTGTGATATTGCTTTTTTTTTTTTTTTAGCTCATCAGCTATCGTTAGTGTTAGTGTATTTTAGTTGTGGCCCAAGACAATTCTTCCAATTCAGCCCAGGGAAGCCAAAAGGCTGGACACCCCTGATATCTCCAAGTACAGGAAAATGATAAATAGCTAAAGTGATTGACCATATTGAGAATAGTTTTATGCAACCAAGGGAGAGTTTGGGGATAAATTGATAATTGGTATATAGAAAACTAAGGAAAGGAACGATACAATGATTAATTATAGAGAAAAACCAAGTTGTGCAAGAACGGAAAAGTATCCATGATGCAATCTGTGATTCAGCTATCACTATCACTTATAAGTTAACAAAATGCAAACACTGATTATTTGTATAATCAAAATTATGCTATAGTACTGTTAGTGTGATTGCATCTTGGAGGAGGTAAGGGGCAAACGATCTATATTCATAGTGGGATATAAATAAATAACATCTAAAATGAAGAAAATATTGAGAAGTTGCAAAATAAACATATTATTGAGGCTTCTGAGGTTCATTTTATTTACAAAACCTGACTGCAATCGTTGAACCTGCTTGTCTCTATGGCCTGAGAAATAGATATAGTGGGAAGAGAGGATTACTGTTTCTAATGTAACTTACAGAACTATATGATCCTCTGAACTACATGACAAACAACCTCAATAAATATAAAGACTATGGAAACAATTTCAATACATATAAAGAAGACTAGATCTACTATTATATGTCTCATTTAATTTTGAAATAAAAGCTATTTCTTTGATGGTCCGACATGTCACGAGACCCCTTCAGACTCTAAACAGACCTGTTCAGGCATGTGTCATTGTCACGTTCGAGAGGTGCACTTAGAAAAGCTTAGCAGAGACCCCGCTTCCCATCCTTTCTGAATTGTTTTCCAGGGATAACTCAGATAAAAACAGCAACTCTGAACTCTGGGATCTTGGTTCTGGTCCTATTTTCAAGTGACTCAAGGGCAATCTTAGACAATTTGTTATCAGTCTCTAATCTTTTTTTATTTTCCTTTTTAAAGATCACCTACTTTAAAACACTGAAATGTTTAAAAATAAAAACTAAAAAAGAAATTATGGGGCCTAGTGGGAGGTAAATATTTTAAAGAGGTAGGCAGGGATGCAGAAATATAAGTGGCTATGTTTACAGAAATGATCTTCCCATCGTGAATTATTACATGAAGCAATGTATGAGTCCTATCTTTCAAGTAGCTACAAGTGTACTCATTGTAGAAATAGCTAGGTTCTAATGATCCTACCAATTTTTAGGCTTTGGATTGAAAGCATAATACAAATATCGCCAGTGCTATTGACTGCAGAAAAATGTCATAGTTAGTACTAAATTGTAGCTTAATTTTTTTAAATGTTCCATGATTTATATGAATTTATCTTTCATCTCTTTGTCTACCTGAATTTAAAATGAAGGTAACGCAAACTCCTTGTTTTAAAATATGCTGTTGAAAAATAGAAAAAGCTGAGACTACAAAACAAACAAAGAAAGAAAGAAAGAAAGAAAGAAAGAAAATACACTGTTGAAACATCTATCTCATGCTAGTCTGACTACATTTATTCTGAGTTGTTCACCATTCATTTTTCCCAAGCCAATTTCACTGTGACATGAAACACACACGTTCTTTGTGGCCTATGCATTCTTTTGTAAGAGGCAGTTTGGGGTTGATGTTGCATTCACATATTTAGCTTTGCCCCGGTCTCTTAATCTAGCTGCAATGATGAATCCATGATTAGAATAACCTTTCAGTTTGTTAAATTGAGAGGCTAACATGGTATCCTGGATTCAATATTTACACTCCATCTCCTTGATGTAGTTTACAGATTAGAATACCATGAAAGGTAGGACACAGAAGGTTAATACAGAATCTAATTGAAGAAACCAGAAGAGGTATATAATGTCAGGCCCCAGAAATGAGCAAATTATAATACATGGGAAAAAGTGTATTTAGAAAGTTTCTTAAAGTGAAAGCTTCAGAGGAAGCAATATATTTGATAATGTTATTTATTTATTTTTCTGACAATCCAGTTCCCACACGTAACTCTATGCAGATGAACTATTTCCCTAAGCAAAATTGGCTCTCCTGGCAGTCAAGACAAAAAGAAGCATGCTGAAATTTATTGTGTATAAATGACGTTAAGTCAACCTAGAGCCAGTATTTTGAATTATGTTTTATAGGACTAAGGCAGAAATTCTATTTAACAAGATGATCTTCATGTCTCCTCCCAATGAAAAGTAGAAGGGAAAATCATCTAATAAAAGCATTTTGAGAGGGGGTGGGAGAAGAGGGTTTAGTTAATATGACACAACTGTGATTACTATGAGAGAAATGATCAATTTTTGGTTAATAATGGGTGACTAACCATGGAAGTGGGTCAGGGTACTATTTTTCTAGAGCTAACTACAGAACGATATAAGCCTGACTCTAGGTAAGAATACGAGGTCTGAAAATTGTGTATGTGTCTGTGCGTGTGTCTCTGTGGGCACACACATGTGTGCATGTTCTTATGTCTGCACATGCACGCATGTGCATGTATATGCATGTCGAATAACAGAAGGTATACAAGGCAGAGGGATACAGACCCATGGGTATCATTATTGTTTAATTGACCTAACAAAGCTCTAAGTCTAAGAGCTGCTAGGATTTTGATATTCAGGGCCAGGACTTTCAGGCACTGAGATCGGTTATTAAACTTGCTTTCCACACCTTACTCCTGGTTTTCTCCTATTAAACAGACACTTCCTTTGAGCATTTTAATGTCCAAAATCCAGATAAGATAAAGAAAAACTAGGAGAGCTGAGATAGCAGATAGGAAGAACTTTTCTGTGAAAAAATGGTAGGAAATGGGGCTAAATAAATAGTCCCTTGGTTTTTGTTTTTTAAATTGAGGTATGAGATAATTGGCACACAACATGATATGAGTTTCAGGTGTACATCATAATGATTTGACATTTGTACATATTACAAAATGAGCACCATAATGAGTCTAGTTAATATCTGTTACCATAGGTAGTTCCAGATTTTTTTTCCTTATGATGAGGACTTCTAAGATTTACTCTCTTAGCAAGTTTCAAATATGCAATACAGTAGTATTATAATCACCATGCTATACATTACACCCTTATGATTTATTTATTTTATAACTGGAAGTTTGTATCTTTTGACCACCTTCACTCATTTTTGCATTCCTTCTTCCCGCCCTCGCCTTCTGTTCTCTGTATCTATGAATTTGTTTTTTGTTTTTTTTGTTTTTTTTAGTGTGATCATATGGTATTTGTCTTTGTCTATCTGACTTACTGTATTTTTCCATGTATAAGACAATACTTTTGTCTAAAATTGTTAGACCAAAAATCAGGAGTCGTCCCATACACGGGAATAGCTGGTTGATAGGGTTTCTTAATGTTGGGTTAGAAAAGCAGCGGTCATCTTATACATGGGGGCATCTTATACATGGAAAAATAGGGTATTTCATGTAAGATCCAGCCAAGTTGTTGCAAATTCTTTTTTATGGCTGGATATTTGTGTGTGTGTGTGTGTGTGTGTGTGTGTGTGTGTGTGTGCTTTCTCTATTTTCCTTATCCATTCATCCATTGATGGACACTTAGATTGTTTCTATATCTTCACTATTGTAGGTAATGTAGTGAACATGTGGGTACAGGTCAATTTTTCTCATTTATATGATGAAAGCCATATCATTGTGACATTATGGGCTTCTTGATCACTATAAATTCAAAGCAGCATTAATATATTTCATTGGCTTGTTAATGATATACCTTGTAATTTTCCACTTTGCCTCATATCCACCTTCAGTTTTACATATTTTCACCTCTCCCTGAGAGGATTCTAGCTCTTACAATTCCTTTTGTGATTCTGATTTTGGAATGATATTTCTAGCACCATCATGAGTCACCTTTGATAAGCTTCTCTCTGACTCCTATTTTCTGCTCAACACTGCAGCAATCTTGGGTAGGATATACTTTTGGCTCAAGTCTGTAGACTCTAGGTTGATGATTTAATCAGAGATGCAACTGGGTCTGGCCTTACTTCAGAAATCCTGGCTGAGCCTTCACATATATCCTGCCTGTACATTTTGTCCCTTTGTTCAAGAGGGCTGGCATTGTTTGGTTTTATGCCAACCCTGATGTAGAACTGGGTTCCTTTACTGGCTTCCACAATACACCAAGTGTATCATGAAGATTTGGGGTCATGAAATAGGGTCACACTACACAGGACAAACATTTACTTTGAAAAACAATCATCATTACCCTTGTGTCTTATCTCAGAATTTTCTAGACCTCACTGCCAGCTGAGGTTCTTCCCTCCCTCCCTCCCTTCCTTCCTTCCTTCTTTCCTTCCTTCCTTCCTTCCTTCCTTCCTTCCTTCCTTCCTTCCTTCCTTCCTTCCTTCCCCAGTCTATCTGGCTCTTTGACCATTCTTCTGAGATTTACCCCTAGCCCTTATTTTCTCCCCCTTTCCCCTTGAATCTTAATATACCTTATCTTTATCATGGAGAGCAACTCAATCCAAGCTTTTACTTCTAAATGTGCCCCTGGCCTACCAACAAGTAAAAAGTCTTCCAGGTAAAAGATCTACCGCTCTTAAAAGATTATATATGACAATTTTTTCCTTTTAAGTAATAATCCATGTTCTCTGATCACTTTTAAAAACAACCACAACCATCTCGAAAGACACTATGATGTATTAGCTTCTTTGCAAAGGGTCTGTTCTCCTTTGGTAATATGCAGTGTGGGTTAAAATTTAGTGTCCTGGTACATGAATTTGAACTAATCATCATTTTATACTGCCACTTCACTAAAGAAGAATAAATATAGGAAGATATGACCCAAGAATATTCAAAATCAATTCATCTTTTGGAATGATTATAGCTAATTATTCTGTACTTGGTCTTTGACAATCTAATAAATAGAAATTCTAGATCACTGACTTCTCTTTCACCAATACAATGTTCTGGCTTTTGTAAAAACTTAGATTCTGAGTAGTAAATAGTAGCATGGTTGTTCATGCAGCAAGACAGTTTTAGAACATGGTCTGTGATGGTCGCCTTCTGCATTTATACAAGGGCTGTCCAGAAAGTATTCAGCCATGTAATATGAAAAATAAAGGCATTTATGGCTGGATTTTTTCCAGACAGCCCGAGTATGTGCCTTAAAAGTATAGATTAATGTTAGTTATTGCCTTTTCCTGGGATATTGGTTCTATGTAAATATTTGCTTTGTGAATTGAGAGATCATGCTTATTGGTTTTATAGGCTAACAGGACCACCCTTTGCCAATTTAGAGTATCTGATATTTCTGGGCACTCTGTTAGGTTCTCTACTTGCTAGAACCATGTGGCTCCACTCCAGAGTTTCCTACATGATGTTCTATAAGTATCTCTTTGGCTTGCTATTGATGATATTAACTCACCCAGCTAAATCTAAAAGGGTTATGAGAGAGGTATGAGAGATTACAATAATTACTCACTTTTCTCATGTGCTTGTTGAGATGAGTGGACTTTGAATTTGCTGTGGTTTTAATAACAAGGTCTGATTATCATCAAAGATGTAAAGGAGGGAATCTTCTTGTGCCATTTTATGCTACCAGATTGCAATATTATTTCTGTAATTGAGTGTTTCTTTTTTCTTTCTTTCTTTCTTTTTTTTCTGAACAATGGCCATTCCAGATACTCAATAAGTGTTGGAAGACAATTGGGTAAAAGTGCAATTTGGCCAATTTTGATGTTTTGTAGTTATGCCAGTTTGCTGTGATACCCTGCCAGGCATCCAAAAGGCTCTGAACTACTCATTTTCCTAATCTGAGGTTTAACCTCCTTATCCAAATTCTAGTTTATGGAGAATATTCATCCAAGTGACCATGTAACCATTGTAAGTTGCTTGTACAGTTTGTTTTGCATGAGTTAAAACATAATTTTTTTTTGTTTTATTCAGTTTGAGTGAGCATATACCACTCATAGTGATGAAAATAATTAATTAACATTTATTGAGCACATAGAACCCTTGACCCTGTTCTATACACTGAAGGATTATGGGGTACTATTGTGTTGCACTCACTTAGAAACAGCACTCAGGAAAACAACATTTTAACCATGGGGGTGAAAAATGAATAGAAAGGAAATAACCTCATATGAAAGGCGGATGATCCAATCAGCCTATAAAACCAATGAGGTGGAACTGTCCCAACTGTGACAATGAATCATATGGACACCACACATTTTGCTGCAGTATACACTCCCATTCTGACCTATTACCAAGCATAGACACACCTCCTCCGGTCTCCTTGGTTCTATCTAAGCCACAATTCCTGGCTGCCTTCAATGAGAGCTACACCATTCAGATATTCTTTGTCTGAAGTCCTAGCTTACTATAAAGGAAAAGGCACAGGCTTCAGAAGAGAAAAAGCTGGATTTGTATTTCAGGCCTGTGGCTTGCTAGCTAGCTGTGTTACTTTAGTTATGAGACCTCTCTGGGCTTCAGTACGCTCACCTGTAAAATATAGATAATAATGCCTATTTTCTAGGGTTGCTAAGGTAACACATCTGTGGAATAAGCAACAGTGTGCCTAACAATAGCCACACAAAATTTTTAGTTTCTTCTTCATTCTTTCATCTTTCTTCTTTCCCATAAACTCCTAACTTTCACCTTAGGACATTGAGATAGGCTGTCACATATTTCATCTAGTTTGGTCTACTCTTTGTCTTCAGTTGTCAATGTGTGTACACTCTACTAATGCCTCATGCCCTCAGGATGCCTGTGGTGGGCTGAAACCATCTTTGTTTATGCTGCTCCCAGAATGCTGTACACTGCACTTAACAGTTGGCCCTTTAGATGTGCCCCTTGTCTTAGCCCCTTTCTCTGGGTACATGCTAATGAACCGAGAATATGCATCTGGCAGACTTAATAAGATTGTTAATAAACCTCATATGTTAAGGTACCTTTCATTTCTCAGATGACTGAAAAAGATATAGCATCTATTTCAAAGGTATGCAGTGTGCTTGTGACAGCAATGGCTGGATTGCAGGAGGAGGCAAGGCCTATTTACATAATAGAAGATGTGGAACCAATAGAGGAGAAACTTAAGGTATCAATATTCTCATATTTTGATAATTGAAGGCCATAGAGAGCATCTGGCATTGAAAACACCATAGGACTTGTGATTGGTATGTGGGAGCTACAGGTATGTGGGAAAATACAGCATAACAAAACCAAGTTCAAATAGTGGCCTGTCTTGTCACTAGCATGTAAATTTGAGGAATTATATCCTTTAAACTCCATATTTAAAAAATACATTAAAAGGAGAACATAGCTGTGGTTCTGGTTTGGGGGTGTTAAATAAAATGGTCACAAAATGACTAGCATAGTGCCTGTAAATTAGTAAGTGTGCAGTGAGGCTGAGGCATTACTATTATCCAAGGTTTCCAAGAACAATAAGAATCATGAAGAAATGCTGGGTAAACCGGAGTTATGTGCTCTTCACTGACATCAGTTGATTTGGTCACTTTTCTGTTTTCAATATGAACTGAAATCTGTTAGCTTCATTTGTTGATTGTAAGTACTGGCTTAAGACAATTAAATAATTTCCAAGCAGATCATTGTAATTGGTTTGATGGTGTTATAGTACAAAGGAAGAATAGGCCACATTAAGTTAAATGTTCTCAGCATTGAAACAGTTTATAATTTTTTAAATGTTATATTTAAATTTGTTAGAAAGAAGAAGAAACTAAGTGCATATTCCTTAAATTTTCTAAGGAGATGAGTTTTGAATGAAAAACTAGCTAACCTTGGTCAACTTTATCTTTTTAGTTTGTGACTCAGGACTTAAAATTAAGTATGTAACAACTTAAAGCTGATTGCTTCAAAGGTTTACTAGGTAACAAGGGGGAGCAAGTTTGCCACTCCAAAATATACTGGTTATTTTTAAGAAACAAAAGACTCAAGAAGAGCCTTCCTTACCTCCTCCCGTTATTGGCCTAAAGAAATTAGAATAGACAAGCCTGCTTAAAGGTAGGAAGCATAATGTGAACTAAGTGTAGCAGACAGGGAGGAACCTGGCAAAGTCTGTTAGACTTCTGTCTGTGTCTATGTCCCATTGCTTCTGGGTGGCCCTATAATAATTTGTTTCCCACATATTTGTTTCTTCTCATCTACCTGTAAATTACCTACTTTCCCATTGAAGTCCAAACCACTACTCCCTTTCTCCTTAGCTCAAGATGGCATATAATTCTCAACTGCCCAATTTGTCCTCTGGTCCCATATTCTTACAGAACTCCCATATGTACATATGTAATAAATTTGGTTATTTTTTCCCATTAATCTGTCTTGTGTCAATTTGATTATTAAACCAGCCAGAAGAACTTAGACGTGTAGAAGGAAAATTATTTTTCCTCCCCTATAATAACAACACTATTCTGAGATGTGTGAACTTTATGTTTCTTGTTTTTAGATTTCTAAATATCATTGTTTTGGTTAGTCACCTGTGTCAGTGTCACAGCTACCTGGTCTCATTGCACACCAGACTAACCAATGCTTTGTAAAAAGGGAAGTGTGCTATTTATAACTGTTCACTTACACTATTAGGATTGGTTTGACTATGACAATGCTAAACTTCCTTAACCCTACTCAGAAACATCACTGCAGCATTAACATCTCAAAGCTTGTCATTTCCTCAATATCATGAGATATTTCTTTGGATCTTAGGGAACCAAGAGTGGTCACCAAGAGGATCTGTCCAAGTCCCTGGGGGGCTATGATCACTTCTCAAGGTGGTGGAAATTAAGATATTGCAAAAATGAATCCTGACTATGAGATCAGACAATTAATTTCATGAACTCATCCTAGAAAAAGTGCTACATACCTCATTACTGAATATCACTATGGTCACCTTCAAAGTACTCCCCTTGGGAAGCTATGTACCAACACCAGTGCCTGGTCCACCCTACAAAGCAGTTTTGGAATTCTTTCTCTGGCATGGCTATCAGAGCTGTCGTCATTCCCAAAATTCTGACAGTGAAGTTCTTGAAATTAAACTGTGTGCGTATATTGGCAGCACTGTACAAACAACTCAGTAAGGTGCTGCCAACATAAGTGCACAATGGCAAGGTCACTAACTTAATTGTCAGATTTTGGGTACAGTGACAGCTCTGATGGCCATTTCAGAAAAAAGAGTTCCAAAACTGCTTTGAAGGGTGGGCTAGGCACTGGCGTCGGTGCACATCTTCCCAAGGGGAGTACTTCGAAGGTGACCGTAGTGATAGTTAGCAATGAGGTATGTAGTACATATCTAGGATGAGTTTGCAAAATTAATTGTCTGACCTCATCTGAGCAGCTAGAACTCCTTGTGCTTGCATATCTGGAAGTTGATGAGACAACTTTATCACCAAACTTACCCAATCCTCAGAAAAGTGTTCATATATTTTTAGACAACCAGAGTACTTGGAGCAAGTATATATTCTCTTTCTTTTTTCTCTTTCACATTCCACCTCCCTGCCTTCCTCCCCTACTTTCTTCCTTCCAACTTGAGGTACAAGTTTTCTGTAAAAACTTAGGCAAGCATTGTTCTATGCTGGCTTTTATTCTATAAAGTATAATTACTTCTCATTAAGATCCTTTAGAAAACAGTCATTAAATAAGTTGTGACCCTCTCATCGCTTCATTGTTAAGTGTCAGTTTGGTTTCTTAGTATGCACAGAATTCTGAATGGAACTTTTGGCAGCTGTTAATACATATATTTTTAAGTACTCTCTCTCAGTCTGGATGCTTCCCAAATTCTCTTTCACTCCCTTATCTCAAGAATCCATGTTTGTGGGAAAACAAGAAGTCTTCAAAGGATGTTCTGGTTGAGAACTTAAGAGTAATGCCTCATAGAAAAAATGGTGAAACTATTTTAGCTCTATTGATAACCCTCTGTTCACTCATAAGGCCCGAAAATACTTAAGATTATCTCCCCAAATGGCCTTACTGACCTCTGCAATAGAAAAGTAAGTCTTGATCACAGGAAATGGGAGAATTGTTTGTAGTGCCAGAGAAGATGACCAAGTTCATGGCAAGCTTTGGGGCACCAGGCCTAATAAGGAGAGAAGCTGCATCTGGGTTAAGTAGCTATTCATCTAGTTGTGCCTGTGGAGTTACTTTCCACAGTTCAATATGTGAACACTTGGCTCTAAATCTTGGTGATTCCAAGGTGGTTCCAGCAGCAAAGTCTTCTATAATATGATGAATTGTATGTGTATTCGCATTCATGTGGGAGACAGCTGATTACTTTCCTGAGTGTTACTCTAAGACAATACAATATCAATAGCATTACTGATTTTAATTAAAACTTCAAACTGTATGCCTGTTGAAATATTCATTGTTGCACCACTGATTGTGCATGAGAATTCAAAGTCTTTTATGCTTGTTTTTCATATAATGATACTAAGGCAAATTAGCAGGAGACAGAATTGGCCGAATATTTTTCTTTCTTCATAAGATAATGAAATGTTTCTCTCTCTCTCTCTCTCTCTCTCTCTCTCTCTCTCTCTCTCTCTCTCTCTGTGTGTGTGTGTGTGTGTATACTTTTTATGTCATTCTGATTGGCCTTTTTCTTTGAACTTTAAAAAAATATGTGTCTATTACCGAAGCCAGTAGACAAAATAAAATAACACAGGTGGGAAGAGAAGAGGTAACAAGGCAGAATGAATAATCTTTTCATTGCCAGTTAATTGTATTCCAATCTTGGTTTAGTCCAGTACTTCCGCACTCTGTAAAATGTATTGATCTTCAGTATAAAGCTACACCTGGATTTGCTTAATTAAGATGTATAAAAGAAATAGGGTGCTAGCACTGCAAAAGAATCGTAGAAAAGCTGAGTGGAACAAGGAAGCTGTTGATGGGGCTGTTCTGGATGTGGAGATATTTTAGGGCAGTGTAGGTTTATGGGCCAAATGTGTCAAGTACAGGCTGCAAGGGACAGCAGAGACTACTATCCATGCTAGTTCCTTCCTTTTACAGATTATATTTGTAACCATTCTTTCTGGTAAGTGTTGTTTGATACACTGGAAGTGAAGAAGCCTTCAGTAAGGTAGACTCTCTCATTAAATTTCACCTTATTTTTTTAATCCAAGTTTTTCAGGTCTTCCAGACAAAATACAAATGTGTGTGTGTGTGTTTATAGTATGTCTACAGTCTTTTGTGGCCCTGCTTTGCTTCCTGACATGGAAAATAAGGTTCTGAAACGTGGTGAGAAGCTGGTCATTAAATTATTGCTGCTATTTTTGAAGAATGTTGATTGCACCGTGGTTTTCTTCCCCTAAAGCCCTTAATATAGGGCTATATTTTTATAGTTTTGAAGTTTTGGGTGACTCCATTACAAGCACTTTTAGTGAGGCCGAATCATACTCGTGATAGCGCCTCGTTGCTGGGGAAAGAACAATGAAATTATTGCAATAAAAACAGTATGCTTCAGAAAAATGAAGTGGTTTTATTCGAATGGATATTCAGTGCTTAGGCAGCCAAGCTGGAACAGGTAGGCTGCAGTGTCACTGCCGATTTTTTGACAGGAGAGAAAATCTGGTGTTGATTACTCTGTGCTGACTCTGGAGAGTAATTTCAATTAAAACTTTCCCCCTAGCTTTAGAGACAAATCCTTTTCTTCTTTATTAAAGTTGGCTTGGGGTTGAAACTTTTGAAACCAGAAGGAGTCATATTATTAAGAGTTTAGATTTGGGATATGGAAAGAAAGATAAAAATCCAGACTGCCTTAGTAGGTTTCAAGTGAAAATAATATTTTAATTATAGCAGTATTTTTAGAGAAGATAAGCAAATACCCAGAGCGGTGGGAACTAGTTAGGACATTAAAATAGGAGCTCTCACCCCATCTGTGATTTCTTTAATGACTAGGTGCACATATCTATTTTTTTTTTTACTTCAGTGTCTTAACGTAATTAGTAAACTTCTTTCCCCTTTTTATGCTCTTGTTCTTCCATATCCTATGCCAGAATTTCTATTCCCAAAGTGACTTATTTTCAGTATGGCACTAGACATTGAGAAATCCCTCGATCCTTTACTTTGCCCTTAACTCAAACCAACTTTAATTCCCAATGTTGACATGTTGCTAGTCATCCAGCTGTCTCCCAATAGATGTTCCTGACAGTTTATCTTCAGACAGATTAGAATTTTCACTTTTTTGGGAAGACGTCAAAGATCTTTCTTTAAACTCATCCTAATATTCAACAAACCTTAGGTTTCTTTTTTCTTTTCTTTTTTTTTTGTTTAACTTTTATTTACATTTTAAGGTAACATTTACATACAAAGAGATATGCAGATCTTAAATATATAATTTGATGAATTTTGACAACTGCAGTAAGCTGTGTAATTCATACTCATAATCAGGAGAGAGAATATTTCCATCACCTCAGGAATATTATTTATGAGTCTTTTCAGTGAATCTTCAACCCAGGAAGCAGCAACTTTTCTGATCATTTTCACCATAAATCAATTTTCTGTTTCAAATTTTATATAAAAGGAATTATACAGTATGATCTTTTGAGTCAAGCTTCCTTTGCTCAGTATAATATCATTGAGATTCATCTATCTTGTGGCCTAAATCAGAAGTTTGTCCTTTTTTTTTTTTTTTTTTTTTTTTTTTTTTTTTTTTTTTTTTTTTTTTTTTTTTTTTTTTTTTTTTTTTTTTTTTTTTTTTTTTTTTTTTTTTTTTTTTTTTTTTTTTTTTTTTTTTTTTGCTGAGTAGCATTCTACTGTATGGCTACACCATAATTATTCATCTATGCTCCCATTAATATTTGGGTTGTTTCCAGTTTGGGGCTATTACATATAAAGCTGCTATGAACATTTCCATACAAACAAGCCTTAGTTGTTTGTTTGTTTTTGTTTTTTGCTTTTGGTCTGTGTTGGAAGGTATTCTCTAAGGTAGCCCCCGAATATCCCCGCCTCCTGGTTGGTTGGTATTCATGCCCTGGACTGTCAGATAGATTCATTGACTCAGTTCTAATTAATATCACACAGCAGAAGTATTGCAATAGTAAAACAGTTAGAAGGATGAAGTGCCAGTTCTGAGATTGGGACCTATGTCTCACTCTCTCTTGGCTTGCTAACTCTGCGGAGAGTTCGCTTTCGTGTCATGAGACAACCCAATGGAGAGGCTCACATGAGTACGTTTCGAAGATGATCTGCTGAAGCCTTGCCACCAGCCATGGAAATGAAATCAGAAGGTAATTCTTTCTCAGATGAGCCTTGAGATGACTGCAGAGCTGGCTGACACCTTGATTATACTGTCATAATATGTTCTGAGCTTACACCACCCAGTTAAGCTGCTCTGGAATTTCTGACACCAAGAAAATGTGAGATAATACATGTTTGTTGTTTCTAGCGGTTAAGTTTTGGAGTGGTTTCTTACAAAGCAGTAGATAGCTAGTACAGTCTACCTCAATAACCATGGTGTGATTTTATTTTACTTATTTTTATCTTTTTTCAGTTTTATTGAGATATAATTGACATATAGCTCTATAACTTTAAGGTGTACCATATGATGACTCGACATACATGCATGATAATGTGATTACCACAGTAAGTTTAATTAACATTCATCTTCTCACATGGATACCAAAAGAACAAAAATGTTTTTTTGCCTTGTGATGAGAGCTTTTAGGATTTACTCTCTTAGCAACTTTCCTACGTAGCATACAGCGGTGTTAACTGTAGTCATCATGTTGTACATCACATCCCTAGTGCTTATCCATCTCATAACTGGAGGCTTGTAACTTTTGACCACTTCATCCAATTCTGCCTCTGACAACCATGAATATGGTCTCTTTTTCTATGAGTTTGGTGTTTTTTTTCTTTTCTTTCATATCCCATGGTGTGATTTTTAATCAGTCCTTTAGTGATTCCTCAGTGGAGGCTATGTCCATAGGGGCTTTGTGTTTTTCAGATCCACAGCTGGTCACAGAAGTTAGGGTAATCTTCTACAGAGAAAAGTTCATGTAATTTCTTCATGCATTTTTGTAAAGTTGCTACAGAGCTCGTTTTTCTAAAAATTCTTTATTGTGAAATAGCACACACTCATTATAAAAATATTGTGATGGAAAGAGAAGTCACATTAGGTGGTGAACTTATACAACAAGTGGACAATGCACTGTAGAATTGTATGCCTGAAACCTTTGTAATTCTTGCTAACAGATGTTACCCCAAAAAAGTCTATCAATAAAAATGAATTAAAAAAAAACATTCAGTTAATAAGGAAGGAATGAAGAAAAAAATCATCCATAAACTTACCACCTCAACATAAGTGTTAAAATTATGCTGTTCATTTCCCTAGTTTTTTTCTCATAAAGAAATACATATGAGCATGCACACATTTTCACATATATAATCATACTAGATATGTTCTATTTAAATCTCCTTTTCCTCTTCACAGTGTATTCTTATATCATTTTAATAGTTCATAGTGTTGCTATACTTGTATAGCATAAGTTTTCCTATTCTGTGCCATTGGTCAGTTATGTTCTGCCCACCCCCACTTATTTTTTTAACAATTACAAAAAGGCACTGATAATCATCCTTGGTCATTCATCTTTTTGCAGTTATCTGGTATTTCCTTAGCCTAATGTATTAAGCATATATTTCCAGAAGGTTATACACATTAAAAGGCCTTGGATAAATATTATAAAATTGCCATTCAGAAAGGTGGGACCGTTTCCCCCCATAAGCTTGATAACACTGCATATTATCAGACTTATTAATATGTGTCAACATCATGAACAAACATGCTATTGTTTTAACCTGCATTTATTTGATTGAAAGTTATATTGAACATACATATTTTTATATTGTTCTTGCCTATGTATTTCGTGAATTGTTTCTATCATTAATTTTTGTACTATGAAAGTGTAGTTTTTTCTCACTGATTTGTAAGTCTGGCAGAAGTAACACCCAGACTTCAGTTATGATTTTATTGCAGAATCATAACCATGCATGCTTATGGTTAGACAAATAAGGCCTCTCTTTTATAAGCTGGTAATGTATACCAAATATTTTATTACAAAATCATAAGCATGTATGGTTATGATTTTGTAATAAAATCATAACTCAAGTCTGGGTATTACTTTTGTCAGACATACATATACATGTGTGCGTGTGTGTGTATGTGTGTATGCGTGTATGCATATATATTGTTTAGTTTTAAAGAAATTATACTTGACAAGGTTTTGATACCTTACTGAGTTGTTTGTACATGCTACCAACATAAGTACATGGTGGCAAGTTCACTAACTTAATTGTTAGATTTAAATTCTGATGGCCATTCCAGAAAAAGAGTTACAGAATTGCTTTGAAGGGTGGACTAGGTGCTGGTGTCAGTGCATAACTTCCTAAGGGGAGTATTTCGAAGGTGGCCATAGTGATATTCAGCAATGAAGTATGTAACACTTTTTTTGGCGGGGGTGGCAGGGGGTGGATTCCCTGGCTGGGAATTGAACCCAGGCCGCAGTGTTGAGAATGCCAAAGTCTAGCCACTACACCACCAGGGAATCTCCTATAGCACTTTTTCTGGGATGGCTTCACAAAATTAATTGTCCAACCTCATACTGTTTACCTTCAGTCTGTCACGCATAGTGCAAATATTTGTTCTTCATATTGTAGTGATAATGTGGGCAGTTGTTTGGATGTAAAGAAATTATACATATTAAATTAGTTAAATTCATCATTTCTTGAATAGTTCATGGCTTTGGCATTATGCTTAGTAAGTCTTTTCCATTGCAATATTATAAAAGTACTCATTTTTCTATTTTAAAGTTATTATGACTTCATATTTTTATATTTACATTTTACATCTACATATCACTATTTACATTTTTAAAATTTATCATGGTACTATTTTTATATTTAAAGGTTTAATTGATCTGGAATTTATTTTTCTGTAACATGAGGGATATAAATCCAATGTAATTTTTCCCCAAACTATTAACCCATTATCCCAACACAATTGATTAAATAATCCTTCTGTTGGTTACCAGTAATTTTAAGTGTACCATTATAACTTTCTGATTAATATGCATTATAAATATACATCTCCCCTCACAAATCTCCCTCGGTACTAATTAGACTCTTACATGTTGACTAACCAATTTATATTTTGAACTGTAAAAGTGTGTTTGTCCCTGCATTTGTGTCTTTTCCTCATGCTATAGATGGGAATGCTTACCCAAAACCTACCTTCACGGTTTCTGTGTGTGACTAAAGCTGTACCTCAAGCCATAGCCACACAGTGAATAGTGTTGCCTTATGTGTTATAAGAGAATTTGTGACTGCTACCAAGTGGTATCGAAAAGAAGGGGCTATTCAAAGGTATATGCTAATTAATTTTACATTAAATGTAGATTGAAATGTTTAAATGCCCTTTTCTTTAAATTCCCCTTTGAAGACATTTCAGTGAATTTAAATTTCATGCATAAGATAGAGGTTAACCTCCTTTTTCAAACATTTAACTTTTTAACCACTTACATTTTCTACATTAGCTACTGACCACCTTGCCATATTTTAATAATTACATTCATACTTTTATATGAATTGATGAACAAACATTTCAAGCTACTGGATGATGACTTGGTTTACTAGGCAGCAGTTTGTATCACATCATTGTTATTGTAAACCATTATTTCAATATTATTACTCATTGTAGTTTTTGCTACTGGTATTTTAAAATAAAAAGAAAAATTTTAAGAAACAAAAGTGCCGGTAATACTGATAAGACGCTTTGGTCTCAGAAACTTAGTGTGATGGGGACAATGGAGATAAGTTGAAAATGCTAACTCTTTAGCCCCTACTGCTTGCTCATAGACTTAGGCCAGAAGTCTATCCGAAGACAAAGACTATTTACAATATGTGAGAAGACTGTGTCCAAGAGACAAAATGTAATGAGTTGTTTTATAATAGTTTCATTTTAAACACTTCTTGAAACTACCTCTTGACTTCTTTTGTTCACATCTTGGCCACTTTTCTTTCTCGTTGCAGTTCATCTTCTTCCCAGATTTTAAATGTTGGGGTTATTTAATGGTCAAATGTGGGCCATTTCCTCCTTTCACGCTATGCCCTCTCCCTTTATAATTATTCTAAGCTTGTGACATCAAGTTTATTCTCAGTACAGATGGCTTACAAATTCAAACTGTGACTCAGAAACGTCCTCTGAAATACAAACCTTTATGTCCAACTAACTACTTAACATTTTCTTGCTGACGACTCAAAGACATTGCAAATACCTAATGTCCAACCAAACCCAATTTTGTTTCAAATCTGTTTTTATTTTAAGGTAGCTTACATCGGTGATCCATCCAGGTGTGCAAGCTGGAAACCCAGAGTCATACTTGGTACTTCCCTCTTTCTCAACTCTATATCCAATCCTTCTACAAATCCTATTGATTTTACTTTTGCAATTTCTTTTGAGTCCACTTTTTTTTCTTTTGTAAATTGAATTTTTTTTATTATTAGTTTTGAATGTCCACTTTTCTTCATCCCAGATAGCAATTTCTTCTTCTCTAATTTGTTTTTTACATCAAAATGATGTATTTCCAAAACTCTTTGATAATTTCTTCATTCTCTAGGATAAAGGTGAAAGTTTTTATTTGTTCTTTTAACTTTGCCTACAACCCCTATGTGGTGTGGTTTCTACATGTCTCCTTAGTCACCTTTGTCACCTGTTTCTCCCATGATCTCAATGATCTAGCCACATGGTTCCTTTTCTCTGTCAAAGGATTTTGCATATGATATTCTCTCTGCCTGGAACATTTTTCTTGTCTTTTTTCCATAGTTAACACCTTCCCATCTTCAACTCCTTTCTACCTTCAGATCTCAGCTTTCGTCATTTGTCTCTTTTCAAACGTCTCTCTTCTTGGCCTTGTACCCCGTTCCTCAAGATTCCCAGACCTCACCTCTTGCTAGATATCACCACCTTCAATTCTCTTCTTTATACATACAGAGGAATTTAGGTCAGCTCTACTTAATACCTCTCAGCTTGTACACCTCCAGCCATTTTTGATACAGTTGTCAGGCATGCTAAAGGCCAAAATGCTGGGGATGAAATGTCATTTGTTTTTAGCAAATTGAAGATTCTAGAGCTGCACAGCACATCTTCCTTAAAAGATAAGACAGTGTTGGAGAGAGATGAGATTATCATGAATAGTTATAAATATGTGAAATACTTATTTTTAAAATATGGTTGAGATATGGGCATGTTTAAAATCCCAGTGAGGAAGACCTTGTTAAGAGGAAGAGGTGAACATACAGAGGAGGAAATTCTATGGGGGTAATGTTCCTGAAAGTGAGGAAAGGAGTGATACGACAGGTATAAATGACATGTCTGGCCTTTTCTTCCTTTCTTTCTTTTTTAGACTTTATTTTTCAATTTCATTTGACATACACTATTATATTGGCCTTTTCTTTTGCAACAGGAAGAAAGAAGGACAGTGTACAGTTGTGGTAGGCTGCTTGAATGTTCAGTTTGGTTGACAACCTCACCATTTCATATGAATTATCAGCCATAGTCACCTTTTCAGACTGGAAGGAAAAGTGGGGATCTGAGTTCTGATGAGGATGGAGAGGATTGAAAACCTTTCTGACAGTGGGGCTTGAGCAAACATGAGAAAACGTCTGGTTAACTGTAGGGGTTCCAGCTGAGGTTGCAGTTGTGAATTTATTGAGGTATAGTTTGCCACATTGTGGGACCTTCTTCAGAAGCACCCAGCTGACTTGATCTAGGATTGGAGAAAGCAAATATTTGGTTTCATCCAGATTGAGGATTTACTTAGATAGATATAATGAAAAGACAGATGGGTGATGCAGTTTAGGAAGTTTGCCCACATTTTTTTGAAATGCTAAATGTGGATTCTTTGGTGGCTAAGGAGGAGGGAAAAAAGTAGGAGAGCTAATGATTGGGAAAAAGCAGAAAGGTCAAGGGCTTTGTGCTCCCAGTGAAGCTAAATGATAACAAATAAATATCACTTTTCCTATCAGTGTTTGGAACTGTTTCACACTGTTTATCTGAAATTTAAAAAATTGTTTGTTGTGCATCTCTTATCAACAGACTGTAATTTAGTTTCCCATCTGTAGAGGATGTTACAGGAAGTAATGAGCTAATTCAATCATGTTTCATCCATTTCTAGACGTGAAATTCGACCAACCTCTAAAAAAACTCTTCATGTAAAGGTCTTTGTCACTGACTGATTTCTCCTCTCTTTTCTTGTATTAGCAAAAATAAAGGAAAGTCAGTCAGTCCAAGGTCTAACAGCAAACCAATGGCACACTCAAAGGATGATAATTTAAAGATGGTTTATTTAGAGAGGGGCTATTTTAAAAAGTGTGTCTGGCCATAGTGGAATCACAAGGGAAATTGCCATGAACTGAAGTTAGTGATAGCTGAGCTTTTACCATCACTAAGTATAAGAGGATGTGGGGAAGATGCAGTTCTAACCACAAGGATAGACAACCCTGTAGAGCTGGCCACTTCGGGAAGTGCAGTGACCTTGGTCAAGGAATACGGCCAGGCTACACTGACCTTAGGGGTATAAAATATGAATACCCTGGCCTCCCTTCTTTCCCTCCAATATTCTCAGAGTTCCCAATTGGGAGGGAATCCTGTTGATGTGGTAAACACAAATGAGCTTCTTTGAGGCTCAGAGTGGGGTTGAGAAGGGTGCAGCATGGCTCTGAAGGGCCAAATGAAAGATTTCTGGCACACAGAAGGGGAGAAGTAATATTTTAGTTTTTTTTACTAAGTCAGAGCCTGTTTTAATCCCTTGCTATCTTTAGAATAAAGATGTAATCTTCCATAATCTAGTGTCTTCAATCATGTATTCAGTTTACGGTCTATGTGATTGATACTGTTGTTAGGGACTGGGTATATGAATATAAAGATGCCTAAGACATAGCTCCACCTTTTGAGATGCAGCATGTAGTGATTTTATATATATATATACACACACAGACATACACACACACACACACACACACACACATATACACACACACACACAGTGTATACTTACTACTATTATGCTTATTGTTATTTATCATGTTTACTATTGTTTGATGTCTAAAGTCCTATGGTAGTCTGAAGAATGGAAGGTGTAAATTTTTGCTTGTGTATGTTTATACTCATATATGTTTAATGTGTATGTATGTGTGTGTGAGGGTTGCTTGTTTGAAGGGAAAGAATGTGATTTTAATCAATTCTGCTTATTAGTTATTGCCATCTGACTAATTTAATCAAAACATCACTATCATTACATCATTCTTTTTTCTTGAGAACATATAATGACTCCCTTTTAGAAGAAATTGCAAAAGCTTCTTCCTGATTTTCAAAGGCTTCCATCCTTCCCTTCTACCCTGCCTTTCTAGTTGCGTTTCCCAGCACCCTCTGTTTGAGACCAGCAGCTCCCTATGTCCCTCCTGGCATTTGGGAATAATTTCAGTGATGATTGTGTACTGCCAATCCCCCCTCTCCTCAATTTAAGTACCATTTAATCTACTGCTGCTTATCATTTAAAATTATGCTCAAAACCTACCTTCTCCAATTAAATATTTTAATTCATAATCAACTCATTCTTCCTTTGCTCAACTTTGATGGCTCCTAGAGCCAGTTCTACAATGAACTTAATTATTCTTTACATATCTTGCATGTACTAATTTTGCCTCCACAGGTATGTTATGAGTATGTCTTATCACTTACTCTATATCACTTCAGCACTTAAGAAAGTACTGAGTTTAGTTTTTAAAGATTTTTATGAAAATATAGCTAACATACAATATTATATTAGTTTCAGATATACACCATAGTTATTCAACATTTATGTACCTAAAGAAGTGATCACCATAGTAAGTCCAGCAACCATCTAATACTATACCACACAATCACAATATTATGGTCTATATTCCCTGTGCTGTACATTACATCCCCATACCTTATTTATTTTGTAGCTGGAAATTTGGACCTCTTATTCCCCTTCAACTTCTTCCCTCTTTTAAAAAATTTTCAATTATAGTTGACATTCATATTATTTTCTATTAATTTCTGATATACAACATAATGGTTAGACATTTAAAAAATTGAAGAAGTGATCCCCCTGAGTAGTCTACTACCCACCTGGCACTGTACATAGTTATTACCATATGATTGACTATATTCCCTATGCTGTACTTTATATCCCCATGACTATTTTGTAACAACCAATTTGTACTTCGTAATACCTTCACCTTTTCTACCTTGTACCCCAACTCCTCTCATCTATGACCCTGATAAATCTGGTACCCATCTGATACCATACATAGTTATTACAATATTACTGACAACATTTCTTATGCTTTACACTACATCTCCACGACTACTGTGTAACAACGAGTTTATACTTCTAATCCCTTCCCCCTTTTCACCCACCTTCAACCCCACCTCCAATCTGGCAGCAATAAAAATATTCTCTGTATCTATAAGTTTGTTTCTGTTTTGCTTGTTTATTTGTTTTGTTCTTTAGATCCCACTTATAAATGAAATCACATTGCATCTGTCTTTCTCTGTGTGACATTAACTCTACTCAGCACAATTCCTTCCAGGTCCATCCATGCTGCTATAGAGGGCAAGAACCCATTCCCTTCCATGGCTGAGCAATATTCCAGTATATGAGACATACCACCTCTTCTTTACCCATTCATTCATCCATGGACAAATAGGCTGTCTCCACATCTTGACCAGTGTAAATAATGCTGCAGTGAACATGTGAATGCACATGTCACCTCAAAGTCGCATTTGGGGTTTCTTTGGAGAAATATCCAGAAGTGGAATTACTGGGTCCATTGTTGTCTCTTGTTGTGGCCTTTGTTTTAAAGTTTATTTTATCTGTTATAAGTGTTGCTACCCAGCTATTTTTGTTTTATTTTTATGAAATAAAAATTTCTTTACTTTCAATTTGTGCATGTCTTTCAATCAGAAGTGAGTCTCTTGTAGGCAACATATTATAGGTCTTGCTTTCTTATCCATTCAACCACCTTCCATCTTTAGATTGGAGCATTTAATCCATTTACATTTAAAGTAATTGTTGATAGATATGTAGTTATTAACATTTTATTGTTCGCATGTTTGATCTCTTTTTTTAATCTTAAAAATGTTCCTCTAATATTTCTTGTAATATTGATTTGGTGATGATGAACTTCTTTAGCTTTTTCTTCTCTGAGAAGCTCTTTATCTGTCTTTTGATTCTAAATGATAGCTTTGCTGGGTAGAGTAATGTTGGTTATAGGTCCTTGCTTTTCATCACTTTGAATATTTCTAGCTAATCCCTTCTGACCTGCAAAGTTTCTGCTAAGAAATCAGCTAATGGTCTTATGGGAGCTTCCTTATAGGTAAGTAACTTCTTTTGTCTTGCTGCCTTTAGGATTCTTTCTTTGTGTTTAACTTTTGGCATTTTAATTATGATGTGTCTTGACGTGGTCCTCTTTGGGTTAATCTTGTTTGGGATTCTCTGCACTTGCTGGGCTTGTGTATCTATTTCCTTCTCCAGGTGCGGGAAGTTATCTGTTATTATTTCTTCAAATAAGTTTTCAATTCCTTGCTCTCTCTCTTCTCCTTTTGGTACCCCTGTGATGCAAATGTTGGAACACTTGATGTTGTCCCAAAGGCTCCTTAAACTAACTTCATTTTTTTTATTCCTTTTTCCTTTGTTTTCTTTTCCTTCTTTCTTTTTTCTTTTCTTTCTTTCTTTCTTTTTTTTTTTTTTTTTTTTTTTTTTTTTTTTTTTTTTTTTTTTTTTTTTTTTTTTTTTTTTTTTTTTTTTTTTTTTTTTTTTTTTTTTTTTTGGCTGTTCTAATTGGGTGTTTTCTGCTACCTTATCTTCTAAATCACTGATTTGATCCTCTGCTTTATCTAATCTACTGTTGATCCCCTCTAATATAGTCTTCATTTCAGTTATTGTGTTCTTTATTTTTGACTGGCTCTTTTTTTTGTTTTCTATCCCCACTTTTATGTTTTCTGTCTCTTTGTTGAGGCTCTCCCTGAGATCATTGAGCATTCTTATAACCAGTGTTTGGAACTCTGTATCTGGTAGATTGCTTGTCTACATTTTTTTTTTAATGTGGTAAGTTCCCTGGCTGGGAATTGAACCCAGGCTGCAGCGTTGACAGCGCCGAAACCTTAGCCACTACACCACCAGGGAACACCCTGCTTGTCTCCATTTTGTTCAGTTCCTTTTCTGGAGCCTTTTCTTTTATTTGGGACATGTTTCTTTGTCTCCACATTTTGGGTAAATCCCTGTGTTTGTTTCTGTGAATTAGGAAAGGCTACTATGCGTCTCGGTCTTAGAGAGTGACCTTATATAGTAGGTGTCCTGTGGGGCCCAATGGTCATCAGTTCCAGTGCTCCAGGTGTGTTCCTTGTGTGAGTTGTGTGTGCCCTCCTGTTGTAGTTGAGCCTTGGTTGCTATTTGCATATCACTGGGAGGGGTTGACCCTTGGACTTATTGGTTGTGAGGACTGAGGTGACTACAGTGGAAGAGCTGTTGTGTAGGGGATGACCCTATAGTGCAAGATTCACTTTAGCAGGTCTCTGGTGTCTGCCCAGTCAGCCCTTTGTGTTAGTCATCCCTGGAGATGGCCCAGTAATGTTCTGACTTGGTCAAAAGCTGGCCCCCAGGCATGCCAGCCCTGGGACCTCCTGGGAGGCTACCCATTTCAGGCCAAGTTTAGCTGCAGCCAATTTCCTCCTGGGTCCACCTGGCATAAGTCATGAAGCAATCTGCAAATGACTGGGAGGTGCTTCAAGAAGTCTTGAACTGAGGTCAGCTGTCTCTAGTGCTTGACTCAGAGCTGCTCACCCAGTGGTATGGGACACACCAAAGCCAGATGCTGCTTATTTGGGTTTTGTGAACCTTTGAGAGATTTTAGGAAAGTTTACAGCATGAGCCAGGTCAGGTCATTTGTATGGAAAACCCACTGGAAATGTCTTGGGTGGGCCCAAAAGTTTGCTGGGGCGGGGTCTCAGGGAATCACCAGGGTGGGGCTAATGAATGGTGCTAGCTAGGTTGATGAAGACTCAGATGTGATGGCCACCTATGTCTGCATGCAGGGAGGGGGAGGGCTCAACAAAGAAGCAATGGCTTTTGCCAGCTCTTTCATCTGGAGAAAACTGCCCCTTCAGCCCTTGCCCTGAAGCCAGACAATTCATTTCCTCCCTGTATGTCCTTGGAGCCTTTTAAGCTGCTGCCCCAGCTCCGGGGCTCAGAGTGAGTGAGTCCATCAGTGAGTAAGTTCATGCGTGGGCTCTTGAAGAGGAACACCTAGACCTCTAGCCACCCTCATTTCAGCTACAATCTGCTGCTGCTTTTCACAGCCAGAAGTTATGGGGCGTTCTCTCTCAGGCATCCTTGGCTGAAAAGCTTGGTGTGGGGCTGGGATCCCTCACCCCTCTGGCAGGGACCTCTGCAGCTGAGATATTTCTTTTGATTTTTAATGGTCACATGTGGGTGTGGGACCAAGCTGTTCTGTGTCTCTGCCCCTCCTACTAGTCTCAAGATGGCTTCTTCTGTACGTCCTTTGTTCTAGGGCTTTGGTTCTGCTAGACTTCAGATGATTCTCAATGATGGTTGTTCTTTAGTTTAGTTATAATTTTGATGTGGTGATGAGAGGATACATGCACAGTGTTTACTATTCTGCCATCTTGACCAGTAGTCAGAAAGTGCTAAGTTTAATAAATACTTGGTTGAGAGTGCCATGTGAGGATTCCAGGGCAACTATGCCATTCTACCAATTGAGAGGACTCAATGTGAATGAAAGATAATGCATTATATTGGTTTGAATTATTTGTTCATGCTGTTTTTTATGTTGATCTGATGTAGTATTTATATCTGAATAGATATTAAATTATAACCATAGTTTATGTAAACTTAGCTTGCCTCCAACTTTAGATGTATTTAGAAAGTATTACCAGTGTGGAGTATCATCAACCCAAATTATAATCAGCCCACAATTTCTTTTGCTAGTGTTGTTGGGCTCTATATGAAGTCTTCTTAAGTTTCCTCTCAATCTTCAATTCCCAATCTATGTGTGTGGCATCTACCACCTCAGGTTCCATTAAAAGCACTAATGTGACAACTTTCTTTTCTTAGTCCTGGTTTGCTCCCTACTGACCTCCTGTTGGAGATGTAAGCCCCTTATGCAAGTTGCTCCTCTCCTTTAATAACTAAAATTCTAAAGTAGAGGATTGTTTAAATAAAATATGAGATATCCATAGGATTTAATAATGTACATTAGAATATTTAATAATACTGAAAGTGTTTTTGTTATGCTAAGAGAAAAATCAGATGATAAAATAGTGTATGTAGTTTTGCTTCAATTTTATAAAATTATTATAAAATGAATGTGTTTTCATACAAAAAAAAGAATATTTATAAAAATATTATTGGTGGGTAATAAGTGTCTAGCAGTCCTTAATGCTGTTTAGCAAATATTTCTGGCTCAAAGTTGGAGTGACCAATAAGTGAGAAATAATCTTTTGTTATGCTAGACTATAGAAATTTAGGAGATTATGTGTTAAGACAGCATAATCTAACCCAGCCTGGGTGATTTAATATTTATTTTATAATATTTAGAAGATACAGAGAAGCAAGAAGCAGCAAAAGAAAACCACTTTGTGACACCATACTGTATGTGTGTGATACATTTTTCTTGCAGTTGTCTAAGCTATGCCAATTTACCTGATTTTTTTTTTAATGCTGAGAATAGCCCTGATTTCTGTAAGTGATAACAAAACTTAACTAAGTCTTATGGAGAACTCTGTTTCTTTTATTCTGCCACACTAGTCCTTTATCAATATCTATGCATCATTAGGCATACTGCTACTTATGGATGACTTTAAGCTAAATAGAGGAAGTGGTATGAAGCACCCTGAGCCTCTCCTTTTTTGTTGCCTTCATCTACCCCTTTCTTTATTTCCATTGTATTCATCTACTTAATACTTAAGGCTATTCCTAAAAATGCTATTATGTCATTTTTAGCTGGTGATAAGTATCTTCAGTACTCTGCCAACTTAAGAACCGTCTATGCTTGTCTTAATTACGTTCTTATTTCAATTTTTCCTAGAATAATATTCAGTTCCTATAGAATTTCATAATAAAGCAAAATATTAAAAAAGATGCTGGTGTAGCTCTCTTCTTGTATTCACATAACAGTACATTAATATAAGAAATGATAAAATTTGTGAGGCTTTGAAACAATCATTTGTGAATATTAAGTTAGCTCAATTGAAGTCAACTCTGGAAGATCAGTAGGAATTTATTTTGAGACATATGTAGGAGGCAAATGGTTCACAGAAACCATTCTGTATTATAAACTATTATTCTGGAAGAGCAGTGAGAGGATTTTAGTGTTTATTGCATCAATATTTTCTTTTATTTTGCTTTTCTCTAACTCACCAACCTATCTCTATTCACACATTATGATACATTAGTTTATGTACCCAGTACCCGAAGACTAATGTCAGCTGTAAAAGTATAACATGACATTTTACAAAAATTGCAAAACATATTATGCAAATTCTTCTTAGCATCTTGAACATTAAAAGAATGAAGAATAGTATATTTCTTTATAAATTCATTTTCTACTGTCAGAGCCAAGACTCATATGACCTTGCAGCTCACAATTAGGATTGCAAAAAAAGTGCTTTTGACAGTCAGCCAACTCCATAAAAGAAAGGAAAGAGCAATTCTAAAAGTCAAAAACAGGCTGTTAGACTGAGGCATGGGGTGAGGAGATGGCTCTTCCTTTGCAAGTGAAATTCATCATTACAGAATGACACCTTTCAGGACTTAAATTTTAAAACCTGGAAAAAGTAATAAGGTGAAGTTGCCCAACAAAGATTGGGCTTTTATGCAAATGTGTTTGGTAATTAAGGGG
This sequence comes from Lyroderma lyra, assembly GCA_004026885.1. Classification (NCBI taxonomy): domain Eukaryota; kingdom Metazoa; phylum Chordata; class Mammalia; order Chiroptera; family Megadermatidae; genus Lyroderma; species Lyroderma lyra. The sequence continues at coordinate 40,227 of PVJL010000564.1, forward strand.
AGGGTGCTAAATGTGCAATATTCCTTCTAAGCAGAATTGTTTCTAAATTCAGGGGTATGTTCATACTGTAGTCTATGAGGCAACAGCTGTTCTTAAGAGAATGCTGTCAATGTTGATAAGTTACTTTTTAAACTAAATCTGTTTGCTGAGCTCATGTTGTTTGGAAAACTATAAAGCGCAAAATCTTTAATGCACTTTTTTCCTTTGAAAAAAGGAGACAAATTCTATCAATTGCAAGCAAAAGCACTTTTCTAAAAGCCCACAATCTAGCGAGATCCTAGGGTAAGCTCATTTACACGAGGGAGGGAGTAAACAAAGCGGTTTGGAATTTGGAGTCCCTAATCTGTGGGCAACAATTTAAACTCTGGAAATGCACTGATTGCATTCTTATAGTCATTTTTTTTTTGAATGACCTGGTGTAGAACTGAGAGTTATTTTGAATAGCTACCCTTTTGTTTGTTTTCCAGGACATACGATTAATTGTGAGTGTATTTGTTGTGAGTGATGGGCTGGCCAAAGCAGCCTTGGACATGTGTATTTTGGGCATCATTTAACTACCAGGGTAGAACAAAGCACGTAGTCTAGTATCTGATGGGACTGTACGACTCTGGCCTTAAGGGGAAAATGTGAGAAATTATTTTCTCTCTTTAGTGAGGTACTCTTCTTTATCCTATTCAGTTTCATAAATAGTTTCATCTTATTCAAGGGCCCAAATCAGGCCCAAGAGATCCTGTCAACCACATTCTGATTTGTTCTATTTTTTTTTCTTTTTTACAATAACCTGTTCTGTTTCTGATAAGCTTGGCGCCCTTTCACAGTTATAGAATCAGAGTGTTGGAGAGGATATATTTTTTAAGTTTTTTTAGTCCAATTTTTATAAAACACAAAACTCTCTTTTCTATCTCTAACTATCAATCTAATCTCTGCTCAGACATTATATTTAGGGGCAGTTTTAATTGTTAGAAAATTTTCTCTTATATTAAGCAATATTAGTTTTACCTAAAACTTTTTATCCATTAGTTATACTTTTACTCTCCAGTTAAGAGAATAAGCCCACTTGGGTGCATAATTAAACAATGTGAACACAAACTTTAGCACAAGAGTATCAAGAACTCAAGTAGAATTCAATATTGCAGAGTTAGAACTTTTTTTTATAAGAAATGATTGAGGATATTCAGCTTGAACTTAGTAAAGATTAAGGGAGGTATGATCAATTTTGTGTATATGTATGTCATATATTTGAATGGGTGGAAAAGTAAGCTTTTGAATGTGATTCCAAAATGCAGAATTGGAACCAGTGGCAGGGATTAGAGGTAGGTAGGTAATGGATTAACCAAATAATGAACATGGCCTGTTCCTCATTAGGAGAGCATTTAAGATTTGATAGTTGTAGTTGATGACCTTTAAGGAGCTATGAAATTCTTATAACAGGAATGTAGAAGAAATAATCATATGCTTGGAAGACATATGATATTGTATACTTATTGGAATATGAGGGATATCGAAGTGGAAACATAATGGAGAGTTGTTTGATAGGGCTGAACGGAGACAAGAGTCAAAGTAACTTGGAGAATTTAGGATAGATGAGCTGCCTCATGAAAGATTATGGAACAATAGTGTTTTTAAAAATCGGGTTTATTGTGTTGTATTTTACATAAAATAAAACAGTCTAATCTTGTTTTACATTTTGACGAGTTTTGACAGATTTATGGACTTGTAGAACCATCACCATAATCAAGATATGGATTTCCACACCTGCCCGCTGAAGTGCCTTTGAGCGCCTTCCCATTTAAATTTCACTTCAGGCCCTGTCTGGCTCCTTTTAGCCAGCCTTGTGTTTTTTTAAATTTGCATGTACTGCTGTGTGTATCAATAGTATTCCCCCCTCCTTCTTTTTTTATTGCTGAGTAGTATTTCATTCTATGGCTATACTGAAATTTGTTTGTCTATTCATCTTTTAAAGGACATTTAGGTTGTTTCCAGTTTTTGTGTATGTTAGATGCCATTGAGTCAGTTCTGACTCCAGGTGACACTATAAGTGAGTGATGTCCATAATGTCCTGTCCTGTTCACCTCTTGTAGACTCATGCCTATGGCTTCTTTTGTGGAGCCAATCCATTTCATTATGAATAAAGCTGCTATGAACGTCCATATCCAAGTCTTTTTATGGGAATATGTTTTTATTTCTCTTAGGTAAATGCCTAGAGGTGAAATTTCTGACTCATAGAAAAAAGTATGTTTAACTTTATTAGAAAACACCAAACTATTTTCCAAAGTGGTTGTGCCATTTTTTTATAACCACCAGTAATGCCTGAGAATTCCAGTTCTTCCACATTCTTACCAACACTTGGTATGGTCAATCTTCTTAATTTCAACTACTCGAATGGATGCGAAATAGTATATCATTGTTACTTTAGTTTGTGTTGCCTTGCAACTGCCAACCTGTCTGTCACCCCCTACGCATTCCCCATGACATCCTAAGGCAGGAGCTAATGTGGAGGCCATGAGGCATGGATTGTCTCAGAGACAGAACTGACCCTCTCTCCGGGGTTCTGTTCCTCCCTCACTCCTACACCTCACATCACCCTGTATGGCCCCAGAGGATGGCTGTGTTAGTCAATGACGGGTAAGATTCCTCAAGGGAGGAACAACCTAAGACAGGCATAGTCGCATATAGAGGCCATCAGGAGAGAGCTTTGGCTCTAAAGAGGTGAGGGACAATCCCTCACCCTCTCTAAGGTTGATCTCCTACCTCCTGGCTGCCTTGCTTCCTAGGTACAGCTCTGGGCCATTTCTCCTTGATGGGTGTCTTTATAATAACAATGACTCTATCCCCTGGGGTTTAGAGCCAGTATGTGAAGGCACAGTAGGTGCTGGAGTACAATGAGGACTTTCTCAAAAAGCAGTATTAAGGCATGTCACTCACAGAACCTGGAAAAACCAGTTTCACTTGTTTGTTCACCAGTAAAAGCCATGTGTGGCCTGATTCAGGACTCTCAATCCTTTGAGGCTGGGGTCCCTTGGCCCCACTTGTAATATATTCTTGGGTACTGTGTTTCTTAACTTTGTGCCACCCTTCTTGTTCACCCACTGCTCATGTTGTGCTGGACATGACAAGTTTGCATTTCTGTAGTGAATAATGATGTGCATCTTTCCATCTGCTTATCGGCCACTTGTACATCGTCTTTCATGAAGTTGGAGCAGTCTTTTTCTAAGGTAGCTGGCACAGAGCAATATATGGCACTTTTGTTATTTAGAGCAGGGTTAACAAACTTTCTTTGTGAAGGGCCAGATAGTAAATATTTCCAGCTTACAATGTCTCTTGCAGCTACTCAACTCTGCCACTGTAGTGGGAAAACAGCCATAGACAATATACCCTGTGTTCCACTAAATATTTATTTAAAAGCACAACAGGTGGTGGGTCAGATTTTCCTAACTCCTTATCTAAAGAAATGGTATGTCTATTTTGGGGGAAATAGTACTTCTGCTTATAATACCATATTTAGAAGTTAGAGACAGCCTTGAGGGGAAATGCTACTCTGGACTTAATTCTGCTGAGCAAGTGAGACTTGGTAATGATGAGAGCTGAGGAAAGGAGAGCTTGACATTCTCAAGATGGCTTTTATACATCTTGAGTGGTTTTTAAAGTATTAGATATTTAGAAATTCAACATTTATGAGAATTAGCATCATTACTAGTAAGTCTTGAGTCTGTCCTAGGAGAACAATCCAGAGGGATGTGGGTAGCTTTGCCTTTCATTACTCTGGTGCCAATTAGTACTGAAAGGAGATTTTTGCTCCAGTGTTCAGGTCATATGCATTAGAACTTGGTCTTAGAAGTCGTAAGTTGTTATTATCCTCTTGGCGATTCATTTATAGCATCTATTCCAAATTGCAAATCTTGCTAGTGGTGAGTTTGGGTCTGAAATATTCATCACAAGAAAAATCCAGTTAAGTCTAAATCAGGGTTGGGTAAAAGAGGAGACATTTTTCTCTTGTTAGGAAGAAGATCTATTTGCTTTCCCTTGTCCTGTAGGAAGTAGACTGTATTTTTCCTGGTTGACTTCTAATGGCTTTTCTCTTATCCATTTACTTCTTTCACTTTTATTTGTGCTAGTACAAAGTTAGGGTGGAGAAACCAATAATGTAAAGGAGATGTATAGTCATGCAGACAGATTTTATGATAAGCTTAAATGACCCCCAACAAAATGGAAGCTAACCAGTTTTATCCACTCAGCCGTCTTCAGCACCCTGCAATTTTTCCATTGGCCACGTGCCTACACGTTTGGCCATTGTTTCCTGCTGCCTGCCATGCTTACCATTTCCCTTCTGCAAGGTTAAGAGAATGCTGTTACTTGCTTGCAGAAAATGCCTTCAAATCCTCCTCTTTTCCTCTGCTTGAAACCACAAGGATCCCTGATAATTCTTTTTCATTTAAAATTATTTTTCAAATACTTACTATGTGGCTAGCATTGTACCAAACTCTCTGGGGTATACAAAGATAATATCACACTTGATTGCTATTCTTCCAGTATTTATAGTCTAACTAGAGGTGAAACAGGAAAGTTTTTAGCTATTAATTTTATTATATACATTGATTCATTTCCTTTAGGCTTATAATTTTATTAGCCCATAAAGATGTTAATTTGAAAGTTTTGTTAGAATTTTGTGTCCAGCTCATTTTTCTATCATGGTTAATTTTCTTTTTTCCATCATCAGAGAAGGATATAGGCCATGGTCATCTTCAAGGTGGAGGCATATCTTGTACAACTTTATTCACCAAGCATATGGTGCACAGTATATTAGGAGATAGTATATTGTTTGAATTAAGTTGAATTGGAAGAAGTGTCAATAAAAAATATAGTATTGTTTTGAATGGGGTATTGGGTTTAGAATCACTGTGTATCCTTAATAAAAAGAGGGAAAATATATATTGAAAAATTTGTTTTTTCATGTGCAGTGAATCTAGTGGTAAAACACTTTAAGAATTTTTACTTATCAAAATATTTTGAATGATTTGGGGAGTGAGGAGAGTAGCCAAAATACTAAATACAGAGATAGTGGGTACAGATTGTTATAATTTAGTCACAAAATATGATTGGAGTGGAGAGAAAGAGAGTGAAACAAAATGAAAAACTACTTGTACTGCTCAGTGAGGAATAGAGCCAGTTGCTAGTTTTAGGTGCCAGACCTAGAAGTAAATAGCCTTTTCCCAGCATGAACCCCATGTCCTGATTAGAACACCTCAATGAACATTCTGAATAAGACTTCTTTAAATTTACTGCCCTTGTCCTTCAGAACGCTGGCTTTTTTTTTTTTTATTCTTACCACATTGACTCTGAACATTTCAGTTTTTCCGGTAGATTTTCTACACATTGTCTGTGTGGTCTAGGTTAAAAAAAATAAATCAGAGGTCACTTCAAACTTACAGATGTGTGTATTTACTCCTTGAGGTGATTACTAACTCAGATAATGGAAGCATCTCTTATGCACTGCCATGTCCTCCCACTGTCCAACTCCTCACTGCCTGACTTCCCTGATGCTAGGAACGTAGGGGAGATACTGTGTCCTCTCACCCTACTTCTTGTCTGTAATCCCGAGTCAGAGAAAACGTATATTACTCTATGTATTTATTTATTCATTTTATCTTTCAAGTTGTTGGTTTCATGTTGGCATTTCAATATATTGCATTTTGCAGTGAGGTGTAGAACACAGAAAGCCTTTTTCCTTATGTTTTCTTCTTCCAACTCTGCATGGAACATCAATGTGGTTATAATGCAGATACATAAACACAGGGAGAGAAATACTTAGGATAATCTTAACAGTTGCACAGGCATGAGATTTCCATACTTTACAGCAGAATGCCCTTGCAGTTTTCATTGAGTTTTGGGTAACCTTCCAGGATAAGATTTTGCTGCCCATGAAACATAATGGGTTTTATCTCTTTATTTATTCTACTTTATTAAAATGAATATAAGTAATCTCTTCTAATGCATTACTCATTTTTTCCCCAAATGAATATAGTTGGCAGGGGTGAAAAAGATAGGGAAAAAACCATTTTTTTGCTCTCTAATGAATATATGCAAAAAATAGATCTTTATTATGAAGCTCCCTTGAATAAAGATGGCTTAGATATTAAACTATTACATCTAACCTCCCAATTCAACTATATTAGTATGTACATATGCACTGAAAACCATTATGAGATGTACAGTCAAAAATCCCATTTCAAAAGTGGAAATGCATCTAGACTTAATAAATATTTAAGTGTTTTGGATTGTGGAAGATTGTTTTCGGGAGCTATAACACAAAGTATTTATTCCTATATTAACAATGCACGTATTAATGAAGTATGATGGGATAGATTTGAACATCTGAAAGTACATTAAAGACATTTTTCATGGTAAAAATATGAGATTTTTCTTTAACGGTTTATTAGTTCCAGGGCTTTGCATGGGTTGTTTAGATGAAGCAATGAAAGTGTTCTCAAACTTGACTTAAAACACTGAAATACTCAGAGAGTGGGTGGGGAGCATGAACTTAATTTCTGTATTAGAAATCTCATTCTGTTATAGGGTTATAACTGTCAAGACACTGACATCACCATGAATGGAAGCTGAAATAATCTGGAAAGCAGAAGTGGATGGAAGGTAGGTGCCAACAGCCAGAGGGCATGGAACTCCACTCTGACGTCTGAGGGAGCTGGGGTGGATAGATTTATGTGTAGAGTTAGAGAAGGTATCTTGGGACTCAGCACTGGGTTGTATCTCTCAAAGGACCCTGAAAAAGCTCAAGATTTTGAGTCCCTCTTCTTACTTTGTTGTGTATATGAGTAACCTGAGGATCTGGTTAAGATCGCAGGTTCTGATTCCCTAAGTCTGGGCTGGAACCCAGGGGATGCATTTCTAGTCAGCTCCTGGGGGTTTCTGGTGCTGATGCTGCTGGTCCTAGGACCAACTTGGAACAGCAAAGGCCCAGGAGACATTTTCCAGTCATTCAGGGAAGAGGTCTATAGACATTGAAAGAACCAGCTAGCCTTTGCATTCTTAAGCCATAGGTGTATTTCTTGGTTGTGGAAAAAACATTCTCTTATATCAGGCACGGCTGTGTTTGCTGAAAGAGTACAGAAGCAATGACAGAAATGCCAACAACCCTTGTAGTGGCACCACTGGACCCTCTCAGAGTCTTGTGAAAAATAAAAATAGTAGTAGTAGCAGCAGCAGCTAACCTTTATATGGGGGCTCTCTGAGTGCCAGGCATTATGCTAGGTGCCGTCCACAAGTGTTTCATCCTAGTCCTCACACCCACCCTGTGAAAGAAGCACCATTATCTACAGTTTACAGGAAGCTGCTGTAGGGGAATGTTAACCCATTTCCCTTTTGCCCCGAGAATACTCGCCAGTGGCGCTTGTGGCTGTAGTGTTTATCCCGAGATAACTTGCAGATTACAGTTCTAACCTTACCCCCAAAGTTTGCCAGGAAATATCTACTTTTATTATTATTTTTGCATTGCTCAGTACAGCGGTTCTCAGCCTGTGGGTTGCAACCCCTTTGGGGGTCGAATGACCCTTTCACAGGGGTCGCCTAAGACCATCGGAAAACACATATCAGGTATTTACATGACGATTCATAACAGTAGCAACATGACAGTTATGAAGGAGCAATGAAAATAATGTTATGGGGGTCACCACCACATGAGGGACTGTATTACAAGGGTCGTGGCATGAGGAAGGTTGAGAACCACTGCTCTAGTATATTGATAGTCTTTGGAAACAAATAACATTATTCTATTTACAGCATTCTGTTTTTAGTGATGGTACTTCCATTTATAAATATAGTAATTCTCGATGGGTGAAAAATGTCAAGTCCTAGAAAACGTAGCATTTGTATGTGTGAAAAAAAATGATTAAATACTGATCATCATATACATTTCTGTTACATTAGGATTGCAGACAAGTTCTGTTTAGAAATAACTCCACGAACAGTTTTTATATTTTATTTTCACATTGAAAACCAGTCAGATTTGCTTCTGTCTCAAAGAGTGTGTTCGTGTAAAATTAAATGAACGGGGCAGTGAGCTGCACTTTTTTTTTTTTAAAGGGAAATAGATTAAGTGATGTGTCAAGATCACACTCAGCTACTCAGGATTCGAACCAGGATTATATGACTGCAGAATCTATGCTTTCAACCATTTTCTAAGTGCTTGCTAGTGCCGGGAACATTTCATTAAATCCAACATTCGAGAGGGAAAAAAGGGTGTCACTGGAGATGTAGAAACAAGTTCAGAGAGGGAAACTTACATACGCATAATGGAATTATTGGTGTTAAAGTAGAAATTCAAATTTAGGCTGTCTTGACTCCAAAGCAGAGTGGGGTTGGAGTAATGACAGTGAAAAAGTGCCATCAGCCACAAAAGAGTGTGTATGGGTAATTTGAGACCCATCGGAAAGGAGAGGGTCTTGGAAATGTGTAATCCAAGTATCGTTATTTTGGGAGGTGCAGGAGCCAAAGACATTTTGGTTGTCATCTAAGCCCTTACATTTCTGATAAGGCATTGGAAAGCAAGATTTTATAGTATCACCTAGAAAAGAGTTAAATATTTCAACAACTATACATATATACAATTTAATAATATTATTTACACCTTACTTGACCAATTTCAAATTGAACATAAGTCACTATTATAGGGAATAGAGCTGGTCGGCCAAGGGAAGTTGAATAAATACAGATGTATGTCTATATACGTATATAACTGGAGCTTATTTAAAGTTCATTTACTGTTTCCAATTGCTACCAAATCATTTGCTTTTAAATCAATATAAGCAATGAACAAATTGCTTCACAGTATTTTTTCCAAAAAGCGCGTTATTTGGGTGTGTAATTTTGATTAAGAATGATAATGAGTAGAAAGATTTATACTTTACTAAAATATATGCATCTAAATTAGCTTATCCCTCAGAATCATGGAGTAATACAGTTTGAATAACTACCAAATTCCTGGATTTGGATTCACATGACTTCTTAAAATTTTTTATTATGAAATAATTTTAGATTTATAGACAAGTTGCAAATATAGTACAGTGTTTCCGTAGATCCTTCACTTAGGTTCCCCTAATGTTAACATCGACCATCACCTTAGTACGAGGATCAAAACCAAAAGGTTGCCATTGCTGCAATGCTAGTAACTGATCTAGAGATCTTATGTCATTTTTTTCTAATTGTCTCCCTAATAACTTCATTTTTCCAAAAATATCTTTTTGAACTTATCCTTAAAGATTGATCTTAAGGATGACGATTAAGAGAAATAAGAAAAAAAGAGCAGAAAAAGAGGGAAGAAGATGTGGCTGCACGTTGAGAAGGTAGACACATGTATTTTGCTGTTGTGGGTTGAATTGTATCCCCCAAAAGAAGATGAAGTCCTAACCCCCAGCACCTGTGAATGTGATTTTATTTGACAGTAGGGTCTTTGCAGATGACCAAGTTAAGATGAAGTTATTAGGGTGGGCCCCTATCTAAATGACTGTATTCTTATAAAAAGGGGGAATTTGCATTCAAAGACAGATACACCCACAGGGAGAACACCACGTGAAGACTGAAATTAAGGAATTACCAGGAGATAGGGGAGCAACCTGGAATGGATCCTTTTATACCGCCTTCAGAGGGAGCATGTCTTTGCTGTCACTGTGATCTTAATCTTCCAGCTTCCAAAATTGTGAGTAAAAATCTGTTTTTAGCCCCTCAGTTTGTGGTACTTTGCTATGGCAGCCCTAGCAAATTAATACATTTGCTATGCTTGAGAAATCATCTGAACCTTGGGTACTTTTTCATGTGCTGTGCTGTTCTTACTGTGGCAGTTAGAAGTGACTGGCCAGGCAGAATCAAGGGACTGAGGTAATGCGTGAGTAAACCCAATTATGACCTGATAACACCTGCACAAAAGCACAAGGAGAAATCACAAGGGAAAATAACAGATCTGTGGGTGGTGAGAGAGGTTCCCTGACTGTGCTGAGTCAAGGATAGGTAATGTGATAATGTGAGGCTAGTTCCACCAAGAAGGAGCTTGAGTGTAACTGCCCCCTGTACCCTATCACTGCTTCCATTGTCACCTTGGTGGTGGCAGTATGGGTTCTTGACTGTCCTCCCCCATGAGACACACACACACACACACACACACACACACACACATATATTTAATGTGGGTAGCTCCCTGGCTGGGAATCAAACCAGGCCGCAGCATTGACAGCGCTGAAGCCTTAAGCCACTACACCACCAGGGAATTCCATATATATATATATATATATATATATATATTCTTTATGATATACTATGATATACCTTCCTTGTACTCCTTATGCTATCCTGGAGCCCAGAATTATCACAGATGTCTCAGCACTCTGAAAGGACATTTCAAAGGATCTACTAGAGCTTCAAGGTCATACAAATGAAAAAATAATTATAAAATGTTTGGCACAAATGAAGTATATACTGCATTCAGGTATGGATTCCCAAAACAACTACTTAGAATCAGACAGCAAGTTGTGTCTGTATTCATTCCTGGGGGTGGCTGTTGAACACTTATAAGGTCCTTTTCAAATTTGAGTTTGTATGATTTTATAGTATATCTAGTTTAAATATCAGTTGTATTTCTGTAGAGCCGCACATTGTGTTACCCTATTACCAAATATTTTGTATTGCTCTGTCAGGTGGGTTACGTGTTGGCAAGTATAAATAACATTGAACTTGAGCATTCTAACAAACTGTGGAAAGTCTCATGTATATAAACTGAGTAGGGGGGAGAGGAAGCCATAATTGTTATTGTGAATTCATCAATTAATCTATGTATCAGGAATTTCTCTTGTATAAGCATTATTTATTTTTACAAAATTAGGCTGATAAAGAGAGGAACTATCTCTTTTAGGGGGAGGGTAGTGTGTGAGTGTGTGTGTGTGTGTGTGTGTGTGTGTGTGCGCGCGCGCACGCGCACGCGTGCACGCACACACACACACACACAGAATTTCAGAGGCCAGAACTTTCCTGTAAAAATAACCTGTGATTTTACTAGAACTGACCCTGGCCTTACATACTGGTGTCATCTTTCTGCCACACTTATTACTGAAAGAGTTCCCAGTGCAAGTCCTGCCCTAGGTAGGGTGACTGGAGTAAACCTGCACTGCAGCCTCTTTCGGAGTCATCTTGGAATCAGTTAGCTGATGTTAGTCACTGATCTTTTCGGCATAGTCATCAGTCTGCTGAAGAACGATTCTGTAGCTTACTTGGAAACTTTTAATTAGGCTTATTCTTTGGGAATTGCTACAGCAACACAGGCACTTCTGGGGTTAGGTGGGATCCAGCAGGCCTTATGATGATGGGACTGGTTGTCTTGAGACAGTCTGGTTCTTGCTGAACCAGTTTTGGGAATGAAGCAAGTCTAGCAGCCGTTTGACAGCCTGCGTTCAGCTAGCTGTGAAGCTTCCCATTTATCTGGCAGTGTGAGTTGAATAAATATGAAAAAATTGTCCGAAATTTTTATCTCTGAGTTAAAATTCCCAGAGAAATGGTTAGCTTTCCAGGAGTCCTCTCCAAGTTGTAATAAAACACCTGCCTCTGATAGGCAAAATCCACAGAAGTAGAATATTGGTCATCTCAACTACTCACATTTAATTAATTTACTTACTCTGGCCTCCTCTCAGAACTCCACATACAGGTTAAGTGGTCAGCTTTCTATGAGTACTTAAGTCTTAAGGTGTTAGTGTTGGATCTCCAGTTATATAATATATTTCTTTTTCTTGAAGAGAAGTGGCTATAATAAACTTATTTTGAGGACGAATGGAATGAAAGATATCAAAGCTCTACTTAGAGTCCATTTAATATAAGGAACAATTTGAGGAACTTTGTCATTGAATGCCCAGATTGATAACTGGTTTTGAGGAAACACAGACTTAATATAGGATAATAGGTGTTTTTAATATTCAAACAAAAATGGGAGGAAATTAAGCAGAGTGCAAGGGAATTTGAGGTCCAACATCATCTTCAAGCAGAATATCATAATTGCCAGGTGTCTGCATAATATATATTTTTTTCTATTCCTTCTGTTTTTCTGCCTATTGATTTTAGAATGCTACTGCTAAATTCTCATTTCTCCTTTTTCTATAAATGTAGGTAACCTAGGTGTGATATTATGATTTATAATCAGCAATATATATTGGACTCTACCCCTGACTCCTGACACAGAGCTCCCGAAACCCTAGTAATTTCCTGGGTGATAGGAGTGTCCTTTGTTCTAATGAGGTGACTCTGGGTGGGCTCTTGGATGGCTCCCAGGTGAGGGCTGGTCATGGGAAATGCCAAGCCATAATTAGAAGCTTGGAATTTTCAGCCCTGCATCCCCACCACCACCCCACCCTGCCATTTTCTTGAGAAGGGAGAAGGGCTGAAAATGGAGTTAATGATTGATCATGCCTATGTGATGAAGCCTCAATAAAATCCCAAAAGTGGACTCGAAGAACTTCTAAGTTGCTGAGCATATGGAGGTGCTGGGAGAGTGTGCGCATCTGAAAGGGGCATGGAAGTTCCACACCCCTTCCCCTTACCTAGCCCTGTGCATCTCTTTCATCTGGGTGCTGTCTGTATCTTTTATTTTATCCTTTTACAATAAACCAGTAAATGTAAGTAAACTGTCTTCCTCAGTTCTGGGTTCCGCTCTAGCAAATTAATCAAACCCAAGGTGAGGGTCTTGGGAACCTCTGATTTAGAGCCAGTTGGTCAGAAGCACAGGTGGCAACCTGGGCATCAGAACTGTGTGTTTGTGTGACTGGCATCAGAGGTGTAGGGGGTGGGGGGCGCGGGGAGGGTATCTTGTAAAACTGACTCTTTAACCTATGGAATGTGATACTATCTCTGGGTGGATTGTGTCAGCTTTAATGTTGAATTGTAGGACACCTCACTGATGTCACAGAGAATTGCTTGTTGTGGGGGAAGAAACCCTACATATTTGATGGCCAGAAGTATCAGGAGTGTGTTTTGTGTGAGTAGTAAAAGAGACTCAGGAAAGAAAGATGTAGGAGGGAAAAACTGAGTCTTTTCTTTTTACTAGAGTCAGCAAATTTGAACTACTGAGGAATAGAATTATACTCGATCATACTGTACTCAATGGTAGATCACAAAGATGGCCACTTTTCCCCACTCTTTCCTCTCAGCCTTAAAGGACATGAACTGCAAAACTTTCTCCTGCTGTTCCTTTTGGGGAAAATGTCTGTGGTTTCCCCTAAATTTGGGCCAGGATACATTCCTTTGAAGCAACTTTGAGACACTGGTTGTCTCTTGTGTCTACTGGGATTTGCCCTTGTATTTTATGGCGTAGTGGATTTCCAAGTGATGTTTTATGTGTACCAAATTGTGACTACTTTTCCATAAATCATCTTTTTTTCTATTTTAAATTCCCAGTCTTTCAAGTGGCAGAAAGCTTAAGTGCAGTAAATTCTGGACAAGTAGTTATTTACAGTTGAATGCACTTAAGAATTTTTCCTCTTTCCTTGTTACTTCTCAAGAAGACAGCTGAATCCCAGCGTTCATGTAGCTTTATGGCTTTGAGTGTGAGTTGAAGGTGACACCAGTGCTCCCAAGCTGTGGTCATGTGACCTACACTGGTATCTACTGAGGTGGACTACTTCATCTGTCCTCAGCTCTGGTCACTCCTCCTCTCTGGCATCAGGCATGGTGCCTGTGTGCCCACTAGTACTCTGGGTCCCACCAGTGTCACATGGGAAGATATTTGGCTTTTCCCCAGGCTGTGCAAAAGTGGCAGGGGCCAGGTACAAGGTTGTAAGGCTGCAAGGCTGATTCAGGCCTATTTGTTCTTTAGACAGTGGTGACGCACAGAGCTCTGGGAGGCCCTGTGGATAAGATCCCTTCTCTTCTCAATCCTCAAAACCATGTCTCTTGGTTTTATTATACTCTCCACACCTCACAAGGTCTGATATTATCATGAGAATCACTCTTGCAGGGTAATGGTAGCTTCATGTCTTGCAGTCTAAAGTCATGATGGTATAGGCAGTCATGCGGTTAAATGTAAGTACAGGATGGGGTGAGATTGTGTGGTGGAGTTTATAAGCATATCAGTTACTCCTGAAAAGGTTCATCCTACCATAGGAGGTTACCCAGTAGGCTCAAGGCTGTCTCAGCTGCTGTGGGGAAAGATCCTGTTACCAGAAATAAAAATAAGTAGCATGAAATAAATGTGTGGACAGAGGAAATGCCATGTAGAGGTAGGTCTTGACTTGGGACTTGGGATAGGTTTGAAGGGAAGGCTCAGGTTTATATTGGCAGACTGAGCACTCTGCAAAGGGGTGAAAAACAGTAAGGAAGAGATTGCAAATCAAGGCAGAGGGTGTGTGTTATTTGTAGGTATCACACACACACACATATGTACACGTGCACACCCACATGTGCGCGCGCATGCATGCGCGCACACATACACACAGAGATCTTTACTTACTAGTATAAATGAAATTTTTGCCCATTATATTTTCCAGCTGGATGCTACTGGTATACTTGGAAACTAATAATATTTATATGTATACAAGGGCTGTCCAGAAAGTATCCAGCCATGTACTGTGACAGTATTATATTGACAATGGCTGGATTTGTTTTCAGACAGCCCTTGCATAACAGAAATGATAGCTTATGCAACTCCCTTTATAGTTCTAATACTTTTTTGGACTTTTCTGGGTAGATAATTCTGTAAATACTAACTGTAAATTTAAGCTCTTTTCTTAGTTGACCTAAAATTATTTTAGTTTTTATTTTGTTGAAAATAGCTGTGTAACAGTTAACTTTGCTCTCTTGGTATTTATGTGGATACTCATGTAGTTTCTTGTGGAAGAAAGTCTTCATATTAAACAGTTTTTGAATTCCTGGAATAAAACTTTGTTTGGGAGCATTTTTCTTTTAAAATATCTATTTAAATAAGAGTATATTTTAGATTTGATTTACTAATGACTTACTGGTAATTTTTATTGGATGTATTAATATTGGTTTGTTGGGGATTTTGTGTGGGTGCGTGTGCATGCATTTGTGTTACTTTTGCAAAGCTTTAGAATCAGAAATGTGTCAGATTCATAAAATGAATTGAGAAGCTTTGCCTTCTTTACTCTGATCATATATGGCTGATTAAAATATAGGAATTATCTGTCCCATGTAATATTGAATATACATACTATAAAATTGTCTGATATTGGGTGGGGTTTTTTAAGTAACTTTTTGATATTTCAGTGGATTTAAATTTTTTGTTTTATAAGATTTATCTCCCTTATTGTTCTTTTAAAAGAATATGCTTTTTGTTGTACTATATTCTATTTTCTCAGTTACCATTGTCAACTCCTTTCTGCTTTCATTGGCCATTTTGTTTTTTGACTTCTTAGTTCTTAAATGGACTGTTTTGCCCTTTGTTTTTAATCTGTTATGTGCTAATATGTGGATTTTCCTCTGAAGTTGACTTTGATTGCCTTCCATCGTGTAGTGTGTGCTTTGATCTCATTAGCCATCCTAAAGAGACAGTAGTTTCAGTTTCGTTGTTTTCTTTAACCCAAGAGTTCTTTGAAAGAGCGTTTTGCATTTTTTAAACTGATAGACCTCTTTGTTCTTTGTTTTGTAATTTCCTGTTTCACTGCTTACTGTAAGAGAATGAGGTCCTCATAGTTTTTCCTTTCGTAAAGCTTTGGTGAGTTCTTAGTGATACAGTAAAATTTTGTAAACATTCCATGTTAATTTGTTAATTGAGTTTCAATTTTGGAGATTAAACACTGTGTGTGTGTGTGTGTGTGTGTATAATCACTCACTTATTCAAAAATAATAAGTAATGCTCATCACTTATACAAAGGGAACTATATTTTGGTCACAAAGAGTCTCAATTTTATACTCTTAGAATAATTCAGCTGCCTGTGATATTTGCGCATAGGCCATTCCCTATGCATTCATAAGCTGCCGATCTGTTTACCATAAGCAACCAAGACAGACCAGGTGTATTCTGTGAAAATCATTCCAAACTCTGTTAGCAAATACTGTCAATGTAAAAGGAGATAAAGCCAGATTCTTTATTTTTTCCCCCCAGGAAAGAGGAGATGAGATATAGATGTACTAGTAATATTTTGCTTCCCAATAGTTAAGAAACAGTTCCAAATAAACAAAGAGAAAAGTGTTTACCATCTGGAAATAAAATTCCAGATGATTTCAAAACAAATTAAAAGCAGGAATAAAGGGGAAATAAAGACTAGAGATACTGAATAATTCTCAACGATGAGACAAACATAGTTTAGAATATCTTTTACTTCCCATTTCATTCTCCCCTTACTCCCCAGCTTCCTGCTACTGTCGCCTACTTTTTATTTCTCAAACATGTCAAGTTCCTTCTCTACCTTAGCCTTTGCATTGTCTAATGCCTCTACCTGCAACAACCTTCTCCCAAATCTTCAGATACTAATTCCTTCTTGTAAATGACAGTGCAGTGTAATGATTGAGACTGAACACTCTGAGGCCAGACTACACAGGCTCAAAGCCCACTTCCACCACTCAATAACAGGGTTGTGTGGCCTCTGTATACCTCAGTTTTGCCATCTGAAAAATGGAGAGAATACACTTACCTCTCATTTAGTTGTGAGAACTAAATGAGTCAATCCATAGTATGTGACACATAACAATTATGAATCATTATTGTTCATGACTTATTTATTCACTATTTGTCTTATTCACTGTATAATTTCAATATTAAAAGAATATATCTCTATGAAGTATTCTTTTCTTTTCTTTTCAATGTAGAAGTTAACTTATTGTTGGCAGTGCTCACCAAATTGGTTAACTAGATGTTGGTGTCCATAGTATTCACATAATTTCATTATTTTGAGAGTGAAAAACATTAAAAAACAATTTAATGGTATTATCACTAAGGGCTATATCAGCATATTCCTAATTGTACCTGATCATGTGTTCTACTATTTTCTTTGGAGTTAGATGTCAACATTAATATGCTGTTACCTTAAGCTTCATTTTGCTTTTCAGGGGCAATGTTCCTTAACGAAAGACGTATTGTGCAGGTTATTGTAAGCTTCATTACCCTCCACTCTGACTGTTCTTTATAATTTAGATCAACATTTATTGATCAACATGATCCAATTGATTCATTTGGATCCAGTCAATATGATTGACCTGCTATTAATCTCAATGGATGTCAATAAATTTATGTTCACACATTAATGACATTAGATTGAAAGCTTTATGAAGTAATTCAAGGCAATATTTTGTTAGCTACATTGGTTCCGTCATTCACTTCAAGGTTCTGGCCTTGGGTGAGCAGAAGGTTGAAACAGAGTTAAGCAGTTTTAGCATCAAATTGAATTCAAAGATGTTCTGGCAGAGATTTTGACATTAAACATTGTAAGCCACAGAATGGATAGAAATCATAGGCCAGTACTCAAAAATGGTGAGACTTTAAACACATGTGGTTTAGGAGACCTGTCAGAGAAAAGGCATTTGTGTGCAGTTACATCTTTGTGCCTTTTTGTTTGCTTCCAGGACTTTTTAATCAGAATATTTAAATTTCTTCATCCTAAATCTACCTCCTTTATGCAAGGTTTGTGATTGTGAATATACATTCTTCTCAGCAGGGCTTTGTGATTTGAGTATTTTCATGTATTCGGTATTAATAGAGTCCATCTTTATTAGGTTTCCCCTAACTTTGCATCCCAGAACACTGCTTTACGTATATAATTTGTGATGATCTAAAAGAAAAAAATTATCACAAGAGAGTTTAGACACATGTCTGCAATTCATTTTTATCATGTTATATGATATGAAATAAAATACACACTTATTTAACTACCCTTGATTGGGCATGGGGGCTTGAAGCATGTGACATTTTACAAATGGTTTTCTTTCAAAGTGATTTTGGATTTAGCGAAGGAAGCAAATTATACCAGAATTAAATTAGAAATATAAGTAAGCCACCATGTAAATCTTACAGTGTTTTCATAAAGTCCACCTTCTACAAGACCAGTAGTTCTCAGCCAGGAGTGATTTTACTGCCCCAGGGACATCTGACAATGTCTGGAGACATTTTTGGTTGACGCAACTGATCAGGGGTGTGGGAGGGCGATGCTACTGGCATCTGTTGGGTAGAGACCAGAGGTGTTGCCAAACATCCTACAATGCACGGGATAGCTCGTGACAACAGAGTTACTAGCTCCAAATATCAATAGTGCCAAGTTGAGAAGCCCTACTTTGGAGGAAGCACCCACCACCTTTTGCTTCAGCATTGGTCATTCAGAAAGAGCCTCCAACATTCATTTCCCCAGTTAATTCACATTATGCAACCCTGTTTTGAAATTGCAATCTGTCTGTGTCAGGTGCACAGCAGTAAGTCTGCTTCACTGTATGAGGGAAATTGTTTTCTACTAACTGATGACCTCAGCTTAGCAGTTTCTTTTCCAGCACATCAAAGCTCACAGTCAGACTTGCAAGTGCACTTTTGAATGGCTTTATGACATATAAAGACCCTCTTTGGCATTCATATTGTGCTGCTCTATTGTTTACAAGCTCACAGTAAATTATTTATGGATATTGCTGGAGATAGGACTCATTCATTCTCCCTTTGTTAGGCCCAAAGCTATTTTTCATCTGGTGGCAAGATTTTATGTGAAAGCTATTTGGGGGAGGGAGCATGTCCTCCTTGCATTTATGTGACAGGTTTTATGGTACCAATACTATCCACTTTTTCTTACTTTAAACTCGTTCTGGAAATGATTATTAACTACTGATCATAGACTCAACAGATACTATTCTTTTCCCTTAGAATTCCCAATTTAACATAATTTCAGGAAGGCTCTTTCGGAGTCAATATAGAGGGAAACTGAGAAATATTTCATTTTGGATCAGAAGCAAAGCAAAAGATCTTCAGGTTGCTTTGGAGCATTGATCTATAAATGGATTTAGTTTCCACGACAGGGGTTTTTGTTTTATATTCAGTCGATCACCAAAGGAATCACTGTAGAGCATGCCATTACATTTGCCAACACCAGTTCTTCAGTTTTTTTAATATGCAGAAAATTATTTCCGATTGAGTTAACACTAATATATTTTCAACCACTGCATTTGAATCGGGGACATTTTTTTCTTGTTCTTTGTGGGGTCAAAAGATAATTTTTCTTTCTCCTATGTTTTAAATTCTTCTGGCTGGACTAATAATCAATGACAATAATCAGATTAATAATAATCAGATTAATAAAAGAAAATGACCACATTTATTACATATATATATATGGGAGTTCCATAAGAATATGAGACCCTAGAAAATACCAGGCAGTTGAGGTTTGTATGCTATTCTGGACTAAAGAGAAGAAGGCAGGGATCTGGGACTTCAAAGGGATTTAGCCAATTCACAGGTTGATGAGAAAGAGGAAGATGTAGTAAACAAATTCTTGACCAGGCATCCAAAATGAGGCACAGAGGGAATTCTTACAAACAGACTTTGCTTGGTTTCTTCCTGTGTGCCACATTTAGTTTGTAATTATGATGCTAAGGTGATGCTTCCTTCCTTTAAGCAGATTTTTCTATCTGAATTCCTTTAGGCAGGTAAGGGGGAGATAGAAGACTCTTAAGTCTTTTGTTTCTTAAAAATTACCAGCTTAAAATCATCAGTATCCCCAAAAGTCATATTATGGGATGACAAACTCTGCTACCTTTGGTCTTCATCACCCTTCCTCCAAGTGGTCACATATTGGTCCTAAATTTGCAAAGCATTTATGAAATTGACGTTTCCTAAAAAACAGTAATATTGGAAGTATAGAAGGCAGTGCTAATCGGAATGTATAACTTAACCTAGAACCCTGTAGCTCTCTCTAGTAGATCTTTGTTTTTTATTGTGGCCCATAAATTACCAATTGAAAACTGAAGGAATTACTTATTAATGAATTAACAAGGGACTGTTAAAGAGAAAACCACAGGCCCAAAATGGCATCACTCATGCTAAGAGCCCGTGATACCAAACTTAGATTTAATACTTGATCTAATTACAGTTTTAATCTCTCCTAGAAATATAACTTTAATCAAGCAGTCTGCAAATTTCTTGTCAAACAACAATAAGATAATCTGTCACATGTATGCTCTCCATCCTCCATGAAAAGAAGAGGCAATCTGCATAATAAAAACCCTTCCCCTACTGTTCCCTTAAAGAAAAGAGACCCCCAAATAATCCTCTCTTTTCTTTTTCAATAGCTCTCTTGCCTCACCTATCTTCCTATAAAAACCTTCTATTTTGAACAACTCTTTGGAGCACTATTTTAGTTGTTAGGAGGAATGCTGTCCAATTCATGAGAACCACAAAATAAAGCTAATTAGAGTTCCAAATTTACTTGTTTGAATCTTGCTTTTTAACAGGACAAACCATTGGATGTCAACAAGAATGGCATTCCTAGTGGATTTCATATGTAGACTTAACGCTTATGCCAGTAATTTAGGCACTAAGAAAACCAAGGAACCAGTTTAGAAATAGACAGAAGATGAAGTCTGCTTGTTCTCAAGTCATTAGTCTTTGGGTATGATAAAACCATTGGCAACAAGGAATTAAAGAACTAAAGAAAAGATAAATACCATCATATTATTTTTAAACAATTTCTTTGTTATATAGAGGCATCATATTAGAGCCTTGACATTTCCTAGTTTAGAGATATAGTTACAAACACAAAATGACTCTCTCTGGGTTTCTGCTATAAAGAGATTTCAGGAGTCATCTGACCTATTGGATTCCCTAAGAAACTTGGTCCTTGCATGTAACTACATTTTATAGGTTGACCACTTTTCTAGACGAGAAAGTAAAATTTTTAGGTAAGGACTTAAAAAAAATCATAGTGTCATGAAAATCGTACTTTAAAATTTACATAAGTCAGCCAATATATAATACAGAGGGTGCCAAAAAATGTATAGATATTTTAAGAAAGGAAAAAAACTGTATTAAAACTGTAATACTCAATATATGCTGATAATAGAAGATGACTACAAGTCACATTTGACTACTGCAATTACAAGAGGTGCTCAGAGTGGTTACCATCAGCATCCAGGCACTTCTGATTATGGCTTGAGCAACATTGACCAAAGTGTCCCCTTGTATCACTGCACATGCTGTTTCAGTTTCTTTCCAAAGTACCACCAGAGTAGCTGGTTTTCTACAGCACACCACGTCCTGTAAGGTCTTCTATAGGTAGAAGTCAAGGGGTGTTAAATCAGGAGATCGTGGCGGGAAACTCAACAACATTCTTGAATTTCATATACCACTTCAAAACTCCTCAAATGACAACCATGGTTCTGCCATGTTCTTTGACTGTCTTGCCTGTTGCATGGTGATACTAGCATTTATTTGGTTAATGCCATCTTTTGAATGAACGTCATGCTATATACATTGCTACCATAATTCAATTCAACTTCAAAAAGTAATGCATAGATAACATCTCTTAAATTGTGTATATATTTTTTGGCATCCTTGTATTATTATAGGGCTATAGGTCTGGGAGCCTTCAATAAAAAAGAAAACTAAGCAAAGCAAAGCAAATAAAATTTTAAAAACTCTACCAGTACAACAATAAAGTAACAAAAACTCAAGTTTAATATTTTTAATATGTTGAGCAAAATTGGAATGACCATATATCCTGGTTTATGACAGTTAATTATTTTCAGTGCTCCTTTTCACTATCAAAAATATTCTTGGATGACGAAGTATATGGTTACCCAAAGAAACATAGATGAGCTCTATATTTGGAACTACCAATTTGATTTCCTACTTTTTTCTTAAAGTAATTCAGTTTACTATAATATTCCTTTTATCTTCCTCTCACAAAGATAAACCATCTTTGATTATTGAATGACTTTTAAGACCATGTTTTACAATCCTGTTGTATTTAAATGGCTTTAATTATTTGAATGGGTTCTATTAAAATTGTAATTTAGTTTTTGATAGATCATTATTCTGTCTTTTCAAGGGTTTGTACAGTTTTTCTTCACTGTAAAAAGAGTAAGTAACAAATTTTGCTTAATTGAGTTTGAGAAATTGGTGTTTTAAAGAGCTTATGTAGGAAGATTATATTTAAGATTCCTGATACTATCTGTTACTGAGTCCACACATTTTAATCACTGGTTCTTTTTTTTTTCAATTACAGTTGACATTCAATATTATTTTATATTAGTTCAGGTGTACAGCATAATGGTTAGACACCTATGTAATTTATGAAGTCTTAATTTGTTTTGAATCTTGAAGAGGACCTGAATTTGCCACCCCAAAATATGTTTGTTTGGCATAAGGATTATTTTCACCTGTGTATTTTTTTAAATTTATTTTTTACTGTTAAATATATTGGGGTGACATTGGTTAGCAAAAATTGCATAGGTTCCAGGTGTGCAATTCTATAATACATTGTCTATGTGTTGTGTTATATGTTCACCACCCAGAGTCAGTTCTCTTTCCATCACCATATATTTGAGATCCTGTTCCTTTTTTCCTACCTCCTTCCTTCTTCCCCTCAGATTACCACTAAGCACTAAACTAGTGACTGTGTCCATGAGTTTTTGTTTCTTTGTTGCTTTCAACTTTGTTTTCCACATATGAGTGAAATCATTTGGTTCTTGGTTTTTTTCTGTCTGGTTTATTTTGCTTTGCATGATGGTCTCAAGGTCCATCCATTTTTGTCACAAATGACAATGTTTTATCTTTTCTTATGGCTGAGTAATATTGCATTGTGTATATGTATCACGGCTTCTTTATCCAGTTGTCTATGGATGGACACTTTGGCTGTTTCCATGGCTTGGCCACTGTGAATAGTGCTGTGGTGAACATTGGGGTACATATATCTTTGCAGACTAAGGTTTTCAAATTTTTTTGGTAGATACCCAGAAGGGAGATTGCCGGGTCATATGTTAACTCTTTTCTTAGTTTTTTGAGGAAAATCCATATTGTCCTCTAGAGCGGTTGTACCAGTTTGCATTCCCACCTCAGCTGCATATTTTTAAGAACCAGCAGACACAAGAGAAGCTCTGAAAATTTGAGTATAAGTTACACTTTTGTAAGAGATATTTACATTTATAAGGGAAATCTCCAATTTTAAGGGTGTCTCCCTCTCTGTACTAGTAAGAGAAGGATGAATAAATATCTAGAAACGCTTATCAATGGATAAGGCAAAGACATGAATCTACATAACAACCTTACCCTTGTTTACTGTGTGTTGCCTGATAATCACCCAGAACTGGCTCCTCCATTCCCCCCACCTCTTTTGTCTTTAGCTGAAAATGGTATTTACATTGGTGGCTTAGGCCATTTCAGGGAGTTACTCAGTTTTCCTAAGTCTCTCCCATGTACACAGGAGGTACACATGTTATTAAACTTCTGCTTGTTTTTCTCCTTTTAATCTGCTTTTGTTACAGAGGGGTGTCAGCCAAGAACCTAGAAGAGTAGAGAGAAAAGTATTTTTCATCCTCTAAGTCTCATTATACCCCTTGAGAATCTGATAAAAATAATATCTTCCCATATAAAAAATTATATACCCATAACATTTTCCAAAAATGTTGGGTTCAAGGACCCCTGATGCCCTTCAAATCATTTTATTTTAAGAAACCTATCCCTAAACTATGAGAAGTTGGGGAGTAGAAATTGTGTTTTTTTCCTTCCTTTACTTTTTTCTCTCTTTGAATCTCCAGTATTTAGCAAATAGTTATAGTCTGTAAGTGTTGAATGATAATATGAAAGAATTTCAATCTAAAATGGAATTGCAAGATATGAAATGAAGAATCTCATGAATGCAACTTCAAAAGAACAAAACGTAAGAACTAAGAGACTGATTTTCATTAAATGCCTGATTTACGGAAGACTGAGACTTATCTCCTGAACAATTGTTACTGGAGAATGGGCCCTTCTTGGCGTGATGCCCAGGTTCTTGGTGTCTTAAGTTAGGAATTGAGTGAGATGTAGAAATAAAGTGGTGGACAAGTAGTTTATGAGAAGTAGCAAGTACACTCCAAAGAAGTAGGAGCAGGCTCCAGCAGGTAAGTGGCTCAAGATCCCTGATTAATGAGGCCCTAACAGTTAAATTCTCTTTAGTTGTAAGGGGTTACACCTATCTGGGTGTGAGACCTCTTGATTGACATTTTTGATCGACCCGGGGTAGCGGGGGTCATCACATCACCTTTTCTAACTGTGCATGTTTCTTCCCAGAATTCAGTCTGTTATGATATTAATGAACTTCCAGGCATATATATGATATTATAATGATGGTATAATGAAGCTTAGATGAAGTGAAGGTCGTTGTAACCCTTACTGGGCAGGCACCAGTAACTGACTTAAACTAGTAGAGTTTTTTGTACCCTATAACTTCCTTATATTAACTTTTCCCTGGACTTTTTCCTGTGGTTGCTTACCTTGGGCAGGGATTACTAACTAAAGGGTGGTATGGGGTGGTGACTACACCAGCAAGGTGGGTCTCATAGGAGGGGTCCCAAGATCCCCCCTATTATGTCTGCCTTCCTCACTTTCCTCTTGAGAGATGTGATCTCCACAAATCTCTGTGGGAAGTTGAGGGGCTGGAGGTCTCATCTTCTGTATCTGCTTCCTGCTGAAGGTTGTCATTGTCCCTACCTATGAGGGATTCATGGAGCTCTCACTGTATCTGATCTAAAAGCGGAAAGGGGTCTCATGATCTGCCTGGAGACTGTGTTGACTTCTTCAGTTGGGATGTGCTGGAAGCCTTGCTGGGATAGCACTTGTATCCTGATGGCCCCTAGATGAGGAAAAATGAATTCAGTTAATAGTTGAAAAAGTATTGGCCCAAGAAGCAGGCCTCAAAGCCACTGTTGCAGGGTGGCTACGTGATGGAAGTCTGTTTATCTCCATTGAACCCACGGCCTCTTGACGTTTGGCCTAGCTGGTCATTCAGGTATTATCACCTACCCAGGGTCTGGAAAGTCCTGGAAAAGATGCTGGCCCACACTGATTATAATCAGCAACTTGGGGACATGAATTACAAGTTTTAGGGTAATTATCTACAGCGGAATGTAGGGGCATTCTTATGATTCAGGCTAGGAACAGTCTATTGCTTAAGGTTAGGAGCCACGGAAAGTTGATCAAGAAGATGATTAAGACTGTGGATTAGGAAAAAGGTGAAACTAAAAGCTGAAGAACTAGGGAAAAGGAGGCTAGAAATTTCTTTAGTGAGAGGCTCCTTTGTTTGGCCCATATCACAAAGAATCTCTCCCCATTCTCAAGTCCATGAACGTACTGCATAGTCTCTGGCTGGACTTCCCCCACTTTGCACTCCTTGTCTATAAATACAGCCTCAGTGGACTTCTCTGTCGCTTGCTATAGCATGCATTCCAGAATTGCAAAGCCTCTGCTATTCCCATATAAACTTAACTTCTGGTCATTTAGCTTGCCTCAAATTGCTTCTTTATTAGGTTGACAGAAGAATGAAAGGATGCTTTATTTACCTGTATGCTGGGGTTTGAGTTACATACTTTATATCTTTTTACTTTTCTTCCAGCTTTTATTCTGTTTCTCTTTTTTTAATTTTTAGCATTAACATATTATTTGTTGGAAAATGTTTTCTCTTCTGTAAACTTTGCAACAGATCATATAACAGAACATTTACAAGCTGTGTGTTCTGGGGTAATTTACTTAAGTCTTTTTGAGCCTCAGTTTCCTCATGTGTAAAATACAGATAACAGTATGTACTTTATGGAGTTTTAAGGGCCCTTTTAGCTTTATGGATTGATTAAGTATAAGCCCTCTTAATTACCTGCCCATGTAAAGTGAATTTTTCCACCAAACCATCCTTGTACTGATGAAATTGAGTTACGCTTCTCTTATTTTGTTGTATATAGAGAGACATGAAATTGTGAAGAACTGTTCATTTATCTCAAATCCTCCCATGTTTCTTGATAGACAGGGTTGTTATACTTTAAGAAAAGTCATACTATCTCTAATCCTATTTGAAACCAATGTATTTTTCTCATTGACCATTTTATATTGTCTAAAATAGTTACAAATAATCTCTATTTTCTTCTTTGGGTTAGAAATTAACCAAAATGTTCAAGCTGATTACAAAACAGGGGCCTAGGGAATAGACTAAAGACAGATAGATGTTAATGATGATGAGAGGGTCAGATGGGGTCCAGAGCATGTGGTATACCTTGGGGCAAATAACACAGTGAACATAGGGGAAACACTGGGTAGAGGACAGCCGGAAGCTGTGGAACTTAAGAGAAAGACCCCAAATTGTTGAATTGTCTGTAGGACAAATCTTCCCTGTATCGTAATGGTACTTCCTGGACTGTTAGTCTCCTCCCCCATTTTTAAAGTTTGTGAGTCTTAAATTGTGTATATTAGTTGAATAAGACCCTTTGTCTGCTATCTAAGCAGACAAATAATGTACATTGTTAATATGATTTTATTTTAACAGAGTCTTCCTAATGTGATACTAATTTCTGAGTTGAGCACAAAAATCAGTGAGGTGCACTCGGAACAGTGAGGACAGTATCAAAGAGATCTGAAATCATTTTTCTCTGTTTAGCTTTAGTTTTCTTATTTCTGAAATGCAAGTCATTTTACCTACTTTGAAGTGATTTCTGCATTAAATGACACTCTGATTAAATCACATCTGATTATGAATGCTTTTCATAGCTCAACATCATCAGGAGAGGAAAAAGTTTCCTCTACTTTTCTAGGTTCTTTTGGCTGGTCTAATAATTGAATTGACATAAAATAGATTAACAGGAGAAAAACAATTTAATTTCGTACATGCAGGAACCTCATGTAGAGGGCAAAGAAGTGACTAAAGCAGGCAATTTTTATACCTCTTAGACAGAAACAGTGAGTTTGTGAGAAACTGACGAGACAAAGAAACTAAGGCTTGGGTACTAATTAGTGAAGAAACTAAGCAGAGTTTGTTTACACAGCCTTCTGGGCCCTGAATTTCCTGTGTGTGGTGATAAGGATGTCACTCTACCTCCTGGTACATGGAGGGTACCTTTCACATGAGCAATTTATTTTCTGATTTAAAGGGGACGAAGGAGGGTCAGAGTTCTTGTACCACCTACTTCTTAAGTAACTTTAATCCAAAATAATCAATGTGTCAAACTGGCTTGCTTGGGGGTGGCACATTTTGCTCCCCTACAACACATATTTTGAAAGTGACTTGTTCAGACACTGGCACTTAATGGACACTAAATAATTACCTTAAATGTGAGATATATGCATTTAAAATACTAAAAATTTTCATTTTGACTAGGAGACTTGTTTTCTCATAAACTAAATTATTCCTATTTCTTTTTAACTTGCTTATTTTACAGTACTTCTCAACTTTGGCATGTATCAATCACATTTTGGACTCTTAAAAAGCGTAGACATCTGTGACTATTCTTCATCTGTACTTAAGTAAAAGAGTCCCTGATGATCCTAATTATGTTCTTGTGAATTATTCTAGGCTTTTTACATATTTTATTTTTACTTTCTCTGTGTGGTCTCCAAATAGCCAGATAGAAATGAGAGTGAAATTAACATTTCAAAGGTAACTTCAGCACCACCTCTATCTATTATTACTGTGTCACACACACTCCTGTCTCCTGTTTCACTCGTTAGTGCTCCTCCAGCCTGACTCCACAGGTGATAATGAACTCCATCATTCTTTTCTGCTTCTCCTGATGATGTTGAGTTATGAAAAGCATTCATAATTAGATGTGATTGACTTTCTGCAAAAACCTATGGATACATTGAATTTAATGGAAATATTTCATATGTGCTTGCAGTTCTTCCTTTATCTGAATGATAAACCAGGCATCAAGAGGACATTCTTTTTTTTAAATTTATATATATATATATATATTGGGGTGACATTGGTTAACAAGAATTACATAGATTCCAGGTGTACAATTCTGCAGCACATTGTCTATGTGTTGTATTATGTGTTCATCACCCAGTGTCAGTTCTGTTTCCATCACCATTTATTTGGCTCCTCCTCCCTCCTCTCCCACCCCCTCCCTTCTCTCCCTCTCCATTCCCTCCTCCTCCCCACTCTACCCCAGGTAGCCACTAAACTAGAGGACATTCTTAATAGGAGATTAAAGGGAAGGCTTTTTTCTATGGTTAAACTGAGGGTATTTGGAGATTAGATACCTGTGCTTTCTTTTCTTTTTTTTTTTAACTTTTGACCCCCTTATTTTTAGGATAGTTAAAATACCATAAATGAGGTAGATTAAAAAAAAACACCATTAGTCTTTGTAATATAAAAACTAGAAAAAATATTAACTTGTTCTATGAAGCCAGTTGAAAGTAAAAAGATTTTAGATGAATTCTTTGGATACTTAAGATCTCTTTACTATTTTTTTTTTTTTTTTGCTTTACTTGGACAAGATTATACTTACTGTTTTTTATTTTTGTTTTATTTATTATTTATGTGGTAGATGCATATGTAGATAATTTTTATTATAATCACTATAATCATTTAAAAAGAACAAGTTATTTTTAAAACATTTTATTGTAGAATTTTTCAAATGTACACAAAAGTAGAGAGAACAATGTAATAAAATGCAATGTAACTGGCTTCACCAATTTTAAAATATTGGTGAATATTGCCTTTTTTTTTCATTTATTCCCTCTTTTTTTAGGGATATTTTAAATTTTAGGTATTGTATCATTTAATTCTTGAATACCTCAATATATTTGAGTTACAGTTATTGATTACTATATAATAAACCACCCCAGTAACTGAGTACATGATTCTATGATTTGATCTGGGCTTGTCTCTGCTCGATCCCATGCCATTTGGGCTTACTCATGCATTTTCAGTTAGTTGGCTGTGAAATTTGGGTGGTGGGATCCAAAATAGCCTTATTGGCACTTGGTAGTAGCTGTAAGTTGGAATACCTTCTTGATTTTTTTCCACATGATCTCTCGCCCTCCAATAAGCTAAACCTGGCTTTTTTCATAGCAGGGTGGTCTTAGGATTCTGAGAGAAAGGAAACAGGTTCCTTAAGCTCTAGCATTGGAAATCACACACCAACACTTCCTGCTGCATTGGTCACAGAAGCCACAGGGTCATCCCAGACTCAAGGGGAGGGAAACAGAGCCTACCTCTTGATGAGAGGAGGGGCAACGTTACATCGCACAGAGGCATATGGAGGATGAGAGGAATCATTTTTTGCCATTTTAAAAATAGAATTTGCTTATTAGAGCATTTTTACGTTCACAGTAGTATTGAACAGTAAGTAGATGCAGAGATGTCCCATATACCCGCCTGATCCCCCACGTGTACAGCCTCCCACATTATCAACATCTGTCACCAAAAGTGGTACATTTGTTACAATTAATGAACCTACATTGATATATCATTATCACCCAGAGTCCAGAGTTTACATTGGAGTTTATTCTTGATGTTGTATATTCTATGGTTTAGAAAAATATAGAAAAATATATAATGATATGTATCCATCATTATAATATCACACAGAGTATTTTCACTACCCTAAAAATCCACTGTGCTCTGCCTATTCATTCCCCCAACCCCAAGCCCTGGCAACCACTGATCTTTTTACTTTCTTCATAGTTTTGCCTTTCCCAAAATGTCATATACTTATAATCGTACAGTATGTAGCCTTTTCAGATTGTCTTCTTCCACTTAGTAACATGTATTTAAGGATTCTCCATGGTATTTTTGTGGCTCAATAGCTCATTTCATTTTGTGCTGCATAGTATTCTATTGTCTGATGTACCACAGTTTATTATTCATTCACTTACTGAAGAACATCTCGGTTGCTTCCAAGGTTTGGCAGTTATGGCTAAAGCTGCTATAAACATCCATGTGCAGGTTTTTGTGTGGATATAAGTTTTCAACTCTTTCTGGTAATTACCAAGGAGTGAAATTGCTGGGTTATATGGTAGGAGTATGTTTAGTTTTGTAAAACACTCCCGAACAGTCTTCCAAAATGGTTGTACCATTTTGCATTCCAATCAGCAGTAAGTGAGAATTCCTGTTGCTCTGCATCTGCGTGTTTTTGCCATCTTTACAAGCAATCAATCTATAGCACATCCAGCTGATCTTTTTGGTTTTAATATCAACATGCCACTAACAGAGTTGGCCAATTTGACAATATCTTCTTTTTAAAAGTAATGTATTTTTAATGTTCTTATGTTTTAATTTACATATAGTATGTGTGTGTGCACTTCTATGGGTTTTGACAAATGCATAGAGTTCTGTAGCAACCACCACAATGAGAATACAGAACAGTTCCTTCACCACCAATATGCTGCCCACTTGTAACCAAACCCTCCTCATACTCCTGACACTTAAAAAGTGTTGATGTTATCAGTCTCTATAGTATTGTCTTTTCCAGAATGTTCTATACATGGAATTATACTAAATGTAATCTTTGAGTCTGATTTTTATTCCACTTAGTATAATACACTTGAGATTAATCCATATTGTGTGAGTCATTGTGTTCCTTATTCTTTTGTTTGTTTGCCTGAATAGTATGTCATTGTAAGAATGTACTAGACTTTGTTTTTCCATTCATTAATTGAATGACATTTGGGTTTTTCTAGTGCTGGAAGATTATGAATAACACTGATATGTGTGTGTGTGTGTGTGTGTGTGTGTGTGTGTGTGTTCTCCAGAAAGTATCCAGCCATGTAATACGAAAACAATCCATTGATTTTTGGCTGGATTTTTTCAGGACAGTCCTGTGTAGGTATTTTTGTGGACATAACTTTTAATTTCTCTAGGGTAAA
This sequence comes from Lyroderma lyra, assembly GCA_004026885.1. Taxonomy (NCBI): domain Eukaryota; kingdom Metazoa; phylum Chordata; class Mammalia; order Chiroptera; family Megadermatidae; genus Lyroderma; species Lyroderma lyra. The sequence goes on from PVJL010000564.1 coordinate 71,026, forward strand.
AACTTAGGCAGTAAGTCACATGGTAGGCATATGTTTAAATTTAAGAAATTGCCACATTTCTTTCCAGAGTAGCTGTAACATTTTACATTCCCACAATATATGAGACATCTAGTTATTCTTCTTTCTCACTGGCACTTTGCATTGTCAGGCTTTATTTATTTTAGCCATTCTGATAGGCATACTCATATAGTGGTATGTTATTGTGATTTTAATTTATATTTCCCTAATGACTAATAGTGTTGAGTATCTTTTCATTCTTATTTGCATTCCATATATTTTCTTTGGTGATGATATATGGAAGATATATATTGGCAAGCCTTTTACCCATTTTTGAAATTGGGCTGTTTGTTTTCTTATTGTTAAGTTTTGAGAATTCTTTACATATTTTACATACAGGCCCTTTGTTGGGTAAGTGACATGTTATCTTTTTATTTTCTTAATATTTTATTTTAAAGAACAAAATATTTTAATTTTGAATAAAGTCAAATTTATCTTTTTTTCTTTTATGCATGAGAACTTTGCTTAACCCAAGATCATGAAAATTTTCCCCTAAAGTTTTATAATTTTAAAATTTACATTTGTGCCCATGATTCATTTTGAGTTAAATTTTATACAAGGTTTGAGATATAGGTTGAAGTTCTTTTTTTTCTTTTTCTTCCTTGAGAATGAATTGTCCAATTGTCCAGCAACATTTCTTTAGAAGATTATCCTTTTTCCACTGAATTGATTTTGAAGGCTATCAATTGACCGTATTTGTGTGGATCTGTTTCTGTGCTAATTCGTTCAATCGGTCTATGTGTTTAATCTTTGACCAACACCATGCTCCCTTGATTATGGCAACTTTACAGTAAATCTTAAAATCAGGTAGTGTGCATTCTCCACCTTTGTTCTTCTAATAGTAATTTCTCAACATTATTTAATATTGACTCCATATTCAATTTTTCCAAATTGTCTCAAAATCATTTTTGTTCAGTTGGTTTGTTTGAATCAGAATCTAAATAACTTTCATACGTTGAAATTGGTTGTGTGTCTCTTAAGTCTCTTCTATACCAGTGCCTCTCTCTTCAATTGTAAGAAACCAGGTTATTTGTTCTGTAGAGTGTCCCACATTCTGGTTTTGGCTGACATTTTCCCTTTATGGCATCATTTAAATTGGTCTAATATATCTCTCATACATCTTATAAGCAGGTGATGAACTCTTGATTGGATTTGGGTTTAAATTTTGTATAAATAACTGCGGCAGGTTACTTTCTAAGCATTCCATCAAGGACCTAATATCTGATTGTTCTATTTTAAGTGCTGCTATGTTTGACTGGTGGGTTCAGGTGTTATCAGCTTTATCCACTTTTATAAAGTTCCCCATCAATCTCTTATCTAATAGCTTTAGCAGCTATTCATGCTGCTTCTCTAGATTCAATATTTTATTAAAGGTTTTCCATTGGTGATATTTTGATTCTGAAATTCATTTTGCATTTATTTGACAGAGGTTTATACATATGCAGAAGGACTTAGTCAACTGTTTGGTTACCCTGAAGTATACCAAGTGTTAGTGAGGCAGGGCAAATGTTTCTTTTCTTAGTTTATTGATTTTCAGAGTAATTAGTTGGTGCACTGGCAATGTCTATTTGTGACCAATTATTATTTTTAGTATCATTATGAACTTATGGATTTGTATACACATGACATACTTAAATCCATTGAAGTCCTTATTGTTTTTGGTGTTCAAATTACTTACTCTTCGTCCATTGGAAGCTCTTTTCACCTTGACATAAACACATTAGGTTTTAACAGATATCTTGTTCTCTGGCACAGTAATGTCTTAAGCTAATCTTGTACATTTCCTATCCCATTCCTGAATTAATCCATTTCTCCAAGGAATTCTTGAAACCCTTTCATTGAAGATGGAACTTAGACACCACATTTTGGAAACCATGGTAAAAATAAATTCAATGTTTGCTGTCTGGTGGTTTTTAGGCTTTTGATCCTAAAGCGCCATAAGAACCCTCAAAGAAAGTTTATAATCATGATCTCCTCATTATCTGTTGACAAGACTCAATGAAAAGGAATTGCCTAGGGGTAGGAATTTACCACCCTCAAGTCCTAAAATGGCTGCCCAAATTCCTATAACTAGTTATCAGTCTACCTGTGCTTGGAAAAGATTAGAGCATTCTCGGGGGACAAATTCAGGTACAGGTTTCTTTGAGGCAATGATTTACTATACTTGAAAATCCATTGTAAATACAAGTGTCCCTGCCAATAGGGCTGGGAAATCCTTACATTATAAGAAGGACCACTTCTAACCATACAGCAAGGCTTGGTTTATATCAGGTCACCAACTTTCCTTTTGACAGTTTCCCACACTTACTTTCCTGCCATATTTGCTCATGGAAATTGGGAGAAAAAAATGTGCTCCAGGTTTAAATCTGACGTGAGTATACAAATTTTTATTAAACCAGACAACAGTGTGAATGTGAAGACTTTAAAGTGACAATTTTTGTATAGAACCAGCTAGACATTTCGATTTCATTACCTTAAATAAAGTTATGCTGCACTTTGCATAAATGTATTTATTCTCCTATTTGCATTTGAAAATGACCTTTCATTCAGTACAGATACCAGCTGCAATGCAGACAGCACTATATAACTTAGCAACCCTGTGACAATATTCAGGCAGGTGCTGTATTATTGCCTCAGTCTGTCTACTTTCTCATTTTCAAGAAATGAGAAAGGTCAAAGATTGCTGTATTCTGTGATTTAAAATTCAAACGAGAAACTATCTCTTCTTCTATAAACCCAGTCATTATCCATGATCGGTTATGTCCTTTGCCTACTTGATTTTTTCTTAGTTTTTTTTATTACTTATACAGAATATTAGAATAAACAAAAAATGTATATGAGAAGTTTCTCCATTATTAGACTGTCTTTATAGCTATATGGTATCTAAATCTGTATCTACAGCTAGTTATCTGGCTGGACTAGTGAGAATTTGATGGGCTTTTCATTATGTTCCTTTTTTCATTGTTTGCTAGCACTTATCAACCAATATCCCAGAATACTAATATTTTCTTTAAAACTGTAATGGATGTCATAGAAAGTAACTATTTATAGGCATCTGAATGCTGACATATATATGTACTTGATGTCAAACTGAACTTGTAATGTAGAAAAATATTTGCCTAAAGACTTGTGTAGTACACTGTCCAGTCCTCTATCCTGAACCTTGATCACTTGCCTATGCCCCCTGTAATTTAACCAGATTCTTATACTGATGATGGCATTAACCCAGTAGTTTTATAGGAAGAACAGAGCATATCTGTTTATTATACAGCATCATATCATAGGCCTTTACAAATATTTTGGCTTTACATATATTCCAACTGAAATAAAACAAACTATAGTTAGGACTTTAAAAAAATAGCTCCATTGTCTTAGCCCTCATACCACATGACAATCCATAGTGTAGCACTGGAACACACCATTCCCCTTGTCTTTGCATTTTATTTATGAATTTTACATGAAATCATTACCATTTCTGTATTCAGTTTTTTCTGCAGTGGCGGAAGCAGGGATCTAAACAGACTGTTACATCTCAAAGACATATTCATTAGGCCTGAATTATGAGTTCAGCACATCCTGAAAATAGGAACTGCTCAGAACCTCATCACAGCTGTCTTTTTGCTTCTCTCATACAACTGCCATCACCCTGTACAAAATGACGACTCCATTCCACACCCACCAGATGGTTTTGCCCCCCATTTCATGGTGTCAGCCTTGAATACAGAAATCTTGGGCTTTATCAAAGCCAAAATAGGCTGCTTTTAAGGAAGATGAGGAAAGAAAACACAAGGTTGTTGACATTAATATAAAGGTGCAAGAGAAATCTGTCTACTGGCTTCAGTTACTCTTCAGAAGGTAGAAAAATAGGAATTTTTATATTGTGAAGAGATTAATTTAAGAGATCTGAATAACATTTTTAAAAGATGGTAACTTATACCTATATCATATGTTCTGGTCCTAAATGGAAGGTAATAAATATCACTACCAGTCTTTGAAATTATGAAGGAGGAAGAAATTTTCCTCCTAGGTTCTTTCAGTTGGCCTAATAAATCTACATGAGACAGATTAACAAGAGAAAAAAACAAATTTAATTATATGCATACCACCTACGTGAGAGGTTCAGAGATAGAATGGTAAAATGAGGGATATATGACATTTTGAGCTAAGGATGAGGTACGATGCCCTGAGGCTTCAGGGGGAGGAAGGTCATTTGTAGGACACTAAGAAGAACAGATGTTCCTAATTAGAAGTTTGCCCTGCCCTATAGATAGGCCAAAAATATTATCTCTGGTGATAGCTCTTATTATGGGCAAGTCTCCCTATTTAGATTCTTCTAGGTAGTTAAGGGAGGGGCAGAAGTTTATTTTGAGCTTGTAGGCTCTTGATTGCCTTCAGCTCAAAATAATTCACGTGCCAAAGTGACACATGGGGGGGGGTCGTGTTCTGAACCCCTTGGTATCAATTAAAATAATCTTTATTAACTTTTGTTAGTAGTGATATAGTCCAATAAATTGTCATGTCATCGTAGAGTCTTCATACAATTTTGTAAGAATATCATTATCCAAATAGAGATACCATTTGGAAGATACCAATTATATATCAACTTAGGCCATCTTTATTGTGCAAGCTTAATCACATTTTTTACGTGTGAAATATTTGTGCTGAAGGTAATAAAAGAAATAAAGGAGTTCAAGGTTTTATAAAAATAAATACAGATGTAAAAGTGTCACTGTATGGAAGTAGCGAGCAGCTTGATTCTTTTCACCCAGACAGTAAAGTATTACAGGTCAGTGAAACGAAGGAAAGCAGAGTAAAGCTTTATGGAAATACGTTTCAAGAGAGAACTAGGCCAAGCCAAGAGAGGCAAAGGCCCCAGGGGGTTTGGGGTTTGAGTTTTATTGCTGGCACTGAGCCAAACCTGAATGTGACATACAGACTTAGGTCATTTGATTGACACATATAGGTTTTATAACTGTTTTCTTTCTGCACTTGCCCTTACCCAGACCGCATACAGAAAAACCCTCGCCGGTGGGCAAAACCACAATGTTAATTTATTGTAACTATAGTAGAATGAGGCTAAGGTTAAGCCAAGGGCGAACTTTGACATTCTGCATAGACATAAAAAACCAGGTAATTCTGGTTGGATTTTACTTCCCTCCTATCAGAATGTTCTAATCACAAAATGAACCCCCCAGGGGTTGGTCCTAGTGTGTTCCCTGGGGAGTGAACCTGGGTGGTGTAAAGTGCTGATCTATTGCCTTTTGCCCCTCCTGTCCCTCATGCCTAGTTTCCCACCTAACAAAAGTAGAAGGAAATTAGAACTAATATCTAGCCCTCAGGGCTCCTTGTTCAACCATGTTCATTCGTATGAATATAATTAGGTTTTATTATTTTTCCAACACTCCAGTAGATGTTGGAGATAATTACATTGCAATGTAAAAACCATGTGCCTGAGATGTTCTGAATATATATATATATATAATACACACACATATACACATACATACACATATACATGTATGTATATATATATATATGTGTGTGTATATGTTTGTGTGTGTGTGTATATATATAACACACACACTATTTTATTCAACTCATAAAATTTTCTGAGAAGGAGAAATTTATATTCTTTTGTTACTAATGAGGATATTACCTTGAAGATGATAAATTACCTTTTTCAATGTTGTGGAGCAAAAACATGGAAGAGCACATTCTGTTCAAATCTGTTTACTTCTATGAAATCATGCTACTTCATTTGCACAATGTCATGAAAGATAAATAAGAGCTTGCCAAGAAATACACATAGAAGGAAGGACATTCCAGATTGAGACTCATGGAAAAGAAAGAACATTGTTCTTTCTGATAATTGCCAGGAGTCAAGAGGTTGGAATGCAGGCTGATTGAAGGGAAATAAGGATCTGAAGCCTGATCCATTTGCATGCAACTTAGAAAGTGTTTCAGTAAAAATTAAGTTTATTGATGAGTAAATCACATAGAACAAAATACGTCAGTTTTCAAGGTATGGTTGCATACGCTTTGACACATGCATATACCCCTGTATTCACAATGATCAAAATGTAGAATATTTCTATTACCCTAGAAACTTCCCTTGTACCTCTTTGTATTCAGTACCTCCACTCTGTCCTTTGTTTGTTTTGTTTTCCATTTTCTAGAATTTCATATAAATGTAATTATGTGGTATATATGCTTTTATGTCTGAGTTATTTTGCTCAGGGTAATGAATTTCAATCAAGTTGTATTAGCAGTTCATTGTTTTTATTACTGAATAGAGCTCCATTGTATGGATACACTACAAACTATTTATACATCCAGTTGTTTGAGTTCTTTCCAGTTTTTGATCATTATAAAGCTTCTGTTAACATTTGCATACAAGTCTTTGGGTGGGCATATATTTGCATTTCTCTTGGGTAAACTCCTAATTATGTTTGCATGGTATATCATTTTCCATCCTTTTACTTTTAGCCAATCTATGCCTTTTAAGTGGGTTTCTTAAAGAAAGCACCATAGGTGGATCTTGCATTTTTTTTTATCCAATCTGATAATCTGTGCTTTTTAATTGGAATATTGAGATTATTTTAATTTAATTTAAGTATGTATTCAGCTGAGTTTAAATCTGCCATCTTGCTATTCGTTTCTATTTGTCCCATCTGCTTTGTCCTTTCCCCACTACTTTCCCATTTTCTTTTAGATAAATTGAGCATGTTCTGCTTTTCCACTTTATTTCCTCTATTTCCTTATTAGCTGTAACTCTTCAGTTTATTTTCTCAGAGGTTGCTCTAGGGCATATAGTATGCATTTTAATTCACCAATTTGTCACAGTCTACCTTCAAATAATAATATAGCATTTCACAAATAATGTAAGACCATTACAGTAGTGCACTTTGATTCATTCTTCTGTCGTTTATGCTATTGCTGTTGTACTTTTTAGTCCATATGTGTTTAAAACTCTACAATAAATGCATTATTTTGTTTCTCTAGTCATTTTCTCATTTTAAAAATGAGAAAAATTCTCATACGTTCCTATATACTTACTATTTCTAATAGTCTTCATTCCTTTGTGTAGGTCTGTTTGTATTAGTCAAGGTTCTCCAGAGGTACAGAACTAATAGGATATATCTATCTATCTATCTATCTATCTATCTATCTATCTATCTATCTATCTATCTAGATATATCTATATCTATATCTATATCTATATCTATATCTATATCTAGAGAGAGAGAGAGAGATTATCAGATTTGGCTTATGCACTTATGGTGGCTGACAAGGTAGAGCCCCAGGAATGCCAGTGGTGTAATTCAGTTTGAGTCTAAAGGTCTGAGAAACCAAGGGCTGATGGTATAGGTTCAATTCTGAATCTGAAACCTGAGAACCAGAATTGCCAATGTCTCAGGGCAGGCAAATGTGGATGTCTTAAGCTACATCAGAAAGAGGGTATTCACTATTGCTTTCTACCTCTCTGTTCAGTTTAGGCCCTTAACAGATTGGATGATCCCCACTCTCACTGGTGAGGGAGTCTTTTACTCAGTACTGACTCAAATGCTAGTCTCTCCTGGAAACACCCTTACAGACACAATCAGAAAACAGTATTTTACCAGTTCTCTGGGTACTCCTTGGCCTAGTTAAGTTGAAACATAACATTAACCATCACAAAATTCATCTGTTAACCTTTTATTTTTCTTCCTGGAAAACCTACATAACATGGAATATCACTATAAGGGATTCCTTCCCAGATGAGGCCTGAGTTTTGAATGTTTTCAGCTGAGGGGATCCCTTATGGAGGAATTCCATGGACGGCCTTTTGTTCTCGGGGTTATAATGATGGATCCAGGTTTCATCCCCTGTAATGATCTTCTGTAAGAAGTCCTCACCTTCTTTTTGAAAAATTTCAAAAACATTGGAGGAACTTTTCCCGCTGTTAAGAATTCAGTAACAGCACGCTGTTTGAACACTATTCCATTTCGATGTGCACTGGGTGAAAAATGTAAGCATCTGTGTGTGTGGTCAAGAATGCTGGAGGGGGGATACTGTGTGGCTACAAAGAACTGGTTTTATCCAGATATGTCCAATGTAACAAAAAATATTACTGTGGGGACAAAAATCTACCAGCCCCCCTCATAAGAATGCATTTTCCTTCCTGCTCTGTTGCATATGTTGCAAAGATTTTCCCCAGGTTATCATTTGCCTTTTACATTTGTTTGTGTGTTATTATTTTGCATAAAACATTTAAAATTTTAGGTAGTCAAATCTAAATATATTTTCCTTATGATTTCTAGTTTGGGGCTACTTCTTAGAAGGGCCCTTTCCTAACCCTGAAGATTGCATTAAAATGCTTAGACTGCACCTTTGAAATACTTCATTAATGTTTGTGATCATATTGAAGGAATATTTCTGCTCAAGTTTTCACACAAAGAGGAGTTTCTGTTATTTAATTGAATTCAACAGGCATTTATTAAATGCCCACTGGATACTAGATATTTTGATGGGGATACAGAAATGAATAAAGTTCCCACTCTTAAGAAATTTATAGTCTAGTGGTCGATTCAGATATGTAAAGAATCACTATAAGGAGAGGTGAGAAGTCTGTGCTAAAACTGTTTTAGGAACATAAAATTTGGAGGAAATTTTGCTGGCATGTTCGGTCAATAACGTTTATTAATTAATAGAATATGAAGAATTGGTCACAAGGGTCAAAATGTGTTCATGTTAATACAAGGTATTGAATCATAAAACAATGAAACTTACTCTGTATCAAACTAAATAATTCACAGAATACCAGAAGGCATTCAGCACAGGTGAAACATTCTGTCCCTGAAAGATACTGAAATGGTCAGATCGGCTTCCAAAAATGTTTTTTCCCCTTGCATTAGGCATTTTTTGATTTCAGGTTCACAGGTGAAGGTTGGGCAATATATGTGGAGATACCACTCACAAGAGGAATCCAGTTTGGTTGTGAACATTTTCTTGTTTTTTATTTTTGTCTGTTTTTTTCCTCCATAGATTACATAGCTTATTTGACTATCCCTCATCTCCAGGTAGCAATATCTCAGAAATCCCCAAATTCCAGGTTTATTTACATTTTAAAAATATGCTGGGAAATACAATTAGCATGTTTATGAGCAGGTTTGATCAAAGTCATTCATTCATCTGGTGGGCAGGGAATTAAAGGCCAGCGGTTAAACCTTTCCTGCACAATGCTTTTCTATTTCATTTTTGAAAATCATTTGCTCCCTCCTTGACTGCACATGCTAGGGAGCTATAAAAATTGTGATATGTTTTCTTTCATATGAAATTTTACATTTGAAAGCCTTCCATAGATATGGCATTGATTGTTAAATTTTGAGTTGTCCAAGTATTTAATTTTATCACCCTTGTTGAATGTTTTCTTTTTTTCAAAACAAGTGTTATCTGAGAGCCTAATATGTTCCAGACACTGTGCTAAGTATTTTTCATAAGTCATTTCAGTATAAAACTGTAGATTCAACACTTGCAACCTTTAAGATAATAGGATACTAAAATAAAGTCTTCAGAGAAATGAAAATAGGATAGGTGACAATAACTTTTACTTGCTGTTATGAAGGGAACTGATTTTTCTTTTGAGCACTTCTATTACAGGCAATAATACTGAAATTGGAAACATGATCAGAATATTATCATTTCACATTTATCTAATACTTTTAAGAAACAAAACTCAAATGGGCTCATATTAGTTATTGCTGTGTAACAAACCAGACAAAATTTAGTGGCTTAAGACCACAACCATCAATTTGACTCATGATTCTGTAGGTTGGCATTCCAGGCAAGGCTGAGCTGGGTAATTTTTTTCCTACCCTCCTCTTTATTTAAAAAAATATTCATTTTTTTATGGTAACACTTAACATAAGATGTACCTTCAGGAAATTTTTAATTATACAATACAGTATTGTCAATTACAGGCATTATGCTGTACAGTAGATCTCTAAGACTTATTCATCTTGCATAACTGAAATTTTGTACCCTTTGATTAATATCCCCCCCACACCCCAATTCCCACAGCCCTTGACAGCCACATTCCACTCTGTGCTTCTATGAATTTGACTTTTCTAGATTCTTCATGTATAATAATGGGTATCATGTAGCGTTTGTCCTTCTGCGTGTGATTTTTTTTGGTTTTCGCTGGGCTCCCTAATGCATCTGCATTCAGATACAGGTCAGGCATGTGGCACTGTTTTCAGGGTTTACTGACTGTCAGCCATGGTGATAGGGGACAACTTGGATATGTGTCTCCCAGCTGACTAGCCCAGGCTTGTTCACACAGCAGTATTTTCTAAGAGAGTTTCAGTCCACAAGCATCTTTCAAATCTCCCAAGGACCAAAGCAAGTCATGTGGCCCAGGTCAGAGTCAGTGTGAGAGGGGAAGGCTGGGAACGGTTTGACTGTAGGGAGATGTCAACAAATCATGGGCCTTTCTCACAATAACATGCCACTAAAATTGTACTTTCGTTTTGAGAATATTTTCTGAATTTTTTTTCCAGGCCTTCAAATTAACATCTCATCGATATGATCTCACCTCATCTTTCTCTTTGTCACTCTTGCTCTCTCTCTCTCCCTCTCTCTCTTTCTGTCTCCTAATAAATCAAATTTCCTTGATGGAGAATGTATAGGCCAGTATCAAGCTTCAGAATAAAGACAATATTTTTTATTTCTTGCCCCGGTAGGTATCAGAGACTATACAACTAGATTGCTATCAGAAGTAAAATCCTTAAATTAGCTTTTTAAAGGGAACAAAAACTGACTGTGGACCAGACATCAACAAGAAATTGCTGAGCACTGCAGCCTTAGCGGTGAGACACTCACTGCCGGAAAGGAACAGTATATCCAATTGCTTTGCCAACCTTGCTTCAATAGCTGTTCAACAGGGTGCCCAGGCAGCTTTGAAGTTTTAGTTTCTATTTGTGTTGACTTCCAATTTAGAGTTTTTAAATGGAAACTCAATCTTAAAATCAGTTTTTGGATGCCAGAAAAGCAGTTTTTGAAGAGGCAAGGAAACGAACACATTATATTTATATAAAAAATGGGCAGATGAGGAACTGTAATAAGAATTTCAAGAGGGACTCCTATTCTAGGATGCCTTTGTCCCTACCATGGTTCATTCTTTATCACCAGATTACTCACAAACTTTGATCAGAAGGTTTTAGAGGTTACTCCTAAAATGGTTATTTAGAAAATCGAACAAATAGGCGATCAGCTCACGTGTCTGTGCACCAAGGCATTACTCCAATAATTACAATTGGAGCTTAACAATGATACATGTTAGTGAAGGTAGGATATAATACTATAGAAATTGGTCATCCAGTTTAAATGATAATAGGTACTCTAGACAATTCTAAAGATACTCAAAATGATCATTAAAAACCATTTCAAACAAATCATGCCTAGAGATAATACTTGTAACTTAAACGTTCTCTTTTTATCCTCACAACAACCAAGTGAATTTGATATTTTTCTCTGTTTTCTTGAAGCAGGAATGAAACCTCAAAGAAGGTAAGCATTAGTTTTTCGCTGGTGCACTGGTGAGGCTAGAATTTGAACTTGGGACTACCTCTCTAACTCCAAAAATCTTACTTTTTTCATTGCTTATTCTGTTTCCCTTAAAAATCAATGTAGATAACCTCTCTCTTACATGTAGGAGATGTTAACCAGCTGCTTGTTAAACTCAATTAAATTAAATGTTTACATTTGCAAAATTATCTTGGCAAAGGTAATGTAATACTTTTATTACTTTCTATTTTTTACTAAGATTACTTCTTCAAGATTTTGTAATTTTAAAGGTTTGTTTTTTTTAAACACAGAGCAGTTTCCATGAAACAGTAGCAGAAGAACAGGTGTCTTTTTAATTTGATCATGGACATTGATCATGGACAGATTTTCGTAAACTAAAACAAAAATTAATCACTGGAAAAATGAAATAAAGATATAGAATACAGCCCAAGTTTGAAAATATTATATTCTATAGACATAAAAGTACTTTGCCAAATTGCCAAGGAAGGTTTGCAAGTGCTCTTACTTTCAATTTGGATGTTGAGCTCCTTGAGGACTGGTAACATATAGTTAGTTGGTGGACCCCTATCAGTCCACTAGTCCACAAAGCCACTTAAAGCAACACTATCCTATACAATTATTGACCTCACATGAAACAGCTTGTTTAATATTCACCCTAGCAACACATATTCTAAAATTGGAATGATACAGGAAAAGAAAACATTGCATACATTTTTGAACTGATGAGAAGTAGTTTCTAGCATCTCTTGTGAAGTGAAAAAGTACAAAGTATGGATAGTAGGAAAAAAGCAAAATAAGAAAATATATAGGCATCTGCTCCTTTTTCTCAAAATCTATCCAGGAATGATAAACTGAATATGAATGGTTAATTACCTACAGCTGGTGGGCAGGAATGGGTCATTAGGACAAATTGCAAAAATTAAAGATAGAGTCTACACTATATATTAGTGTTACGGTGATGTTAAATTTCCTGAATTTTATAATTATACTGTAGTTATGTACTAGTATGTCCTTGTTCTTAGGAAATACACAGTGAAGCATTCATGTATACAGGGCCCTGATCCCTGCAACCTACACTCAAATGGTGCAGGGAAATAATGTTAGCGATTGACGTAGCTGGCTGCGTGCTGTTACTGGTGTTTTGGGGTTTCATTCTTGCAACTCTTTTGTAAGTTTGAAATTGTTTCCAAATAGGCAAAGGACACTTTATTTAACTGAAAGCATATATGGGGTGGCACAAAAGTAGGTATATGGTATACTTTATTTGCATTTTATGTCAGCATGTGTGTGTAATCATATAATCTGTTGTGATGAATTTCATTGATTCAATCGTATGCCTGCTTTGGGCCACACTGTAGAGTCAGAACTGAAAAAGCAAGAGAAACACCAGCACCTAGCTTTCTTATCTCATTTACCACTTCCCACCCTTATTACTGCATTCTGATATGCTTTTAACCTTGAGACTTGGAGAGGAATAATACAGTAATATTTGTAGCCTGTATTTACTCTGGAAGAATTCTGTACAATATTTAAAAATCATGCGCTAGATATTGCATCTTGTTAATCTCCTGTCAGATGCTTAATCTCCTGTGAAATTCAGCTGCCATGGAAATAATTTGACAAAGTGGCTTCAATTGTTAATAGTAAAGCTATTTGAATATGTGGACCAAGTTATAGACTGCTCCATTGTCCGTGGATCAGAGACAGCTTAAAAGGCAAAACCATTGTTTCCAAGAGTGGTCAATATTGGATTTCTTTGGATTTATTATTTGCAGAAGTACCAGAGAGGGCTTTCTGCCCCTAAACATTGTCCGTCTTCCCTACAGTTTCTAAGAGTGGGTTTCAGATAGTCATATTCTTTAATGTCTTCTGTTTGAATCACATAAAACCATGGAATGTATTAGCTACTTTGAGCCAAACTATTTGTTTACAATCAACTAAAAACAAGACATTATTAGAAGGGAAAATTAAAGAAGCTTCTAAAGGTGGGGATTGGGCATGAGGATACCTTGAAGGGGCTCAAAAGAGGCCTCCCCAAGATGTGCTCTTTGGCATGGGGATTCCTTTGAACTGAAGGCATCAAGACCCTGTGGACCCCAGAGAAACTTTTACCTTTCCCTTAAAGAATTTAAATTAGGGGTCGTTACCATAATAAGAGTTCTTACCGGACATACATTTTTAAACCCATCTAAAGAGCGAGGCAAACTTCTAATCACCAAACATCTACTCTTTTTATTGTCCTGCAAATGACCTTCTTCCCCTCTGATGCCCCACGTCCTTTACCTCATGCTTGGCTCAGGAATGTCCTATCGACCTCATTTTTCCCTTTCTGTCTCTGCACTTCTCATGTGTGTGCGGGCTCTGACTCTCTCATGTATATGGGGTTTGGATACATACGTGTGTCATAAAATGCGGTTACTTTCCCTTGTTCTCCTTTCTCATGAGATTTAATTATTAGATCAGCCAAGAGAACCTAGACGGATAGAGGAAACCTTCTTCCTGCCCCACAACCTGCTATTTTCATTGTGTTCATAGGCCTGGATGAAGATCACGAACAGGGTGACAATCTACCGTGGGGCTGTGATCCGGAATAGGGTGGTGTGCCTGTTGACTGCCTGACATGAAAATAAAAGTGAGCTCTAAGTCAAAAAACAAACAAACAAGCACAAACAAACTCACTTTTGTGAAAACAGCCAAGTGAAAGTATTGGTTCTGTGGAGAAGGGAAAGATTTAAAGCCAGAAGGGAAGAGCGCGTCTATATTTTAAGGTGTTAGGGGAAATGGAATGTATGAAAATCATGACGTTACTCATATACTAAGAGCTATGACACCAGCGGGATCTGCTCTTGGAACCTGCCTGTGGAACCAGAAATTGTTGCTCCTCATTTGCAGCCAGGTGATAGCTCATAGTAATCTTTTTGTCCGGGAGCAGTGATCTTCCCATGATGTAGAGCAGGCAAGTCCAACCTGCGGCCCAGGACGGCTTTGAGTGTGCCAAGAACACAAATTCTTAAACATGTTGAGGCTTTTTGGTGATTTTTTTTTTTTACCTCATCAGCTATCATTAGTGTTAGTGTATTTTATGGGTGGCCCAGGACAGTACTGCTGCTTCCAGTGTGGCCCAGGGAAGCCAGAAGGCTGCACACCGCTGATGCATAGGGTTCATTCACCTGGTTTGGGTGGGAGTGCTGCTCATTTTTCATATCCGGGTTTATGTGTTTCCCAGAACTTGTCTCCTGCCTCTGCAGAAGTTTCCTGCCCACATTCCTCTGTCAAAAGGTGTCTTTAATGAACTCGTTAATGCCTTCCACATTTTAAACAATAGCTCTATCCATGCAGTACAAACAATGGAAGCCAAAAATCTTTTTAATTAAATTTATTGGGATAAAATTGATTAATAACATTATATAAATTTCAAGTGCACAACTTTGTAATGCAACATCTGTATACTCCATTGTGTGCTTATCACTCAAAGTCTAGTCTCCTCCTGTCAACATGCATTTCACCCTGTACTCTCCTCCCATCCCCCTTCCCCTCCGGTAACCACCATTCTCTTGTCTATATTTATGAGTTTCTTTTTTGTTTGTGTGTTTATTGCTTTTTGAGTGAAATCATATGGTTCTTGTCCTTTTCCTTCGTATTACACTTAGCATGGTATTCTTAAGATCCATTCATATTGTAATGGCAACATTTCGCTTTTTTATAGGTAAGTAATATTCTATAGTATACATGTACCACATCTTCTTGATGTAATTATTTGTCAAGGATTACTTAAGTTGTTTCCATGTCTTGGCTATTGTGAATAATGCTGCAGTGATCATAGGGGTACATATGTCTTTATGAATAACTGTTTGCAAATTTGGGAGTAGATACTCAGAAGAGGGAATTCTGTGTCATGTGGTAACTCTATTTTTAATTTTTTGAGGAACTTCCATCCTGTTTTCCATAATGACTGCACCAATTTGCATTCCCACCAGCAATATGCGAGGGTTCCTTTTTCTCCACATCCTCTCCAGCACTTGTTATTCCTTGTCTTGTTGATAACAGCCATTCTAACAGGTGTGCGGTGGTATCTCATTGTGGTTTTGATTTGCATTTCCTTTACAACTAGTGATGTTGAGAATCTTTTCCTATATCTGTTGGCCATCTGTACGTCTTTCTTAGAAAAGTATCTATTTGGGTACGCTGCCCATTTTTTTAATTGGATTGTTTTTGTTATTGAGTTGCATGAGTGGATATTTTGGCTATTAGTTGGATATTAGCCCCTTACCATAGGTGTTGTTTGCAAATATCTTCTCTCATTTGGTGAATTGCCTTCTTGTTTTGTTGATTTTTTTTTTCTGTTTAGCTTTTTTTTGTTGTTGTTGTTTTTGCTTTTATTTTCCTTGCTTTGGGGTCAACTTCACAAAATCCCCTCTGAGGCCAAGGTCTATACGTTTAATGCCTATGTTTTCTTCTTTGTATTTATTGTTTCAGGTCTTCTATTCAAGTCTTTAATGTATTTTGTGTTAATTTTTGTGTATGGCGTCACATAGCAGTCTTGTTCTTTTGCATGAGGATTACCAGTTTTCCAACACTATTGAAAATATTTTCCTTTCTCCATTGTGTGTTTTTGGCATCTTTATCAAAACTTAGTTGCCCATGTATATGTGTTTATTTCTGGACTGTCAATTCTGTTCCATTGGTCTGTGTGTTTGTTTTTCTGTTAGTACCATGTTATTTTGATGATTGTAGCTTTGTAATATAGGTTGAAGTCAAGGAGTGTGACGCCTTCATGAAAGCCAAAAGTTTTAATTAACAAGCATAAATTATTTCCTTACTGATAAAATCCATGGAACTCTTCAATATAGTCACACACCACTTAATGAAGGGGATACATTATAAGAAATGTGTCATTAGGTGATTTTGTGATTGTGTGAACATTACAGAGTATACTTAGACAAACCTAGGTAGTATACCACCATTGTATATGCCAGTTTGTCATTGACTGAATTGTCCTTATGCAATGCAAGACTGTGGATGCTTTTTATTAATAGCTTGAGGTTAGATGCTATTTTGGAGATAATTGAACCAATTGTTTTCTTTCTTTGGAATCCCTAACTCCAAATCATCCTACAGCATTACGGACAAGAGATACCTGAAAGGACCCTGGATCCTAATGTTTGCCCTATTAGATAGAGACGATCCCCACAGGCTTAAGTACATTGGTTGTGAGATTTACTGTTTCAGGGTAGGAATATAATGTGGATGATCTATTTTGGCCACCATAGTTAATGCAAAGAGGTTATGGAAAGCCAGTGTGGCTGAATCAGTTCCTAGATATTTCTTCTTTATACCATCCTGTATGTACCATCAAGAGTGTGGAGTTCAGGCCATAACTTTATTTCTCCTAAGGGTTTGCAACTTCCCATGTACCCCATCCCATATCTAGAGCAGACAGCCATTATTCCTGATGTCTTAAAACTTCTCTTTCTTTTCATTCCTTTGAATTTGGGTTGGGTTGGGGGAGAGGCTGAGGTGCATTTATATGAGACTTCCTTGTTTCCCTCTTTTCTCTCACCCTCACAATACCTCAAGACCTGAGCGGTGGTGAATTATTTTGCTAGGTCTGCTGTAACAAATACCACAGACCAGGAGATCTAAAGAATAAAAATTTAGTTTTGTAATCTGGAAGTCCAAGATTAAGGTTGTTGGTAGGGTTAATTTCTTTTGAAGCCTTTCTCCTTGGCTTGTAGATAGCTGCCCTCTCTGTGTCCTCACATGGTATTTTCTCTCTGTGTGCATGCCTCTGGTGTCTCTCTGTGTTCAAATTTCCTCTTCATATAAGGATACCTATTAGATTTGATTAAGGATCACCCTAGGGGACTTACTTTAACTTTATCACCTCCTTAAGGCCCTATCCCAAAATACATTCACATTTTGAGATACTAGGGGTAAGGGTTCCAATATATGAACTTTGTGGGAGACACTGTTCAGCCCATACCTGGTAGGGTTTGGGTTTGTGGCCTTTAACACATCCTTATTCTACAGGACAGAGAACTGCATGGCTATGAACAGAAATGATATCTTCTTTGCCTCGTGAAAGGAATTCTATGTTAGCCCTTGAGCTCAGAACTTCAGGACTTGGATCACCTGAGATAAGAATACATGAATTCAGTGTCCACCAATATTATCTTCATTATAACCTTAGTACCACCTACCAGAGGTTGCTATTGGCATTAGATCTCAAAAAGCTACAACAGAGGAGAGGGAAGCAAAGACAGACATTTCCAAAGAGAAACTAAATGATTTATAAAAGATCATGGCTACAGAGAAAAAGAAATTGTAGTTTTCATGCAGTGGGACTTTGGGTTCCTTTTGTTCAATGTCTTGGACCCACCTATAGAAGGGAGATTAAGTCTAGGTCTTTCCCTGTATGAACAGAAAATTGAGATTCATTCTATTTGAAGTCAGTTGACCAGAAAATGAAGAGAAATTATCATGTCCTTAACATCCAAAGAAAGCAAGACCATTGGACTGAAAAGTCTAAAATTGAGCAGTAGAGTATGGTAGCCACCAGATACATGTGGTTATTTACGTTTAACCTTTTAAAAACTAAAATAAATGTTAAAATTTAGTTTCTCAGTTTCATTAGCTAGCCATATTTCATATTTTCAGCAACCATACTTGGCTAGTGGCTACCATATTGGGCAGCATAGATGATGAGTATTTCTATGATTGTGTAAAAGTTCTATTGGACAGCACTAATAATGAATTTGTCGATGAATGGTGAGATTCATGTCTACATTGATTAAAAATCTGATTATCTGTGCTCAGATTGAGTCTTGGACCCACCTCACTGATGACCAGATCTTCCAAAAAAGAATTTTCAACAATCACGTAGAAATCTCACACGGGGAACAAAAGTCCATAAAGAAGACTAGAAATGAGATAATATGTCCTTTTATCTACAGTGTAAAGTGGTCTTTCAGGGATAAAATCTTGTGGCCACTTCACTGTTTCTGAAGAAGAGAAAACTGATATTAATTTGATTAAGGGCCCATGTGTGTCTACTTGGCACTAGGGAAAAAGTTAACAGCACAAAATATTACTCTTCACTTACATAGTTTCATATTCAAAGTCTCTTCATAACTACCAGACAACTAGGTTTGATTCCCGGTAAGCCTCTAGCTTTTGAGTCTTGTACTACAAGTTCTTTTAGCTCAGCCATCTCATAATCAATTCCATTCAGAGAAGGCTCATCCCTGCCATTTGGGCATCTTCCAGGAAGAACAAAGTGGAACTCAATGCTCTAGTGCCTTAGAAAGTCATAAAGGTCAGTGCTTGTATATCTCTTGTTTACAGAAAATATAAAGCCCAGCCATAAACTTCAAGCTTTCTTGTTGGATCTGCCAGCCTATCTCCTTGCCTACCTTCTTTCCTCCCAGAAAGAT
Organism: Lyroderma lyra; assembly: GCA_004026885.1. NCBI lineage: Eukaryota > Metazoa > Chordata > Mammalia > Chiroptera > Megadermatidae > Lyroderma > Lyroderma lyra. Next base: position 90,081 of record PVJL010000564.1, read on the forward strand.
TTGTTATAACTTACTGCAAAAACCATGTATTATTAATTAGTTATGTCTTAGTGTGAATGCCATCAACCACTATCTTTTCCAAGTATACAAGTAGTTTAGTCATTATCTCTCATTGTTAAATAAAACATGCAATGAAGAACTTTCAAGCCAAGGGAAATAATGTGGTTCATTTTTCTCCCATGTTTTCTTCTAGAAGATTTATAGTATTAGTTGTTCTATTTAGCTCCTTGATTTCTTCTTAACAGGAATGGGATTACTTCTAACATTTCAATATTTAATCTGATATCATTAATGCATCAAAAAAGATATCACCCATAATATAAAGGAATTTCCTTCATAGTCCCTGTTTGCCTAGTAGACACCTTTGATTTTTCATCTTCTTTGATGTCTCAGCCACTTTTAGTAGGAGACTATACCTTCCTGCTTTTCCTTCTAATGCCCTAGATTCTCATTCCCTTTTACCTATTCCTCTTCTTTTCCTGACATCTGCCTATTTTCTGAGGTTTTTTTTTCTTGCCCTTCTCAACACTATATTTTATTCTCATGATCTTGAGAGAAATGCAGACACTTTAGGGTAATGAGTAATCATGGATGATATGGTTTGTTCTGTACTAAAATCAGGCTTCCCACTACTTGAACAGTGAGGTAGGTTGAAGAATAAGTTTGCGAGCCAATAAAACACCTGCCCAGCTAGCTTCAAGCACTGCTAACAAATGCAGTAAAAGAATCGCCACCAGACATCCTTGCAGTAGACTTGGGTCTGACCCAGGGCTATGCAGAGCACTCGAGCTCTTCACATAGCACCGTGCCAAAAGACAGAGCCTTGCAATTCCATTTTTATATTTTCATTTTATCAATCAAAAAACTCATCTTACCTCCCTTGGAAAGAGATGAGGGAAGGACATTGGGATGGATGCAAGTTATTTTCCCAATATTGTTCTGTCTTGAGGAATGCAGCAGAAGTGGAAATATGGACATATGAGAGAAGGGGACAAGGCCTCTCATTACAATTTCTGTGTTCATTACTTCCAAGTATGCATCTTTAGCACAGACCTATCATTAAATGTTCATATATCCAGCTGTTTATGTGATTTTTCCCACAGAGATATATTGTCATTGGCAGCTCAAGTTTAGCGTATTTAACTTTTTAGCATGTACTTGTGTACTTCTACTAGTTTAACCCATCACAGTGAATGTAATTCCACCAACCCAGTTACTGCAGCCAGGACTCTAGGAGTCTTCTTTTATCTTTCTCTTTCCATTCTATTCATTCTCTGTCCAAAATATGTATTATTCCTACCTGTTTGTCTCTATTCCTACTGCCAGTAGCCTATTCAAAACAATTACCATCTGTCTTCTGGACTATTGGCAATATCTTTCTAACTCCTTCCCTACCTCTACCCTTACTGTTCTGCAATCCAGGACTCACACCATAGCCACAGAGGACTTTTAATAATGTAAATCAGATTTGATCGAGCCTCTGGTTAAAAAGCTTCCATGGCTTCACATTTTCCTAAGGATGAAATGCATACTTTGCCTATTACTCCCTATCTCAGTAGCTTGTCTGTTTCCTTTTAAATTCTGTCTGCAGCCATTATGTTCGTTAAATAAGTGTCTTTGTTATACGACCTCCCACTCCCCTATTGTAATGTAAGCTCTGTGAAGGCGGAAGCTATCTTCCATGTGGTTCATCACTGTGTTCTCAGAATGAAAAATGTCTGTGAATGGATGCCAAGCTGTGGGCAAATTCTTTGGATATGTTATTTCATTCGATGCTCAGAGCAATCCTGATAGGTCACTCATCTCTCCAGTTTAGATATGAGGAAAAAATATCCCGAGACGGCATGGCTAAATAACTTGGCCAAGGTCACAAAGCTCTTAAGATGACAAATGGGGCATTTGAACTCACATTTGTCTGGCACCAAAGCCTGAGTGCATCCCCACTTCCTGGTCTGTTATCTGCACGTGTGAACTGGTAACAAAGCTAAATATCTGCCTAAACCTTTTTTTTTCTGAAGCAATTTACCCAACAAAGAAAAAGAAGAAGAAAAATAATAATTTTTCTTTCTTCAGAGAATAGTTTAGCAGGTCAAATAATTAAATTTGAGGGGACCATCTTTGCCTGTGAAAGCTGAACATTTACCATTCAAAAGAAATAGCCAGAAGCACAACTTAATACATTGGGATATTACCACAATATTCAGGAACGAGCTCACCATCAAACATTTAGAATCTAATCCATTCCTGATTCATAATTAAACAATCAGGAAACTGGGGGCACTTTCTGTTTGTCAATCAATACAACCTTGTCCTATAAGAGTTACACAGACATAGTCTCTGCTCACAAGGAATTTAAAATTCAATGAGAAAGACAACCATGTAAATAAATGAAATACAAGTCAGAATAAAATAAGAACTAAAGCAGAAGCAGAAGCTAAGCATCTTTTTTGACACACAATTTGTAGTTTCAGCACTGAATATATTTATGCATAAAATATCCAAGAAGCTTGACGGTGTTTGTACAGTCATTTCACTGAGTCAAATGTATAAACCCTAATGTTTATTTGCCATGTGTCTGTATGTATATGAGACTGAGAAAGGGTGGCTTGGTGTTGAAGAGAGGCTTAATTCTGGGTCTGGCTCCATGGTGTCTACCAGCTATGCCTCCTTGGGCAAGTTCATTAACTCTCTAAACCTTACCTTCCTTATTGGTAAAAGAGTATCTAACTCCCAGGGTTTGGGGAAAGATTAATTGAGATAGTGTCTATGAAATTCTCAGGGTTGCTGGCACCTAGTAAGTTCTCAACAGTATTAGCTATTATTATCATGATGGTAATGCAGATTGAAGGTGCTGTTGCTTTCTTTATAAAACACAAAAACATACCTGGTATGTTTTAAAATAAAAAGGATATGACCCCACCCCACCAAAAACAAAATCACATGTTGTTAAGCTGTAGTTGGTGCTCTGCTGCTTTCTATTCAAGTGACTTTAGCAGCCCAAACTCTTTATCTGTTCCAGAGATGTTTTAGTGATAAAGGCCATACTACTTCACGTTCCAAGGTAGGCGTGGGAAGGCAGTAAAGGTAGAAACTAACTGTTCCACGTGCAAGATTTGTTTGATAAGTTAATTTCCCACAGATGAACCAAAAGCAGATTAAGTATGTATAATTAAATTTGCTTATAAAAGTTGACAGGTTCTGAGAAGTAAAAACCAAAGGACTATATATTTCTAGTGTATATGATTGCTTTATTTTCATAAAAGTTCATATGGCCTTCATACATTTCATGACTTAAATATATCCAACGGCTAGCCCTGCACTCTGAAGGTGATCTGAATTTCTCCAAGGGTTTCTTTCAGCGAATATGTACTGATGTCTTCCAAGTGGAAATCTCTAGCCAAAGTCCCCTTGGGTCCCCTTCATTTGTGAAAACAATTACTCTACCATAAGAACTTCATATGCCCTGTGTCCAAAACAAGCACTCATGGTTTTGCTACACAAGGCAGTCCTTAGCCCTATGCTACCATGTTAGACAGTGGTTCTTAATTGGGGTGATTTTGCCTGCCAAGGGACACTGACAATATCTGGAGATAATTTTGGTTGTCATGACTTGGGAGGAAGTATTACTGGCATGTAGTGGCCTAGGATACTACTAACCATCCTACAGTGCATAGGACTGCAACCCCTCCTCATGACAGAATTATCTGGACTAAAATGTCAATAGTACTGCAGTTGAGAAACTCTGATATTCAAGAGATTTCCACCTGGTGGCCTGAACCAGAAACCTGGGTGTCATTTTTTATCCCTACCATAACCACACTATACATAGATTATATATAGGTCAATCCACCAAAAGAAAAATTTCTATCTATGTGTTCTTTCCTTTCTATTACCATTTCAAGCCCAAGTAACTTTTGCCTCAAATTTCTCTAATTTCCTCTGAATGGATCTTTATAACTTACTCCTTGTAATCCACTCTCTGTTTTGTTTTCAGGATTACTTCCCAACAATGCAAGGTGGTGAATATACCTGTTCTATAGGGTCCAGCAGAAATAACGCCCTTTTTATGAATGGGTACTCTATATCAAATCTTTTGTTACAAAATCATAAGCATGTAATTCTGTAACATAGCAATATTTTTAACTACTTAAAAAAGGGTGTTACTTCTGCCCAACCCTGTATTTGCAGTATTTCAAGATTAAACTAAAACTGCTAAGGACAGATTAAAAGGCATTTCAACATTAGAAATAACTAATCCATACCTCTTGCTAAAATTCTATTTGTACTCTAGGCTTCAGGCATGTTTCAAAAAATCGCCATGCTTGAGATCTCCCTCCATCCCCATCCTGTTCTTTCTCAAACCTTTGGGTCTTCGTCACCCTGGACTCTCTTATTGAAATGCCTTTCCAGTAACTCCCATTTGTTCTTTAAGGCCTTGCTTAAGCATTGCCTACTTGGGAAGCTCTCTTTGACCTTTGTACTTGGATTAAATACCCTTCCTTTGTAAATTCCTCTGTAATGCTATTCATCAAAATGTATTGGAGTATTTACATTGTGAGCTTCACCATGGCAGGGCTGCATTTTATATCTTAGTATCCCCAGTACCTAGCTGCATTTGGAAGACAGTAATTATACTTACCTTTGCTGAAAGAATAAAGTCAAAATAAAGGTTATAGATTACTTATCAAGTTGAAAATCCATGGCTGTATCAGAGTGTCAGCAGGAAACAGATGGGGCAATCACATTAAATAATTTGAAGATAATGTAATAAGGGAAATCTTTATATAAGGTAGCAACCATGAAAGAAAGTGCACTTCATTGGGAGTAGTAATATCAGGAAGGTGTTGCCCTGTGGCATAAATGAACAAGGGGTGGGAGCCATTATTAGAACCTAGCTGGGGTGTGGAGGGAGAGAGAGAAAAGAGAGAGAGAGAGAGCTTTTAGATAGTAGCTGTTGGACTTGCCGGAAATCCCTTTGGCTGAACCCAATCAAAAGCCAGAAGGAGACAGAACATGTCAATGTAGTCCATACTCATCAGGCTCCAAGGACCAAAATCAGGATGGAGAAGGGTGGAAAGTAGATCTGGCCAGGATAAAATATCCAGCACCACAACTTAGTGAAAAGAAGCATGTGTTTTGAAATCAGACAAAGCTTAGTTTTAAATCCATGTGTGATCATAAGTAAGATGCTTTTGGTAACTGGACCTTAGATGGTAGTAATAGTAACAGGACCAAGTAGGATTAAATGAGGTAGCATATACATGCATTGTAGATTGTCTAACATAGAGTAGGTAGGTCTATAAGGTAAAGATTTCAGGTATATTTAAAAAAAAAAAGATTTACTCTGAATTAAATAAATTAAAAAAAAAGAAAAGATCTTGTGCCTAAGCCTTGCCATTCCTCTCAGGTTCTGTCACAGATGATGGGACAATAGCAAAATAGTCTTACTAATGGAAAAATTTCCCAAATCATCCCGAGTCAGTTTTATCTTCATGAGCTTTTGTGTATATGCACATACAGAATGAAGGTGGAAAGCTCAAAACTGCCTGCCTCTGTACCTTTACTAGCTGTTTGTTATTTTACAGTGCTGCTCAATTTGCTTAAGATGTATTTACATTTTCCTCATATAGCCTATATCTGCTTTCAGAAGTAGTCCAGTTTAAATAGCAAGAATTAATCCATTGAAGATGCACAGATTGGTTGAAACATCTGTTTGATATTCTGCACAACCAACTTCATCTCTTCTCCATACAAAAAGAACACAATCTTACGAGTACTTATGATAAACATTTTTTTTTTTTATGTAATGGCAATCACGCAGCTGCAGAAAACATGGTTTATCATTAGATAATCACATCCTTGGGGATTGGATGCACCCGACTGTGTCTTATGCTTTCTATAATATGTTGGAAATTTAATTTTCTCATAAATGTCAGAACTGTTGCCTTGCCACATATTGCTTAATTAATAATTAAACCGTAATTCCATCCTCAAAATTATATTTAAATCTATATGCTATACGTATGTATGCATAATACAAATAGGACTAAACATATGTAACAGAGCCTTTTGTATCTCAGTTAAGCACATTTATATTTCATACCCTAGTATTAACTTGTACTAGTTGGTACATTTACTTTATCAGTGAAAACATCAGCTCATAAAAATGATTTAATTGAAGAAACATACCCCAATTCTTAATGTCCTCTCCCTGCTCTGTAGTATATCATCAGCCCAGATTTTTAAGAAATCAGGCTAAGGGTAAGAATGAATGTGAGTTAACCAGTAAAAGATAACTGATCATTTTTGAGATTGGACCTTAATTCTAGTAGTGATGACCAAAAGGGTTGAACTATTTTGGACATACAGAAAAGAGTGGGTATGTGTGGTGTTATAGAAGCAAGTGATGCTTCTTTCCCCCTGTACTTAAGGCAGAAAATATCTTGGACTGCTTGTGGTCAGATTGTTGATAGCATGAAGATCTGTGACTACCTCTTATGCTGCGTGCAATTTAAATAAGTTTTTGAGCAAGATAGCCCTTGGGCATGTCCCTCCAGGATGAATCCCCATCTCTAGGTGAGAGCACTGGGAGTTCTGAGCTGGCCAGCATGGTTTCGGGGTGGATTGCTAAGGCCACTTCACACTGGTCTTAGGTGGTATGAAATAAAGTGGTAAATTATAATGAACTTGCTCTTGTTAACTATTCAGTACTTCTCTCTTTCCCATCTCTTATTACTGTGGGACAGATATACTACTCCCAGAAGGAAGATGAAAGCCACAGAGAGCAGATACCAGCTTAAATCAATTGAATTTCCAACTGGCAGCGGACACATGAGTAAGCCTAGCCTAGCTCAGCCTAACTCAGCTGACACCCAGCTAAATAAATGTTTCTTGTTGTGTGCCTGTGAGATTTTATGACTGGTTGTTTTGCAGCATGATTGCGACAATAATTAATTGTCCCTTGCCTTTTTGGTATTAGTTCCCGTCCCTGACATGAGTGTAGTTTTGTTGGATAGTAAGTGGTAGCTGCCTACTATGTGTCAAGTGTTTTACGTATGCTATCTCTGATTGTCACGTAATTATTACCCAGTTTTACAGACAAGTGGGATGAAGGTCGGAGACGTGAAGTTCATCTGATTACTTTCTTGATATCTCCACCTGTGTTCTAATAAGTGTCACAAACATTTGTTCAAAACTCAGTGCCTTGTCTTTCCCCCACAAACTGTTCATTTCACAGGCTTCCCCACCTCAGTTAATGGCAAGTCTATCTTTCCAGTTCCTCTAGTACAGAACTGTGGGGCTGTATTTGACTTTTCTCTCAGACCTGAAATATGATTTATCAATAGATCCTATTGACTGTACATTCACAATATTTACAGAATCACACTAATTGTCACCATACCCACCACAACCACCTGGGTCCAAACCACCATCATCTCTTGCCTGGATTATTGCGTTAGTCTTTTATCTAATCTGGCCACTTTCAACTCGTGCCCTTCTGCCGTTGATTATCCACATAGAATCTAGAGTAATATTCCAAAAATGTTTGTTAAATCATGTCACTCTTCTCTTAAAAACATTCTCAGAATAAATTCCAAAGTTCCTACAATGATGTAGAAGACCCTAAACAATTTTTCACCAATGAAATATATGCTCTGTGAGTACAGAAGTTATTATATTTTGCTCACTGATATTTCTATGGGGGCCTGAGCAGTGCCCGATACAATACCAGGTACTGGATAGGTATTTGTTGATTGAACAAATGAAAGTAACCTTGAGTACAGGTCATTCATTTGGTAAATGACTGAGATGGAATTTAAATTCTATTTGATCTCACTTCAGTGACATTCCGTTTTTTTCAGCATTCATCCAATGTTCAACTTTTATGGACTAAAGACACATATTTTAGTTCTTTCTCTAGTGACTTATTTGTCTCCTTGTTTCTTCTGTGCTCTAATAAATTTTGCCAGGTAAAAAATAGATGGTGGTTGTGGCAATATTAGGGGTAGTGTGCTAAGGTGTTCTGTGAACATGATTGTAGAATGTGAGGCCAAAAGGTGTGAGTATTACCTCCTTTCCTAGGGACAAAAGTGACTCTATAAGGTAAGTCAGTGCTAGAAGGGGCTATGTGGAAGAGCTTGCCTCTTTGATAGCGTTTTCTAAGCTTGTGACAGCATGTATCACAGCATTGCACCAGCAAACAGCTAGTTGACTTATCTTTCAGTATTTCCTTTTATTCTATCAATACCAGAGATGGAGACCCACACCTTTTGTAATAAGCTTTCATGTTTTAGGTTGAAATAATGTCAAATCATTTAACCTTCATTCTTCAATCCTATCTCTGAGTCTCTAAACATTTTCATTTTCATTACTTGCTGTAAGTCCTTTTCAAATTCTTCACCTATTAAAAGTTGAAGGGCTACTATTGGTATGTTTCAATAAGGGATTTTTTTTTTATTTTAGTGTTGAATATATATGAGTAAGCACAGACATGGTGCTTCTCAACTACATAGTCTCTTTTGAACTAAACACTTAATCAGAATACAGGCATTTTTCTAGTGTAAATATTATTATAATGCTGCTGTATGTCTTAGCAATATTTTTGACTTTTAGGTTTTATAATATTATTTGGTCAACTTTAGATTACTTAAAAAACCTCAGCTGTTTTTTTATGTACATATCATACTCTAAAACTATCAAAAATAGTTTTAAGCAGCTTTCCAGGGCCTTATGCTCTGTATACCATTGTAGTTTTCAGGTGTAGAGCATTAAGCTTTTAATTTATGAGTGAAATGACTATTGCGGTATTGCAGAGCTATTGCAAAAAACAACCCTTTGGGTCCTACCAAATGTAATCCCATGGTATTTGCACTGTTTCCACATACATTCCCAAACCACTTTCCTAGAAAAAGTGCTGCATACCTCACTGCTGAATATCATTACTGTCACCTATGAAGTACTCCCTTTGGGAAGCTATGCACCAATGCCAGCACCTAGTTCACCCTTCAAAGCAGTTTTGAAACTCTTTTTCTGGAATGGCCATCAGAGCTGTCATTTTATTACCTTTGATGTCCTGAATGTCATCAAAATGTCTTCCTTTCAATATTTCCTTTATCTTTGGCTAAGGAAATCAGTAATTGGGGGTCAGATCAGATTAGTAGGGAGGGTGTTCCAGTACAGTTCTTTGTATACTGGCTAAAAACTTTCTCACAGACAGTGCTGTTGAGCTGGTGCATTGTCGTGATGCAAGAGCCATGAGCTGTTGGCAAAAAATTCGGGGCATTTTCATCTAACTTTTTCATGTAGCCTTCTTAACATTTCCTGATTGTAAACTTGGTTGACTGTCCGGTTGGTACAAATTCATAATGAACAATCCCTCTGATATAAAAAAAGCTTAGCAATGCCATTTTGACTCTTCATTTGGACTGATGAAACTTTTTTGGTGGTGGAGAGTTGGCTGATTTCCATTGTGCACTTTGATGCTTTGTTTCAGGGTCATATTGGTACACCTATATGTCCTCACCAATGATAACTTGGCTCAAAACATCATCTTGCCTCTCCAAAAGGTCTTGGCAAACTTTGAATCTCCTTTGCTTTTTTTTTTTTTTTATCAGTGAGCTCCTTGGGGACCATTTTTGCACACACTTTTCTCATGCCAAGATTTTCAGTTAAGTTTTTCCTGTTTCTCTATTGATGTTTACTTGGTCTGCTATGCTTCTCACAGTGAGCCAATGATTTTGATGCACAATTTGATGAATTTTTGTAATATTTTCATCAGTTCTGCTCATTACTGGCTGCTCTGATCTCTCTTCATCAGTGACACTTTGTCTCCTTTTAAAAAAAATATTTAATCCATTTGTACCTCTCCGTTTTCTTCATGACATTATTTCTATAAACTTGGATTAATGTGTCCCTGATTTCAGTTCCACTCTTGCCAAGTTTAACAAGAAATTTAATGTTAGTTTGTTGCTCTAATTCAAGTTCCCACATTCTCACAGTGACACACAGAAACACTCAACAATAACGAAAGCCACTCAGCAAGACACTGCCGCACATTGACGTGAACACAGCTGTGAGACACAGATATACTAAGGTTATGAAACCTTACTGAGTTGTTTGGATAGTGCTGTCAATGTAAGCGCATGGTGGCAAGTTTGCGAACTTAATTGTCAGACCTTGTAAATCCCCCATCAACAGTATAAAGACAATGAGTCAACAACTTGCTCATGCTTACTTTCTGAGCTTATGTTTTTAAGAATTAAAGAGATAATATGCATCACTGGTATAAAAGCAAATTATAGCATAATCTCTTTTATGTAAATTTGACCAGTAAGAAAAATCTTGGATTATCCTTAAGATGCAGGAATAAGATGCACTTCATACACCTGGATTAGCTATTAAGACTTGCATATTAGTTTGATGGGGAGAATATAACTTGGCTGTATTGTCTGTTTTAACATATATGTTGTCTTGAATGGAAATGAAGTAAGAACTGTGATTTTGGGTGGGAAGGAAAGAGACACTTTTTTCTAAGTCCCTCTTTTGCTTTGAGCAATGTTTACTGAGAAAGACGCTTTCCCTTTGATCCAGAAGAATTGTTTTGTGACTTCATTTTCTATAAATCAAATTGTCCTAAGTCAAGTAAATTTATTTAGAGGACACTTGATACAAAGTTGAAATTCCTTCTTCCTTAGATATCAATCAATTACAATCAGGTAAATCCAGAAAAATGTTTTTTTTTTTTTCTATTTTGCTTTTTGGTATGTGGGTAGCTCCCTGGCTGGGAATCGAACCCAGGCCGTAGCGCTGACAGCGCCAACGCCAAAGCCTTAAGCCACTACACCATCAGGGAACTCCCCAGAAAAATGTTGATTAGCCAAAGCCCAGCTGACTGTATCCATTTCTTGGAATATATATATATTCTGGAAAAAAATCCAGCCATAAATGCCTCTATTTTTCATATTACAGGGCTGGGCTAGTTACTTTCCAGACAGTGTGTGTGTGTGTGTGTGTGTGTGTGTGTGTGTGTGTGTAATTGGTTTTATAGAACAAGGCAGAGACAGTACATTTTGTTGGTTTTGGAAGACAAAAATTTTTTATTGTTATTTCAAAAGAGAAATTCCAAGACATGAACTGAATCGAAGGCAATTTTCAATGTACTCTCACCTTGAAACTAGTTATTTTTTAATTAAAAATTGTCAAACAAGCCAGGAACCTTTTTTACTAATGTGTAGATGAAAAGTATATTTAAGTCAAAAAAGAAAAATTTTCTAGTTAATATTAGATATTTAGAGCAGTGCTGTTCAATAGAAACTTCTGTGAAGACAGAAATGTAATATATGTGTGTTGTGTAATATGATGACCTCTAGCCACATGCGGTTATCAAGCACTTGAAACGTGGCTAGTGCAGCTGAGGAACTGAATTTATGATTTCACTTAATTTATTATTTTCTTTTCTTTTCATGTAAACATAGTCACATATATGTAGTGCTAGCATCATGGAGAATGAAGACTTGAAACACTGACTGATTGAGAACAACTATGCATAGTTCCCTAAGTATGTCAGTGAATAACCTTGACCAGATTTTCTTAGTCAGGACTCACAGGTACTTTCCAGTAAAAGATTTTTTAATCATTGTTAGAGTGTTTTTGTTGACATGAGCCATCTTATGGGGCATGTGATCAGTGAGGGAGAGAAGAGAGTCTTGGAGAATCCAGGAAAATAAAGACAGGTTAACTGGACTCTAGACCCCCCTTCTAATTGCAGAAGATACAAATTTAGGTATAAGCAATATTTTACTCTTAGAGCCTACTGAGCTGTGTAGATTCTATAAAGACATATTTTTCCATGCAGGGTTCTCAAGACAGTGGGTTTTAAACCCAAGGGACAGTGTGATACCAACAGCTGCTCTTGGCATTTCATTTTCATAGGTTTCTCAGGGCCCAGTGGAAAAATGAAGCAAATGGAGCCTGCTTTTGTCAAGTTTGGATGGTGCCAGAAGAGGCTGTTGTAGACCTCATGGCAAGACTAAGATGACACTTTGAGGAAGGTGTCTTTGGGGTTCATGGACCAATCTGTTCTGGTTATTTATTGCTTCATAACAAACCACCCAAAACTTAGTGTCTTGAAACAACAATAAGCATTTATTTGCTTTACAAATCTGTAATTTGGGCAGGGTTCAGTGATAATACCTCCTCTCAGCCCATGTGATATAATCTGGAGCATCCAGAAGTCTGGGATGACTTAAAGTTTGGGAGTCTGAAATCACAGGAAGGGTCATTTTCCATGTTGGTGGTTGATGTTGGATGGCTGTTGGCTTTCTCACAGCATGGCAGCTATTAATAGTTTCCAGAGCAAGCTAAGGAGTCCAGGAATAAGCTTTATTACCTTTTGGGGCCAAGCCTTGCAAATTACACAGCACCACTTCTGTGATAGTCACAGTTCATCCAGATTCAAAGGTAGGGAACATAGATCCTATCTCCTTCTGAGCTATGGATCAATGGATGCTTTGGGATACCTTGAATTTGTAGGCAGTTTTTGCTTTTCTTTTCTTTTCTCTGTGGATAGCATCCATAACTTAATATGATTCTGAAACTAATTTAGAGATATATACAATTTTCATGACCCATGGGGGAAATGCACACTTCTTTATTACACACCTAAGGTCACAGGTTTGGAAGTTAATGAATAGTATGATATATGACTCCGCTTGATGTTACATAGATCGGTGTTTCTCGTACTTTCACGTACATACAAATCACTGGAAGATCTTGTTAAAAATGCAGATTCTGAATCAATAGGTCTGGGTAGGGAGCAAGTTTGGAGCTGGTCCTGAGATTCTGTATTTCTAATAAGTTTCCAGGTGTTGTTGATGCATCTGGTCTGTGGTAGGTCACACTTTGAGTAGCAAGAAAGTGTTTCCCTGTACTGCAACTTTGGAACTTTGTATTGCTATATATTATCATGTAGTATATCACTAATAAATAATTGCTAATAAATAATAATATAATAATTAATTGCTAATAAATAATAATCATTTTAATTACTAATGATTGCACAATCAAATGATATTGCACCAGCAAACTGCCAGCACATGGTAGCTACAAATAATTCATTTAGAAATCAGCCCATATATTTTCCTGGAGTGACACCCTCCCCAAGGTCAGTCTGATATTCATGGCAGTCACACACATTTTGGGCTGTACACTGTACAACTAGAGTGGGTATCATATGTGTAGACCAGGATGTGAGCATGGACTCCTGGAGGTGTGAAATATGGTGGCCCTGAATGTTCTCAATAAAGAAATAAAAGAAAAGCAATATAATTTTGAAAATTTGTCCTAATTTCCTTTACTGTTGTTCCTTCTATTTGTTATATTTTAAATCTTCAATTCTGATTTGGGTCCTGGTCTTGTTAATTCATTGATTTCTAACTTCTAGCGTTGGGTGATATTATCTGAAATCCAGTTTCTCCCTTCATTGCTAGTTCTTATCTCTTTAATAAAATTCTTGGTCCAGGATAGTAGGCACTTAAATATTGTTGGTATAAACAGTAGCAGACTTTTAGAGGGGCTTTATTCCAATCCCTATGCTAGGTCACACAAATGACTGAAAATGAGGAAATTTGTAGCCTTGTTGATGATACTGTAGGCTGCATGATTTTCACTATAGTCTTGAATTCATTTCATGCTTTCTTTTCAGAAGCTACGCATTGTATACAGAAAGAACACTCTCAATTTTTAAAATTAAATAATCTGCTATGGAAACAACAGTAACAGATTTCTTGAAATAATAAATTTTTGATTCAGAAACTGTGAGGTCTACCAGGTGCTATGGACCCTGAAGGGCATGGCTGACTAAAGCAACATCGATTTCTCTGGAGCAGCTGCCTCACCAGTAGAACTGAAATTATTTTAGCAGAATGTATAACCAGTTTATAATTTGCAATTGCATATCAGATGTGCATGTGACTTTCTTTCACCCTGAACTTTAGTTCACAAACGCCATTTCTATCAAATTTCCAATCAAAGGTAACTTAATTACTTCCAGATTTAAATATGGTTAACTCAGGATTTAAACTCAATTTAATATTTTCCATTTTCCTATTCTTCTTACTTCTACCCAGGGATATGGGATATTGTAAAGGTTGGAAGATTTACATAGAATTTCTACATTTTCCTGGTTATGTCAGTTAGCTGCTATCACTGTGAAATAAGCCACCCCAAAACTCAGTGGTTTATACAATAAACATGGATTAATTCTCACAAGCTATTAGCTAGGTGTTTCTTATGGTCTCAGCTGGATTCATTTGGATATCTGCAGCCCTGCTGATTTGCCTGGGGCCCACTTACAGATGTCTGTGAGTGATGTCTGGTGTTTATCTGTCAATAGTCTGGTCTAGGAAGACTTTTGCTGACATAACGAGGCTCTCCTGCAAATGATCTTTCATCCTCCCCCCAGGGTAGCCCAGATTTATGCAGGTGGTAGTGACGGGATGCCAAGAAATATGTGAAAGAGCAGAGCACATCCCCTCTTTTTTTTTTTTTTTTTTTTTTTTTTTTTTTTTTTTTTTTTTTTTTTTTTTTTTTTTTTTTTTTTTTTTTTTGGTATGTGGATAGTTCCCTGGCTGGGAATCAAACCCAGGTCGCAGCGTGGACAGCACCAAAGCCTTAGCCAGTACACCACCAGGGAATTCCAGCACATCCCCTCTTGATGCTCAGACTCAGAACTCCTACAACTCTGCTGCCCTTCATTCTATTGGCCAGAGTCAATCACAGGGCCAGACCAGTTTGAAGAGTTGAGTAAATACATATCACCTCTTGATGAGAGTCACTACAAAGTCACATTGCAAAGAGTATAAACACAGACAAGGGATGAAGTATTGTAACCATTTTTTGCAATCAATTTACAACACTAGAGGGTGGGAGAGGAGGCTCGGATTGGTTTGAAAAATCCTGTCCTTGCTCACCTGTCTCTAATGTACTTTAGTCCAACAGGTTGTTGAACATCAAACCCTTTGTTTAGATCCTCAATTGGAACTCTGAATTTCCTATGATGGCCTTTGATTGAGATGGCTGCATACTCTGTATTTACCTCATACTGACACTTTCCTTTTAGTTGTCCATTCTATTTTTTTGGCCAATTTGGAGCTACTCTGACACTACATTTCACTTCATAATTGTTATCACGTAACACACTAAACATTTTACTGAGTAATCTCAATTTTTGTCTGTCTCTACTGATTACAAAGTATTCTCTTTGAAGGAGGGATTTTTGCCTATTTTAATTATTGCTATATCTCCAGTGCAGAGACCAGTGCCTGGAACACAATAAACCCCTGAAAAGTTAGTTGAAAGAATATATGATCCAATGGGAGGAGTCTTTGAGTCCACATGCTTACACAACTACCCTCATTTTTTGACTCTCTGCTGCTTAAGTCTCAGCCCTCTTAACATTTGGGTCTTAATATGCCTGACAAGTCTTTATAATAAAAGAACAATCAAAACAATTTCTTTCTCTCTCAAGTTTGTGACTCTTGAGATTGAAAACCATCGCTTTCAGAAATATTGTCTCTGCTATTTGTGTTTATATTTTTATTTGTTTCAAAAGCTCAGTTAACTTTTTGACTATATTCATTCTTCCCTTGAGAACACCGAAAGATGGAGGGAAAACTAACTGTCTTGAGGAAATTTTTACAGGAAAATAAAACTCTCCATTAATATGTTAAAATATCATCTGGCTTTGCAACTTAAAACTGCCATTTCCATACTATTCCAGTTATGATCATTACTCAGAAGATTGAAAGGTTAGCTGAGCCATGCAATTTCATTGAATTAATTTCAATTTTTTCAAATTTAAGTAAAAAATATTATGTCTAAACTAGTTTGTAATGAATGAGATTGCACTAAGTGTCAAAATCACACACTTGAGTTGTCACTGTTTTTACACTATTTTTGTAAAGCTTCCTTAACATTAATGGAAGGACACACCAGTCTGAATCTCGTAAATGTCAATAACAATATTAAAATAAGCTACAAGGACATCTGAAGAATAGATTCAATTAACTATATACCATGTTTCTCAAAATCTAGCCCCAGATTTACTCTCATCATCTAGGTTGCTGTTTTTATTTTAGTTTTCTTTTCTAATCTGTTTCGAAGGATGTCAGATGAACTTTCCTCAACCTTATGTAATGTCAGGCTACTGGTTAAAAAGTAGAAGTATCTTAACTATTATCCATTAGCTATAATCTGTATTTCTTCAAGTGGTGTTCAGTATTTGCGACAGGATGGTCCAAATACCTTTTCTTACTTTATATTCTGTTTTGGCCACCTCTGTGAGGCAAAGTTACTGAAAGCTGTCTATCATGAAACTCAGTCTATGAATGTGGATGTGAAGTGGCCCAGAGTTAGATAATACTGTTTTGAGCTAAGCAAAAGATGTCACACCAGCATATAGCAAACTCTAGAACAGAGTTTATATTAAAGCCATTCAAAATTGATTCAAAAGGGAGGTATGCACATTACAGCAGTCATATAGTCATCCAGATAAATGCATATGAATAAGTTCTTTCTTCAGTGCCTTGGGCTCACAACAGCTCACCCCTTACAAGTATAGCACCAGTCATATTGTTCATTCTGGATCATTCACGTGAGCTTGATAAATCAACCAGATTCTGCTCATTATTTTCAGAAGCATTCTTTCTTCTTTTGAAAAGGAAAGAAATAAATATTTATTGAGAATTTACTGTATGTCATTTTCAATGCCACAGATTTGCCAGAAACTATTCCCATTGTTTCCTGTTAGTAGTAGGTAGGTAGACTGTCCTTTCTTTCTCCTTTGGTTGCTATCAGCGCAAACAAGCTATTGATTGTAGATAAATGTTACTTAAGATTTAGGTTGTGAAATACCAATTTACCTTCTGAATCATGATAAGCTCCCAAATCTTAGAAGATTAATGTAAACTATTATTCATGAGACTGTTTAGATTTGTATTTATAAACCTTGTCAAGTAAAACTTTGAGTTTTCCTTTTTTGACAACGAGGAAAAAATTTTACTTAGCTATATCACTCTTCACATTTTTTATCTTTTTGCCAGTCTTTATACATGTTTTGTATTTATGGATGGACAGCAAACAGTTAACTTTGGGATTTTTGTCAAGAGATTAGCATCTTCTTGGTAGGTGATTTTGGTTGCTGTTTTCGTTTTTAGCAAGATGCAGCAGAAATGGCAGAAAAATGTCAGAACTATAGGGGGGAAATAATTCTAGTTGTTAGGCACACATAAACAATAGGAAGGGCAATACTTACAAAATTGAAATCTCTACACTCAAAGATGATATAGAGCAATAAAAGCTAAGAGAAGACAGTGTTTGAGGGAATTATAGACAAAGACACATCTCCTTGTATATCATTTGAAGCAAAGGAGAATCACACAGAGGATAAAATGCTGTTGAGCTATAATGTATACTCTATTTCAGAAAGAGAATTGATTTGTATTATAGCTCCTGAAACTAAAGTTTAATTTTAAAAGAATTTCACATTTTTGAAACTGTGCTTCTATAACGATATTGGCCACTTAAGGACAGCAATTGCATCTTTCCATTAATTAGTCTTCAGGCATCTGCTGAATACTTTCTCCTTGTTCAGTTCTATAGAAGCACAAGAGCTCTCCAAATACAGTGCAAAGTGCTCCTCCTATGGGGAGCTGGAGAGAATCACTTGAACAAATCTTCCCTTGGTTTCCAGAATAGTAATCCTTTGCAGGCTTTTTCTTTTTCCTGATTATCTAGATACTTTTTGCTGTCCTCCTGTTTTGGAAGCCCTCTTCTTCATCTTTCTCTTGATGTTGGTATCTCTCAGGTTCGATTAAAATCTCTGGATGATCTCAACTTTTAATTTTGCTTTCCCTGCTACTCATATAATGATGACACCAAAAATCTTGTCTCTAAACTTAATGCAAGTGGTGTAAAATCTTGTCCCATTTGACCAGGTACCCATATAATTTATTGACAAGACTGGAACATTTGGGGAAAGTGAAAGGCTCTGCTATTAATAATTTTTTTTCTGGGGCAACAATCATTAACAAAGTCTGTCCTGGGCAAATCTGTAAATATGGTCACCCGACATATTACCAGGTGTCTATTGGATAAGTTTACTTGGGTATCTTTTAGGCACCTACAGTATGATGGGCAAAGAGAACTCCAGTTCTTCCCCTTCCATATTCACTCCTCCTGCATTCTCTACTTCAACACAATCATCCCATGTCAGCCAAGCCAGAAATGTGGTCAGTATCCATAACTCCTCCTATTCCCCCAGCTTCTCCTTCATAAGTCATCAAATTCCATCAAATTTTATCCTTAGCAATGACGTCTATATCTGTCTCCTGTCACCATTGCTTTAGTGAGGCTTTCAGTTTCTCACCTGGATTAGGAAAAAGCCAAGTAAAGGGTTTATATAAACTTTCTGACTTGTACTCCTTCAATCCATTCTTCACATTGCTTGTAGTGTGTGTGTGTGTGTGTGTGTGTGCATGCGTGCGCACATCATTCCTCAGTTCAAAATTTTCCAAACTGCCTCCAAATTTCTTTCAGTATGAAATCTAAATTCCTTAGTAGGCCTTTAAAACCCTCCATGACATGGCTCTTGTGTACCTTTTGGGCTCTTTTATCATCATTTCTCACCTAAGCCACACCTTTGTGTCTGCTCCTCCCTCAACACCTGCAATAGCCTTTGTCTCTTTCTTCATTCTCTAATTCATGATTATCCCTTCAGACTGCTTATTGGCTGCTACTTCTTCAGGAAACTGTTCCTGAACCTTTCTTGAACATCTGAATTTATTCTTCCTGAAAGTGAAATTTTGATTATAATTTCCCCCTCAAATATTCAATTCTCTTACGTTATTTTTTAAATTGAGGTAAAATTTACATAGAGTGAAATACACAGGTCTCAATTGAACTAGTCAATGAGTTTTCAGAAATATATGTACCCACTTATCCAACACCCCAATAAAGATGTAAAACTTTATATCATCCCTGAAAGGTCCCTCATGCCCCCTTCCAGTCCACTCACACAACCCATGGCAACCTCTGCTCTGATTTTTATTGCCATAGATTACTTGTGTCTGTCTCTAATTTCATATCAATTACTTAGTTTCATTAAATAATAAACCCATACTTATATTTATAAAGACATTTTCTTATTAGAGTTTTAGTGAACACAGTTGATTTAAATATCTAATGGTGATGAAGAAAACTTTCTAAGTATTTCATGGTGTGCTTGCTGTAAGAGTCAGAAATTGTGGTCGCTAGTATAGGCTGGTTTTACTTTTTCATAGATTGCTTAAAGCCTATGCTTTTGGACTTCAGTAGTATCTCCTTTTTCTCTTATAAGAATGAGGAAGAGTGCGTATCTGCCTCATTCAGCAAGATTCTGCTTAATAAGGCACACTTGTGGTGTTAGAAAATATGCCAACTATGAACCAGAATGCATGTAACTTGAGCAAGAGTCCTAATGAGCTCTGTAGGGGCAATCGTGCATTAGAATTCCAAATAAGGAGAAGCTAATTGTCAGCCAAATTTACAGTCAAAGGAGAAGCATCAGTGACTATATTAATGTCAAGATTGGGAACTGCGTAGATAATGCATATTAGAATAAAAACCTGGTGTGTTCTCACATATCACCTCTTGATTGAGGCTACTTTATAACAAGGACTTGTGCCCAGATATGGGGTGGGGGCGTTCTTTGTCAAATTGCAAATGAGGGGAAGAACATGATCTACTTTACCACTATCAATTGTTCCACAATAGTAAGAATGGCGTCTGGCACAGAATAGACACTTACTACATAGTTAATAAATAAATGAACAAATTATTTTGGTTATTCTTAATGCATGAGAGTAGTGATTGAATTTTTGAGTATGCTATCATATTTAATAATCTTCTGAGGAAAAGTACTTTCATTTCTTAAAATAATATCTATTCAGTTCTCCCGTGAAATATTGTGTGTAGAAATGGAATAGTTGAGACTTTTGGAGGGGTTAATGAGCCTTGCTGGTGTTATTGAAGAAGAAGTTTGTATAGTTTTAAATGATCTGCACTTGGAGCCAGACTACTTCCACATGACATAGAGGTGAAAACAGCCAGCAGTTTTTCAACTTTTAGCCAAAGGATTGCATTTCCACCCAACCATAGTTCAATCCCCTTTCAGAAGCCATCTCCACATACAGTGCCCTTCAATTGTTAGCCTCTGAACGGCTATACTTTTGGAAAAAATAATATTTTTCATTTTCCTGAATGTAGTCTATAAACCATACAAATACCCCATATTTTTATGAAATTGCTACAGAACTGAGAAAATAGGTATTGACTGACACAAGGGATTAATTCTGACACTTCCTCTTAAGAACCGGTAGTAGTTTGTCAGACTATATGGAATCGTAGCTTAGATGGTAAACATTGCAGATTGCAAAGCCACTTTGGCCCTAAGGATTTTAAAAGTAAATTGTGTATGCATGGCTGTTTATCCCGGTAAGAGTGTGTTGTCTATTCAGGTGAGCAGGTATTTTGTGTATGCTTCATTGGGGAGTTTAAAGGCCATTAAACTAATAAGTGCACATGTTCACTAAATATGTTAAAGATTTCATTTGGGAGTCTGATATGGGATATTGAATAGTAGAATTAAGAAAATAAGGTTAATTATTTGAATAGACCACAGAGGAATAGGAAGAGGTGTGGCCTTAAGTTACCTTGATGAGGTCATTCGACTTCTTTGGATATTTAGTTCCTTGTTTGTAAAATGAGAAGGTTATGTTATTCCATTGCTGAAATCCATGTATCTTTAACTAGTTAAAATGTTGTGAGCAATGTATCCTTGTAATGAGAATAAGAAAGATGGAAGACAGCTTTTTAGAAAGATTTATGAATTAAAAAAGACTACACACCCATGAACAGAAAGAAAAAAACAGACCACATTCTCTTCTGGGAGGAAATTTGAAAGCCTATAAAATAATCAAGGGGGTTAATTCCTTGGGTTCTGTTAAGCTGGAAGATGTTGCTCTGATTGGGTCTCAGTGACAATTAAATTGTTCTGACATTTCTTTGAAATAAGTATTGGGTAATTAAATATGGGACTGTTATATTTCTCCTGGGGGAAAATCATTAAAAGGGGAGAGACCATGGGGAAGAAGGTGGGAGAGAGAATAAAAACTGGGTGATTAAAACCAAAGAAGTTCACATCAGAATTGAAAGGACTAGTTTTTAATGCAATACAACTTCTTAAAACAGTTTAAGTGCAACATGAGGCAACTAGTTGCTTTATAATTATGAATTCATTTTGGCCAGGGAAATGAAGTGTTCTTATGGAGATCTTTTCTGCTCAGCAAGTAGAGTTGAAATGTAGGAAAACAGAGCTATGAAAGAAGCTCATGCTGTGTGTGTGGGGCTGAAGCACTGCCATTACCAAGCGCCATGGGCCCTATGGACTGGGGTAGATGACTCTTAAGCATTAGTTCATATTTTTCTAATTAAGCATAAGTTGCATTTCTTTATGTGTTACAAAAGAGTTAGTCATTTAGTCCCCATAAGGAGTATTTTATCAAAAGCAATGATTATAGCCAGAGACAAAGGAGCCCGTAACTGGATTATAGGCCTCCCCTTCCCCTCCATGCTAACAGGATTCAACTCCATACGTAGCTCATGGTGATGTAATGGTGATCGCTTTTGGAGTGAAAATAGTTGACAATAAAAGAGGAAGCGGGCATGATATTATAAATGAAATGATAGTTGAAGAATTAAAATACACTTGACCGACCCTTGAACGTGGGTTTGAACTGTACGAGTCTTATTACATGTGGATTTTGTTCAATAAATACATGTAGTGCTGTAAATGTATTTCTCTTCCTAATGAGTTTTGTAATAACAATTTCTTTTCTCTAGCTTATTTTATGGTAAGAATGAAGTATATAAAACATATAACATACAAACTATGGGTTAATTAACTGTTTATGTTATCAGTAAGGCATCTGGTCAACCGTTGGCAGTTAGTAGTTAAAGTTTTGAAGAGTCAAAAGTTATACATGGATTTTCAACTGTGTGGGGCATCAGTGCCTGTAACCCTATGTTTTCCAAGGGTCAGCTGTATAATACATTACAATTTTTTACAAAACTGTAATTAAGCCAAGATAAAATGAGCAGATACATAACATAAGCATTTAACATTTAACTTGAATTTTTCTTAGGCTTTTATTTGTTCAGTTTCTATGTGTTTGTCTTTCTGGGTCTTAGTTTATATTTATAGGCCTGAGATTTACTTGGAAGAGGTACCTCCAATAGGATAGGTATCTTCAAATTTCAACTTTAAATTTAAATTACAGATTATTTATTATATCTCAATATGGTTTTAATTTGAAATCTATGTTTTGTGACTACTAACATCTACTTAATCTGTCACTCTCAAAAGGCAAAGGAATCTCCACATACATCATTCCAAGATGAACTAAGTATCTCCAGGTTATAGAAGTGGTAGATCAGGTGATAACACCTCTATAAACATATACTTTGTGCTTCTCTGGTTGATTCATACAGGATTTGCTCTCATAAAGGCACTAAGTCAGACCTAATATCCCATTAAATGGGAGTCCAGTTTGTTTGTGGTGTCTGTTACTCCTCCCTTTGCAATAGGACATGCTGGTTGTGAAGTTAATTTTGGGTTTCCTAAAAAAGTCATGTTTGTGACCCACCACTTCTATCAGCTAGTTAAGTTTCCCACCTGTAAAAGCAGAGATAATTATAATGCAATCATTGGGGTTGTGGAAAAAACAAGGGGATAATGAATGTAAAGGACTCCGTAGAGTACCGGATACATAGTAAGTTCTCAATAGATAATAGCTATTGCTAGTGCCAAGGGTAATTTGACCAACCAGACAGGGCACCGACCCTTCCCTTTATGTTTGCTTTGCTATTTTTTTTTTCATTAGGCAAACTTAAATACTGAGTGAAATGGTACAGTTAGTTTGAAGTTGTAGATGCTGCACCTTTATTTGATCTGATCATGCAATTTATGTCCCATGTCATTTTACTATTGTTTCTGTCACTGTGGCTGGTCATGGCATGGGCAGGATATGCAGTACCATCATACTTGACAAATAATTGTGTAGCAGAATAATATTGTTGAAATACCAGCGTATACTTTGTTCCCTTGTATTTCTTCCTATTCTTGCCCTCTCCTATGTTTGGACAGTTAGGTTAAAGGACTAACTGTACTTAACGGCAAACAGCACAAGTCAGTTCTTTGGTATTTGGATTTGAAAAGCTTAAATTTTACAGATGAAAAAAACCCAGGGCCTAAACACTTATTTTGGAAAAATTAGTAAGTCATATAGATACATTTTTCCTTTCCTCAAAATGAGATAGATGCCCACAATGAGGCAGGGGAGTCAGATGGGTAGCAAAAAAAGCTTGGTTTGGGGATTCCAGGGGAAGGGGCTTTGGGATCTACTAATCCCTACTTTCCACTAAAATCTTGGGTAGCTTTATGACATCCAAGGACAGAAGACACTTGTTCTTCAGGTCTGTCTCCTCCCTTTCCTGGAGAGAGCATAGGAAAACAAAGACGTGGCTATGGTATAGATGGTAGATTTGAGACCCTGTCACAGAGTTTTCTGGTGCCCAATGCAGTGGCAAGAACCTGGCACAGACAGCTGATGTAGCTGAAGAGGCCTTGTAGTTGGAACAAGGGGTTTAAACAGTGACCTGCATAAACAGACTGCCCTGCCACCCAGCCACACACATATACAATAATGACAATTTGGACATCACAGTAGAAACTATGAGACAGTATTGCACCCACTCCAATACCTTGTCACTACGCAGTCCACCTACCTTTGGGGAACTTCCTAACATTTCAATTTCTAGGTCATGGCAGACTGGGAACTCAAAATATATTGTTGGCTCAGATCTAGAAAGTCCTGTTTGTGGAATGAGGCTATTCAGGTACAAACATAGTTTGGGGACCTGAGGACCAAAGAGTATGCCAGGAATAAAGATGAACACACAGTTTGGTTTAAACCTTATTCCATGGTCAGGGTAGAAGGAATGACAAAGGAAATGAGCACATCCATCCATTGCCAGCATCTGTGTGACAAAAGACAATTGCCTTAGGTGTGTCTTGGTGGCTTCGGTTCATTTAAAAGGCAGATGAAGCTAAATTCACCCTGGCCTGTGTTACCAAGGAAAACATGAGAGCTAATGAAGCTCTGCAGCAAGCCAAATGAGAGCTGGGCTTTGCCCTCTGTGGGTTGGGTTCTTAGAGTGTGTGGGTGCAGATGGCATTGACATTAATGACACTACCAATGCACTGTAACCTTGCAACCACAGCTGGTTTGGAATAGGAGACCCTAATTTGGAACGGTATTTCTA
Organism: Lyroderma lyra; assembly: GCA_004026885.1. Lineage (NCBI taxonomy): Eukaryota > Metazoa > Chordata > Mammalia > Chiroptera > Megadermatidae > Lyroderma > Lyroderma lyra. The sequence goes on from PVJL010000564.1 coordinate 114,498, forward strand.
GAACCTGAGAGATTGCAAAAGTCCTCTGGGTGTTTCTTAAAAATATCAATTCCTAGGCCCAACCTCAAATCTATTGCATCTGTATATCCAGGGTTGGGGTTTCAGATTTATATTTTCAATGTGCTTGTCGGGTAACACATAAGATAAAGCATAGATAGGCCAAGCATAAGTTGGATTTACATACAAAATATTTTTTAAGTGTATCACAGTGGTTCCCAACCTTTTTGCACTTGTGGACCCCTTTTAAAGCCATTTCTATAAAGTGTACCCCTTTTAAAACAGCTGTTTTAAAATGCTGACACTTTGGTTCCATGCCTAGCTTAATGTAAAATACTGGAAATGAGGTTATAAGTTAGGAAAGAAAAATGACTACACTAAAAGTACAAACCACAGATTTAATTTTACAATATTTGTAACAGTTAAATACTGATAATGATGATGAAGTATTTAACCATTAAATTAAAAAAACTGCTTGAAAAGAATCACAATTAAAGACAACACACTTTTACTCACTCAATAACTAAACTGATCAAACAGTCTGGCTATGGATGTATTTATATGTTTGAGGAAGTTCTAGAAACTTAGCTAATGGATTGTTCTGAAACTGTGGATAATGATTGGTGTGAGAGTGGTTTGGGCCACATCCTCACCAATTATCATTAGCTAATGTGACCTAGTTTTGAAGTGTCTCCATTAGTGGTGATTCAAACTTAATATTTATTGTTCCATAACTAACATTTTGCATTTTTTACTTGTTTTTTCACCATTACTGATTATTTTTCACGCACCCCTGAATGGTCCAGCATGTATCCCTGGGGGTACTCACACCAGTGCTTGGGAACTGATGGTGTATGGAAATGAGCAGTCATTTGGGGGTAGGGCCAGAGACAATGGCTCTGGAGAACATTGCCTGGATTTGAGGCCATGCCTTAGTTCTCTCTTCTATACAATGGGGTCAGTAAACTCTACACCTTGGTGTTGTCGTGTAAAACGCTGGAAGAATACCTGCCACATGACAAGCAGTTAATAAATGGTAGCTATCATTATGATTCTGTTTGATCACTCCATCTGGAATGAAAAGTGAGGACACACTCATTGACAAATAGCAAGAGCTAACATTTCTATACGTCTTTGATGGTTTTAAAATGTATGACCTTATTTAATATTCATAACTTGGAGACATGGGCTGTGGGAACCCCATTTAGTCAGGGAATTGCTGCCTCAGAAAAGCTGGGTACCTTATCTACAGTGTCCCGCTGGGAATCCTAGAGTGCATCTTGCTGCTTGGAGTGATGGCATAATGGTAATATATACTGAGCTGTACTTCTTGAACTATAATGTTCACAGGAATCATCTGGGGATCTTGATAAAATTCTGATTCAGTAGGTGGGCCTGAGCTTCCATATTTTAACAATTTCCATGTGATGCTGATACTGCTGCCCAGCAGACCACACCTTGAGAAGCAAGGCGTTCCTTTAAGATGATCCTAATGTCCCTGATGTATGGTGTACTAGCTACACTGACACTTGGGAGGATTCCCCAGAGGGCAGTAGATCATTGTTTCCCGGGAGCAAATATAAATCATCCTTTGAGGCAATGTAGCTTCAGTAAACTATTATCCATAGGGTGAAAGAAAGACCAGCTTGTCCTAATGAAGCAAATTGAATGCCGCTGTGTGCCCCCCACGTGATCTCCAGTGTTAGGGACACTGAAGTTCAGTAACATATGTGTAGCACAAAAACTACATGGGATATAATTTAATATTACCTAGTGAGGAGGCATTTTAGGGTCTTGTAAGATATACTGCAGTCACTACCCTGGCAAAGAGAAGAAGAGCTGGTTAATAGAGCTGTCCAGTTGATAGAATGCTGCATAAACCAGCTTTCAGGATACTTGGGTGATAATATCCAGATGAACTCGGAGAGGTGACACAGCAGAAATACATAGACCCATATTCCATTACCGGTTTTTGAACCATCCACTTAGATTCACAGTTTATCTATTCTGTGTTGTAAAAGTCAAATGAATAAGTGCAAGCTATCACTTCAATCTGTAATTGAAAGGCTGTGTGGTGTGGAGATTTACTGAGTATCTGCTACAGTATTAATCATATCAAAAATAAACTGCACACACTCTTAGAAAGTGCACTGAGAAAGAAATCAAATGGTGGGGGTGTGTATGTATGTTAAAGCCCTCACATATGTAGGAAAATATATCTGAGTGTGGGAGAATTGAACCTTCATTGGCCTTTAATAAAGTTATTTAGCTCTATTCCTTAGGTGGATACAGAAAATCAGAAGTGCTTGCTTCAGATAGACACTAGGTAAAAAGAAAAAAACAAACAAAAAAAAAAGCCTAGAATTCAAGGAAAGTAATGCTACATAAGCTTTATGAAATCCTCCCTACCAACACTGTAATTCTTAATAAAGCTCAGCGTGCCAGTTCAAACTAAAACAGGGACATGACAAGACACAACTCTTGGAGCATTAGCATGAGGTTCAGTTTCCCTTCTCCCCTTAGTGCTTTCACTGGGATTCTCCCGAAGCATCTGTGAGCCAAAGGGGTAATATAATTTATTTTTACATGCACAGGGAGGGATTTTCTTTTTTTCCTTTTGCGGCTTCTTAAAACCAGCCCATAGTGTGGTTATTGAACTTCTCTTTGAACACCTTAAGCACGAAGTGGGAAGGGATGGGTGAGTTACCTATGATAACGATAGCGCTGTGTAACAAGCAAGGGCAGAATGTCCCAGGCAAATAACAATACGCATTTATGGGTTTACCTCGTTTTTATTGTCCTTCACTTTATCATGCTGCCCAGAGGTTGCATTTCTCTACAAATGGAAGATGAGACCCTCCACCAGCAAAAATATTATGACTCACTTATTGTGATACTTGATTGTGGTGGTCTGGAACGAGACCTGCGATGTCTCTGAGGTATGCCTATGTTTGGTCATGAGCCTGGTGATTGGCTGTGAGTAAACTGGTCTAGACTGGGCTCAGTTGAGGTGGCTGCAACTTTCTCCTGGGACTCAAGGTGATGCAACTGGGCAAATGGAGACACCCGGAAGTTTTCTTAATGCTCAAGCTTGGACATGGCACACTGCCCTGTTCTGTTGGTGAAAGCAACTAACGTGGCTGAAGTCAAAGTCAAGGGGTAGGGAAATATACTCTCTATGAGGACAATCTGCAAAATTTTGGTGCCCAGGTACATGGAGGGGGAAGATGTGTGTTGTTACTATTATATATCTCGTTGGAGAGAAGGACCCAAAACTTAGATCTATTTTAAGTAAACATAATGACTTGCCTAAGGAGGAAGAGAAGATGAAGATGAATAAAGTTGTTCAACAAAATAAATGCTCAGTTAAATGTGAATTTCAGATAATATTTTTTCTGCATAAGTATGTTTCATGCAATATTTAATGATTGGCGGGGGTGAACCTGTCTACCTTGGGTTCATGCAATGATATATATATATATATATACACACACACACACACACACACATATATATGTATATATATGTGTGTGTATATATATGTAAGATAATTATTCATTGATAATCTACAATTCAAATCTAACTTAATGTCATGTTATTTTGTTCACTTAAATCTGACAGCCCTAGGGATGATGCTATTGAGAGTGAGCTCTGTACCTCTAAGAACCTAAGGAGGGATGACTCAGATAAAATAACCTTTGCATAGCTGTCGTATTTCCTGCCACTCAAGATGGTCCACCCCTGTTCATACCATTGTTCTTGCCTATTTTCTGCCAAGAATACAGTTTTTAGCAGAGGTGATATTCTGCCAGTGCCAGTATGGTAACCAGCTAGTGGCCTTTCTCATAGATTGGGCATCTGAATGGTTGGGCCGTGCCCATGCAGTACCAGCTGTTCAGTATTTTGATTTTCACTTCCAGTTACTGGTAGACATGGAGGCACCTGAGGGTGAATTAATGACGTAGGCCCACTCAGTAAGATCATAATGTGGTGCCTGACAAGGCCTTAATCTATTAATATGTCCCAAAATACTTAAAAGTGAAACTAAGCATTATAGGAGAATAAGGGCAAATTATTTAACCTCTTCAGCAAATACAAAAGCTAGATGGTTATAGGAACTACGATCCCCAGAGAGCAGTTTTAAATGTATCTATTCTTATCTATTAATTTTCTATCGCTAAATAATAAACTGTGACAAACTTGGTGGGATAAAATGGCACTCACCTATTCTTCACCATTGTGTGGGCCCAGTACGACATGGCTGGGTTCTTACCTCAGGGTATCACGGGTTGGAGTCTAGGTGTCTGCCAGGCTGAGTTCTTATTTGGAGACACTGGTGAACAAAATCACTTTTAAGTGTGCTCTTGTTGGCAGAAGTCAGCTCCTCACAGTGGTAGGTCTGAGGTCCCCACTCTCTTACTGGCTGGCTGTCAGCAGAAGCCATTCTCAGCTCTGGAGGCCACCAACATTCCTTGACGTGGGGCCTCCTTCATCCTCAGGCCAACAAGGGCACTTTAGATCTCTACAACCTGTCAAAGAAAACTCTGTGCTTTTCGAGGGCTCCTCTGATTAAATCAGGCCTACCGCGTCACTTTCGGTGTCTTAGGATCAACTTGCTGCAAAAAATCCTTTTCAGCAGTGCCTAGATTAGTGTTTGATGGAATAACTGGGCGAAGGCGAGCGTGCATCAGGGGCGTAGCATCTCAGAATTCTGTCTACCACACTGACTGTGCCCTTTGTGAAGGCTTCACAACCTTTGCCCCACCCCAGGAAGCTCCTCTACCATCCCTGAATCCAAATGTCCCATTTAGCCACATGTAGCACTGTCTCAGAAATGACCACTTCTTTCCTCATAACCTTAATTTCCCAGGAATGGTTTCAGTGCTCACTGTAATGGGTACCTTGACTAACCTGCCCCAGATTCAACTCAGCTCTACTATTTAGTGCCCTCTCCATGATCTGCTGCACTAATTTTTGTGCGTGAGCTTCTTATTCCATTTTACAATATATGTGTCTTTAATGCCAGGCAGGAAGAACATTTCAAATTTTTTAATTCATTTCTCCCACTTTCCTATTAGCAAAGCAGTTTGAATCTAATGGGATCTCATGATTGACTTTTTTATTCAGTTAATTTGTAGAACATTCTTTTTCCTTTAATGGTGTGTCATTTTTGGTGTGTAGCTTATATGTTAAAAAAATACACAATAGCATGAGCTACCCACACACGCTTGCTGCTGGGAGACAGGTTGGCTGCCCTTGTGCAGGTGCTTGTTGATGTCAGAAATGGATTCCATGTTAATTTTTTCTGTGACTGCTAACAACTAAGATTCATTTGCAGGCTTTTCATTTTACTGTGTACATGTACGTGATCTCTTTTGCCTCTCTCTGGACTCGGACTTCTACAAACACCATAATTATTTCTCATTCCATTTCTTCCAGAAGATGGCGCTGCTGCTGCTTTTCAGCAAAAGAGCATAGTAAACTGGGAAAAAGCAAGCCTCGGTAGGATATTTTAGTATTTCATAATAATGCACCAAGCATCCATATTGACAAAAGTGTATTTTAAAAAATGACATTTGGAAAGACCTACTACAGTACTTTTTCTCCTTATGTTGAGATGAGTTTTAGAGAAGAAATGATCACAACCCCCGCTCGTTAAAACAAGTGTGTTGGGGACTAGAGACCCTCTTTGCTGCTGTTGTGAGAATCAGGACTCAGCTGGTGACTGAACTGAATAGTCACTCCTTTTTTTTTTTAAATTTATTTTTATTGTTAGACTTATTGGGGTGACATCTGTTAGCAAGGATTACATAGGTTTCAGGCATTTTAAGGATAGTCACTCCTTTTAAGAGGTCAACAGTGGTGTTTGATATTAGATATACAGACCCACAAAAGCCTTCTTAACTGATTCTACTTTGAATAATGATGTCACCAATGGTTTTCACTTAAAGCAGGAACCGTGAACATTGGCATTAACAGAAACTTAAGCTCTTGCTCTGAAATTATTTACCTTTAAAGAGTGTTTTAAAACTGCATTAATACTGTGAAGTGTTCAATAAGTGTCAGAGATAAAACACTCTTTTGTACCTGGAAACCTCATATTGGAATTTAAAATTTGGTATTCAGCTGTTTCAGTGCTGTTCTACCAATGGATCAAATCCTATTAACTAGTGCTTTCATTTAAGGTAAAGAGACAGAATGCAAGGAATTACAGACTAAAGGTTTATTAGTGACATGAAATCAGGAAAAGCTTACTGTTTACCTAAAATAAGAAACTTGGGAACAAATAAGTGACATTGACTGCTTTGGGAAGATAATGTAGTTCCTCCAAAATATATTCCATGAATTAGTCAATATACTGGATATTGTTATGGGTGTGGATGTGCATATCATAGTATGTGTTTCTTTCTCAGAACTTGCACATTGTTATCTATAGCCAACTAACTTGACTATATCTCACTAGACATCCTAATTTCATTAGCACATATTCATTCACTTGTTTTTTCAGCAGATATTTATTGAGTGTCTTATTTCCTGGCTGGCACTGCTCTAGGTCCTTAGTCAACCATCCCTGCTTGGTGGAATGTACAATCTAGTGGAGGGAAACGGGTATTGTGGGTTGAACTGTATTCCCAAAATGATATCGTGTAGTCCAACCCCCCAGGATCTGTGAATGTGACCTTATTTGGAAGTAGATTTTTAGTAGATGCAATCAAATTAAAATGAGGTAGGACTGACTCTAGTCCAGTCACTGGTGTCCTTAAGGAGGGAGAAGTTGGACACAAACACCAACACAGAGCAGAGAGTGCCGTGTGCAGTAGAGGTTGGAGTGATGCATCCAAGTCAAGGAATGCCAAGAATTGCCAGCAATCACCAGAGGCTAGAAAGAGGCAAGGAAGGATTTTCCCCTAGAACCTTCAGTGGGAGCATGGCCCTGCCGACATGTGATTTTGAACTTGTATCCTCCAGAACTTCGAGGAAATAAATTTCTGTTGTTATAAGCTGTCCAGTTTGTTATGGCATCCCTGAGAAATGAATGCAACAAGTGATTACATTTCAAGTAGCAAATTGTATATTAGGAGGTGGTTTTGAAAAAATAATTCTGGGAAGGGAGTTGGGGGATAGGGAGTATGGGGCTAGTTGCAATTTTAAACAGGGTAGTTGGAGAAGACCTCAGTGAGAAGACGACATTTAAACAGAGAATTAAAGGAAATGATGGGGATAGTCACGCAAATACCGGGGCAGATTGGTTCAGGCAGCGGAAACAACAAGTGCAAAGGCCCTGAGGCAGGAGAGTGTCTATCGTATTAGTTTCTTGTGATTGCTGTAACAAATTACCACAAACTGGATGGCTTAAAACAACATAAATTTATTTTCTCACAGTTCTAGGGGCCAGAAATCTGAAATCAATCTGTGGAAAGGGCCCCACATCTTCCAAAGGCCCTAGATGAGAGCCCTCTTACAGCTTCTGATGGTTGGAAGTGTTCCTTGCTTGTGGTCGGATTGCTTTAATCTTTGTGTGGCCTTCTCCTCTGTGTCTCTCTCTGGCTTGGCCTTCTCTGTATCTCCGTGTCTTCTCTTCTTGATTTATAAGGACACTTGTCATTGATTTAGGGACTACCAGGATAATCCAGAATGATTTCACCTCAAGATCTTTAACTTAATTACATCTGCAAAGAATCTTTTTTACCCAAATAAGACCATATTTACAGGTTGCAGGGGATGTGCCTTTTTGAGGACCCCCACTCACCCCAGTACATGTGGGTTTGGGCAACAGGAAGGAAGCCAGTGTGGCCTGAGCAGAGAGCTGAAGAGAAAAAGAAGGAGGTGGCGCTGTTAGAAAAGAAAGTAAAGGGATCATGTAGGGCCTCAGAGATCACTGTACCAACTCTGGCTGTCACTCTGAGTTAGAAGGGGACATATGGGTAGCTCAGTAGGAACTGAATGCTTGACAAGTTTGAATTTTAAAAAATCAGGAAGAGACAGGCAGAGTGTTGAGTTGTGTGTTTCCGTTATTCATTGAGTGAAAGGCTAATGCTTTTCACTGGTAGCAGAACAAAAGCTGAGAGGATAAGCCATTTTCTTAAGTCAAATACCAGACTAATATATTTTTTTATTTTTAACATAATTTCTCTTAAATTTATTGGGGTGACCTGGGTTAGTAAAATTATATAGGTTTCAGGGGTTACAATTCCTTAATACATTGTCCATGTGTTACATTGTGTGCTCACCACCCAGATCAGTTCTCCTCCCATCGCCGTGTATTTGAGACTAACATCATCATTTGCTACTGTGTCCTAGAGCCTGTCCTATCACAGAAAGCGGGTGGGTGGGAAATATGCCCCTTAGAAGGGGCAGACCAGCTCCCACTAACTGTTTTCTACTTTTGGAGCTAGAAGTCTTTTAGCTTAAAACTTCCAGGCCATAATGCCAGGTCAGTGCTTTCACCCAGCTGGCACTGGCGACCCTTCCTTATTGTGCACAGTGGCTACTTCTGCCCAGAGGAGAAGCACTCAGAATCTACCCCAGTGTGAAGAGTAAATCATTACAGTACTGGCCGGTTTCTCTGTCCACATCGACTCTGTGTTTACTGCCTATGATCTTCTGTGCAAGCTGGAATTTTCGACGTGGTGTTATTGGACATTTCATGCCTGTTCTACTGTAGTGCTGCTAAGACATACTAATAATTAAGGAAAATATAATATCAACTGCAGCTACTGTTTTTTAATCAAGTCCTTACTGTTGTCAATGTCTCCTAAGGTCTGTCCTCAACAAACAGCCAGAATGATTCTTTTAATGTATTTCAGTTTCTGTAATACCTGCTGCCCGCCCCCCCCCCATAGCTCTGCATCTCATTTAACGTCAAAATCAAAGTCCTTACAATGGATGTCAAAGCCCTGTTACTCCTTTAACCTCATCTCCTACCACTCTCCTCCTTACTTGCTGCTGCTGTCACGTGGTCTTCCTGTTCCTGGGTCTTGCCAAGCCTACTTCACGAACCTCAGGCCCTTTGCACAGCTATCAGGAATACCTATCATGTCTTCCCTCACTTTGCTCAGGACTCTTTACAAATACCACTTTAGACAGAGGCCTGCCTGCCCCGATTAAGCTGCTTAAAGCAGCCCCACTCTTCCACCGCCAGCTGCATACGCCCTACTCCCCTTACCTTACATTTTGTTTCCCCCTTGCACTGACCGAGGTTGGCTGTACTTATACTTTGCTTTCTTTGTTTCTTAAGCTCTGTGACATAATGCAAGTCTCTGCTTTATGCTCAGCACCTAAAACAGTGCCTGGCACATATTGGGTATTTAATATATACCGTTGACCCTAGAACAGCACAGGGGTTAGGGGTGTCAATCCCCCTGCCCAGTCAAAAATCTGCGTATAACTTTTGACTCTCCTAGAAACTTAACTACTAATAACCTACTATTGACCAGAAACCTTACTAATAACATAATCAATTAATGCATTTTTATATATGTATTATGTCTTCTTATAATACAGTAAGCTTGAGAAAACAAAATGTTATTAAGAAAATTATAAGGAAGGGAAATACATTTACTGCATTTATTGAAAAAAAATCCATGTGTAAGTGGACCTGTGCATTCGAACCTGTGTTGTTCAAGGGTCCACTGTATTCGTTTAGTGAATGGATATGATGTGCCTGACACACTGTGATATGTTATTAATACATTCTCATTTTATCCTTACAAAGAAGATATCATGTTATTATCCAGATTTTACACATTAAAAAACTGAGGCTTAGAATGGTTAAATAAATTTCACAAAGTTATAAAAAATAAGTGGCAGAGATGGAACTGAAACCTGGGCCATCTGTCTTCTGAGTCTCGGCTGTTTTATGTCTCCACTTTACAGATGGTATCATAGGCACAGAAAGTTCATGCAATGTTTTCTGGGTTACAGTACTAGAATGCAATAGATCTGGGGTCAGATCCAGTTTTGATCTATTCTAAAGTCCTTATTTTTCATTAGTGTGGTAACTCTGGTGAACAAAATCCATGGGTGATCTTTTTTCTTTTTTTTTTGGTGGGGAATTGGGGGGTAGTTCCCTGTGTGGGAATCGAACCCAGGCCGACGGCATTGAGAGTGCCGAAGCCTAGCCACTACACCACCAGGGAACCCCTTTTTTTATTATAGTAAACCTCCCCCCCCAAAGATAACATAAAATTGACCATCTTAATCATATTTAAGAGTACATTTTAGTAGTATTAGGTGTATTCACACTATTGTGCAACAGATCTCTAGAACAGCGGTGTCCATTCTTTTGGCTTCCCTGGGCCACATTGGAAAAAGCATTGTCTTGGGCCACACATACAATACACTCACACTAACAATAGCTGATGAATGAAAAAAGAAAGGTTACAAAATAAAATCTCATAATGTTTTAAGAATTTGTATTGGGCCACATTCAAAGCCGTCCTGAGCTGCAGGTTAGATGTGCCTGCTCTAGAATATATGGAACCTTTTCATCTTGCAGAAATGAAACTCTGTATTCATTGAATACCAACTCCCATTTTCTCCTCCCTCCAGCTCCTGGTAATCACCATTCTACTTTCTGTTTCTATGAGTTTGACTACTTTAGAAACCTCAGATGAATGGAATCAAATAGTATTTGTCTTTGACTGAAATAAATCAGTATTTGACTGATTTATTTCACTTAGTATATGTCCTCAAGGTTCATCTATGTTGTAGCATGAGATGGGATTTCCTTCTTTCTTAAGGTTGAATAATATTCCGTTGTATGGATATACCACATTTTCTTTTTTATTGTTAAATTTATTGGGGTGACATTGGTTAGTAAAAATTACATAGGTTCCAGGTGTCCAATTGCACAGTACATTGTCCATGTGTTGCATTATGTATTCACCACCCAGAGTCAGTTCTCCTTCCATCACTATGTGTGTGTGTGTGTGTGTGTGTGTGTGTGTGTGTGTGTGTATATGCATGTATGTGTGTATGTGATTGTGTGTAGTAGTACTAACAGTAGTATGTGGCATATAGTAAGCACCCATTAAGTGTTTCTCGAAAGAATTTCCTTTCGAACTGAAATAAAATTTAGATCCCAGTTTTAGTTAAACTGAATTGACAAAGAGGTGGTTCTTCGAGAATGAGCTAAGACAAGCCCTGGAGTTATTTTTTATGAAGTTCATTGTGTGATTTTTACTCTATTTTGTATCCTTTTCCTATGGCCTAAGATGTGGCATGTGGTTTTGATAAAGAAGAGTTTAACTTTTCATACCTTGAATGCTCTAAAGAAGAGAGAATATAAAATATAATGAGCTTATCATGAGTTGCATTAAAAAGAGAAGAAAGCTAGTATCATCCCTGTTCAATTTCCATTTACATGGAAAGTTGTGATCCTTAAGACCAAAATTGATGCAGCTAGGCCATAATCACTGATACATGTACTTAGAGTTGTTTGGAAGTAGACACGTGCATTTTGCTCAGCTCTCCTTGTAACCATACATTTATCTCATTCATGGCATTTGCTGTTTGAAACATTTTGGTTTATATTTTTGAGCTGTATTTGATAGAAAAATAACTGCCAATATAGATGTGCAAAATAAGTATGTTCCTCACACTATGATGCCACTCTTTGGGAAAAATAGTTTTATTATTACTCTTAATGTGGCAGAAGCTTCCCTATCAAAAGATGATAATAAACCATGGGGTTAATAGTCTGAGCAATCCTTTGCCAGCTGAGAATTAGCTGACAGAATGAACCCCTCTCTTACAATGGCATCAAGGTTTTGTTAAAAAGCAAGCAAACTCTCCACAACTAATCTCAATTATAATAATAGGTATGTGTCCCAAAAAGTCTGTTTCAGGAGCAGCATCTCAGGTGATTTAGGTATTCTTTTATCCTCCTCTAGACTTTTTTTTTTACATTGATAAATAAGAAGCTGCCTTTGCACTCTGTAATTACTGTCTGAAAAGTTGTCTACTGACAGTTGAATACACTTTGTAATATTGATTATCTTGAAGAGATACAGTAAGTTCATGCAATGCTTTTCTACTTTATTAACCTTCAGAAGTTTAAGAAATTGGTGAAGCACATTTCAGACTTTGTGAAGCAAAGAACATAGGAAGAATTAAAATGTCTGATGTATAAAGATTCCCAGAAACTTAATTAACTATTGAGGAATCAATATATGCTATTGAAAGAAAAAATAAATCTTCATATTGTGAAGTACTTATGGAGGTAAAGAATAAAAGAATGAATAAATGCAAAGTGAAAAATTAAGTGATAATACATGTTAAATTTCAGTGTACAATATCAAGAAGACAAATAAAATGTATTTGTGAAGTTCATGGGAATCTAATTTGGGGTTGTGATATTGAAAGTTTCATAAGTTAATAAGAAAAAAGTATTACTTATTTGTGAACAACTCAGGGAAGTAGGGGCTATAAAATATATTTCTAGTTATAGCTTTATATGTTCTTATTAAAGCTGGTTATTTCTCTGCTCAAGTTTAGTGGAAAATATATATTGGAAAGCTTAGTTAATATAAGGCATTATATATATATATATATATATATGTATCAGATTAAACTAAAATTAAGTATGGAAAGGTCATATAATTAGATATTATGTGGTGTATAAGCTCATTGTAGCCAAGTCTCTAGTGCCACTTTGGTGTCATAGTTCTATTTTTTCCATGTCACTTAAAGTTTCTCTTGCTGGGTTTGGCACTGTTTGATTATTTTTGTGCTCAATTTATTAAGCGTATTATAAACAGAGCTTCAAAAATGATTTTGTTATTGAATTTATTGGGATTAGTGGTTAGTAAAATTGATTAGTACAATTATATAGGTTTCAAGTGTACAATTCTACAATACATCATCTATGGTACTGCTGGATTTCATCAATACACTGTTCTAACTTTTTGCCTTTTTGTACCAATGGTATAATTTTAAATCTAGTCATATCTTTTTTTTTTAACCCTACAAATGAGCTTTTGAATCTCATCTGTCTACTTATATCTGTCTATCCAAAGCTAATACAAAAAGTTAGATACAGCATTCATTTAGGTTCATCTCATTCTTAAGCAATTTCTAACACCACAGTGGAAACTCCTAGATACGTGGCTCATGCTTCATAACCTTAGAGACTGCGATGTATAGACAAACGGGTTGGCATATACAACCTGGTGACTTACAACAGAGAATCCCTACAACTCCTAGAACATTGAATTTTAAATCAAGTTTAAGTTATCTAAAACACTTACCTAAAACCATTCAATTATAAGCTTCTGAAAATTTATTCAGACTCTCATAATGGACATACTCTAAGGTAGACTAAGGCAAAATCAGCAGGATGAGGTGGTAGTTCCTGGTAGGACTTGGACCATTCCTTGGGTGGGGATGTGATGAGTTCTCTTCATTTGTCCAGGCATGGCCTTCATCAAAAAACTCTGGTCCAGTGATCATCATAAGAAATAACATGGAGTGATCACAAAAGGAGTATATTAAAATGGCTCATCTGTGGTCTGGATAAGAGCCATTACATCCTGTGAACTCATAAGGATAAAGGTTGTATTTAGCATCTAGTACTCTCTTTATTGATAGATCTTCTACACATTGAGGTCCAGAACAACTTAAATCACAGATAAAAGCTACTATTGAAGATTAGTATATTAAGAACTTGTGTATAAATTAGCCCAATGCATTCTTGTCAGAAATGAGGAAAGCCAGGCTCAGGAGAATTAAATGATAAGGTTGCACACTCATATACTAGAAAATTCAAACTCAAATCCTTATCTCTTGACTCCCAGTCTTGCACATTCCTCTCCATTCTTTAAGAACAGTATAAATCAGTCCTGAGTTCCAGTTCATCCACAGCTCCTTTAATGCTACTATTATTACTCCTGTTAATTCTAGCTAACATTTATAAAGTACTATGTGTCGAGTCCTAGTCTAAATTACGTGCATATGTTAGCTAATTTAAAAGTTACGAAACTCCAAGATAGATGTCATTATAATGACCATTTTATAGGTGAGGACATTGAAATTCAAAAGGGGTTAAGTAACCTTGCTCAAGGTCATAGTGCTAATTATTTTAATAAAATAAATCCTTTAAGAATTCAGATATTCCACTCTGATTAAACTTATGAGAAGTGGAATTGCATGGAAGACTTGGTGATCTGTCTCTGGCTTGACAGATCTGTCTCTGTACCTCCCTTACACACACACACACACACACACACACACACACACACACAGACACTGAATGACACACAGTAATGATGTGTGTTCAAAATATGATGGAGGTTGTTGAATTAAGACTTCGTTCTCAAAGGACCTCTGCAGGAAATTTCTCCGGCAAGCAGGACTGTGTGATTTCTGCAATGATTCTAAGAATACCCTTTTAAACCCTGCATTATGCCTCTTCCTCCTTTTCATTCTCCTCTTCTCTATCTGTTACACCCTGCCTTCTCCATTTTTCTCCTTCACTTTCACCATTTCTTCTTTCTTCCAACTTTGTTCATCAGAGTGCTGATGACCCGCCTGCCTAAGTAGTCCCTTTATGATCATCTGGGTCATTTGTTCCTTTCCCCCAGAGTTAATTTCTTTGTTGTTGTTATTTTGTATTCTTACTGGAGACAGCAACTAAAATTGTTGAAGACAACAACTGAATCAATCTCTCAAATAGCTTGCTTTTTTTCTTTCGGATGTTGACATTAATTACGATAGTCAGTGCCCTGTCTTTGCTTGTAACAAACGCAACCAAAAACCTTTAATCCTTAGCTGCTCAAAACCGAGCCTTCTGAAGATCAGTGAATTGTTCACAACGCTGAAAAGCAGATCTGATTTTTTTTTCCTTTCCTCTGCAATTTTTTTTTTGGGGGGGGCTTACTGTGTTTCAACATTTTAAAGTGCTGTAGCTTTCAGATGAAACTGTGTTTAAGGAAACCAAACATATGTACCATGAAAAGGATGAAAATGAAAAACTCTTAAAATAATGCTTTCAAAGGAATAATGACAGGGAAAAAAATCATTCAGAGGAAGATAACTCTTATTACATTAGTAATACTTATAAATATTTTGATAAATTTGAAGTTTGGCTGGGGGAGATATTAACTCAAGACTCTGCTTGTAAGGATATGAAACAGAGAAAATGAGAACGGTTTTGAATTAATTATCATGTGATCAAATTTCTGTAAGAAAAATAATGTATAAATATATGTAAAGAGGTAACAGAAGAGGAAAATTAATCAGCTTGTGTCTTCTTTCACATTTGCTTTCCTAAAACTGAAGTATTAAGAAATATCTAAAAGAGGGGATGAGATTACTCTTCAAATGAATACTATCAATCACTTTAAAAGATTCAAAAATTGGATGAAAATTACTCAAAGAATTATGATAAAGAGAGCAGAGGAAGGGATAATTTGTCTTGAAATGATGCTGACAGGGAAAGATAACATGGCAATTAGTGGAAGCTGAAATCATCTGACCTTTTGGAATAGGGGTGACTAAAGTTGACACTCAGAGCTATTTGGGAGGGAAATCAGTCAACAGATGTTTCTATCATGATTTGGCAAATGTAAAGTTCAAATTGTTACTTTGACCTGAGGTAGGCAGCATGATAACAGAGAACAGAAGCATTAGAAGTAGCTATTGGCCGCCCTCATCTGGAATAAATTTGCATAGGCTCCTGCAAGTGTTTGCAGATTAACAGCCTCACACTGGTATTTACAAACAGATGCGAAACAGAAGAAGCAACTGCTGGGTGTTTCCTGTTTGTCCACAACAGTTGTAGGACAATGAATGTGTTAATAGCTTGATATTTAAAACTCTGTTTTTAGTATTTATCCACAGCTCAGGGACATCTTGTTAGTTAAATTCAAATTTTAAAAGCTTCTTTTGAGATATGTAGAGACTTTTAAAATAAAGAAAACACCAAGTAAGAAAACGTACAAAAATACATGTGTTTATTTTTGCTGGGATTTGTTTTAGGGGGAAGAATCATAAAACATCTTTAGTAATTGCTCAGACGGTCTATATCAATAAATTGGAAATAATGAGATTTTATACCAATAAATTTCTCATGCTACTTTACCATACATATCCGTCAGTGAATCTGAAACTTTATGTAAGATATGTAGGTGGCAGTTACAGTGTTAATTTTCCCAAGAAGAAAGTCATTGCCCGAAAATCACCCCTTCAATCTGTTGAGCATTTGGGGTTATTCGCTCAGAGCTCTGTGTCAGCTCTCATATTGCTTTCCAATGCTGTTTCTCTGGAGTGTGTTGGATCTGTCCAGTTTCAGAGGCTTTTGCCCAATTCAAAGATTCAAAGAAGTATGATCCAACTGTGTTGAGCATTTAGTATTATTTAAAATCAAGCATTTCACCATTCTATAGAGAGATCATAATAAAAAAATGTGAAATTATAAAAACTTGAGATAAGTCAATTGAACTAAATACTACATGTATTAGATGATGCTGTCTAAGGCTTTGGAGTAATGCTCTCGAAAAGACAGAGTATGTTGATATGAGAAATTAATATATAATAATGACACTGAACATCTAATATGAGAGGTAAAACTATAAAATTAATAGAAGAAAAAGTAGGAGTATTATTGGAGATCTAGGTATGGGAAGAACTTCTTAAATGAAACTCCTAAAGGTTATGTGTTTTAAAAGAGAGCACACTGGTTACAGCCATTATGAAAAAAAATCTGGTAACATTTGGTGAAATTAAGTGTTTACATACCCCGTCGCTGCATCTCTGCCCAGGATATGTAGTTTAGAGAATTCTCACACAGGTTCACAGGGAAAATATTTAAGTGGACATTTGTCACAGGGTTGATTCTGATAACAAGAAGTTGGAGACAACTACTTACTGTTGTGATCATTTTGCAGTATATACAATATGTGCATCAAATCATCACACATGCCTTAAACTTATAAAATGTTACATGTCAATTATATCTCAGTGCAGCTGGGGCAAAACAGAAGTTGGAGACTACAAGATGCAGACCTCACAGGGGAATAAGTAAAATGTGGTTGATGCATACAATGGAATGGTATATGTAGCAGTTAGAAGCAGCTAGATGTGCCTACATAATTAGGAAGAGCTCTTAAAAACAACAGTGTTGAGTTAAAACAAAGAGAAAAACAAATGAACATGTAATGCAATACACATAAGAGAATATCTACTACATTAGAAAATTAGTGAATGGCAGGAGATGGAAATAGTGAATGGGGATAAAAGAGAATAAATACACAGAACAAGAGATGTCTTTCTAGGGATGAATGATGATTGTGTTCTATGAATTATGGAGTATGATTAATTCAAATTCCCATACACGAAAAGCAAAAGGAATCAAACAATCTAATAATTCATTACTTACATGTGCCGGTGAAGTAGGTATTATTTGCACAAGGAGAAATTTGTTTATTCGAGTGTCCTCAAGTAAAGCAGATGACATAATGGAGAACATCCTGGCATATTGAAAAAAAAATTAAAAGCTGCAGCATAAAAAACTGGGGTTGAGTCTTGAGTTTTGGCAGCACTATGTCAGCTTTGCAAATTATTTTAACTCTCGAGTCTCATGTTCCTGATTTGTATGTATTAAATGATAATAATGTACCATGCACATTACAATAGTGCATTATACATGTATTTTAAGGATAATATAATAATATTAATATTATTATATTAATGTTATATTATTATATACATTTACTGCCCATAAATGGTTTTTTTAATGAAATACAATGAGGATAGAAAATAGAGGCATTGCTCGTAGTGTGGCTAGGTATTATGTCTTGACATTTTCATTCACACATCTATACATAGACGCATACATACTTATGTGCATACATAAACACATATATGCACACATGCATATAGACTTTGAATGTAAAATTTATTTCTTATTCTGCTGCCCAAAATACTCCATCTTACTGCCATTTCTGTGTGCCAACCAACCCTAGCAGACTGCTTGCAGCTTCCTCAAAATACTGGGGGATTTCTTTGCTCCCAAAATGCCCTTGCTCCATTTGACCTGCACAACTCTTATTCTTTATTGACTTAGCTTCAGGGTCACCTCTTCAGGGAAGCTATTTTTAATCCTCTCATTGTCCTGAAAGTAAGAGATAACATCATTTCTATGTCACTGTATAATACTCAATGTCTATACATATTCACCCTCTATTACACTATAGTGTAATTTCCCATTTAGGGATTCTTTCCTCATGAAACTCATAACTCTTGGAGAACAGGGAGTGGGTGTTACTATTATCATTTTGATTTTATCTTCCACAAAATTGATGGATCAGATAAGATAATCTCCAAAATCCCTCCCAGCTCCAAATTTCTAAACTAATCTCATTCTTAGATTTGACATTTTAGGGAATATTTATGATAAATTACATAGGTATTGACTGATATTATTGGGTCTTCATTGTGACTGAGCCACTATTTAGGATTTGGTGGTTTAAACATGTTTGTATTTGTCATTGATTGATTCACATGCAGTTGTCCCAGTTGTCCCCGATCATTGATGGTATCTAAGATGGAAAAAAAATATTAAGTTTCTAGGATAGGATGGGAGCTCCTAGGCTCTTTATTTAAGTCTGTAAACATGCTGATGAAATGCAGAAAACTCATTCAGTCCTGTGTCCTCCAAATATCCAGTTGCCTGGCATAATGAAGAAATCACATCTCCATTGCCATTTCTGTTTTAATCCAGATGTTCTATGTTTTATATGCATAGACTTAAGAGTGCCCTTGCACCTGAGATATTTTAAATGATAAATGATGTTTCCCAACATCCAGTCATCCGAATACCTAATAAACTGTCCTTCTCTTACTATTTTCAATAAAGTTATTATGTTTCTCTGAGGGAATTTTCCAACTATAGAATTAATGAAAGTGCCAGAACCACCAATTCCGTTAAGGCCAATAGCAAAAAGGAGGAGGGGAAGCTTTATAAAACCATCCACTTACCTAATGAAAACAAATCCATGGTTAGAGAAAGGACATTGTTATAAATGCCCTCGCTCGGCTTACTAAGCATCCCATTTTTTCTTTTTAGAAAGAAAAGGAATTCCAAGAGAATCCTTCGGGGCAGAGACTTTATGCTAATATATATTTTTATTTTAAACTTATATTGCCAGACACTGTTTGAAACTCACTGACTTTTATAATTCTAGTTTTAAAATGCCATTGTAGTTCAGTTATCACTTTAGGTCTAAATCTATTCCAAGAACTGTAGGAGCTTTGTTGTATTAGATCGTATCCCCTCTTGTCTCCTTGCCTTCCGCAGCTGCCATCGTCTATCCCGTCCCCTCTCCTGACCAGCTCTATCCTCTTCCTTCCCCAAGAGCTGCTGCTTATCTCCAGAAATCAAGGCCATTCTCCACTTCTCTTGAAGAAGCAAGCAGACAACTCAAAAATACCGGTTTCATTTTACCTCAACCTCCAACCACTCATCCATAAATAAGTATTTATTGAGCACCTTCTATGTGGCCGGCTGTGTTCTAAGCACTTGAGATCAGGGAACTGACTACAATGCCTGCCCTTGTGAACCAGTGGGCTCTTGGGTCTGTCTTTGCATTATCTTACTTGTCTATTAGTGGATTTTCTTAAATGTAAGTGCCTTCTACTTGTGAGATGAATCCAGAAGCTATTTCTTTCAGGAAGACCAGATTTAAGGAAATCTCTAAAAACCACATCAGTTAAAGTGAGTGATACACTGTTAAGCTATAGGAGGTATATTAATAATTCTTCTCTGTATTCGCATGACCATGACGTTAAACATTTTAACATTATATATTTTATATGTGACTATTTGGTTCAGTAAAAAAGAAAAACTTAGGTAAGTGGAACATATTTGCAGTTAGAAGATCTGGATTCCAGTTTCAACCATCTCTGTTCATAATTTGACACCTTCCTGAAAGCTGATTTTTTTATTATGCTTTTGCAAATTAGAGTTCTTGTTCCTTATTAATAAAATGATAAAAATTCCTAGATTTACAAAATAATTAGGGAGCCATGTGGGAAGACTTTCTGTTCATTTTAGGCATCATTCATGCTGCATTTCTGAGAGCTTGACAGGTTACTTCAGCTTCCTTTTCAACCTACACAATGGTGAGAATTTCATTTCTTTATATGAAACTTTATTCTAATACTAGTATTAACAGTTCTTTTCTCTAATAACGTGAAATCTGCTTTTCAAAGATATTCACTTATTGTTCTAATTCTTCCCTTGAAGTATTTCATGTGCCAGCTTATCATGGTTTTCCTATCACACTTTTAACTTAGGGGGTCATTCTATGTCTCTCATCTTTCTTTTCCTGGCATGATTTCTTGATCTCATTCATTCTGGTCACCTTCCAGAATGAGATAAATAGACTTGCTCTGGTTCAACATCCCCTATAAACCATAGAATGTGGAACCGGATATATCATCCTAGATCTCGTCTGTATAATATAATTCTTATCACCAAATTCTCAACACTCTCTGTGCATATATGTCCTATATGTATGAGTATGCTATTAATACATTCTCATAATTTTTTCCCAATGAGTGCCAGCATGCTGTGGTGAACTATAGATACAATATATAAAATTTTAGAATACCTGATTGAAGCCTCAAAACAAAAAGTCAACATTAGAGTTAAATCCACAAGATCGATAATGACTTTATTTTAATTATTACCAAAGGGATTTGCCCATTACCTGTTCTTCAGTATTCACCAACATTGCAAGTGCTGACCAGGAAATTTGCACCTTTGCCTCCAGTAAAAAATGAATTATGAAAAATAGTCTTTCAGTTGTACTGAAGGGGTGAGGAATATTTTTAAAATGTATCCTGAAAGGATAGTCTCAAATTCAAGACAACAAAGAGACCAGCCTTACTCTTGAACTTATTTTAGATTTTTCTGAACCATGTTAATCTCATGTTCCAAAGATAAGGCCAAGTTTTGAAGACAAAATTAGAAGAATCTTGACAGAACAATAAATGGCTGAGGAGTTAATTATATATAAAAACTGGTTCTCCTTAAAGAAAATATACACAGTGTCATAGTCAATTCAGGCTGTTACAACACTGTACCACAGACTGGGTGGCTTATAAACAACATAATTTATTTTTTACAGTTCTAGAGGCTGTGAAGTTCAAGTTCAAGGCACTAGCAGATTTGATGCCTGCTAAAGGTCCCCTTTCTGGTTCACAGATGAAGTTCTTGCTATTTCCTCAAATGAAGAAAGTGAGATAAATCTCTGGGGTATTTTTATGAGAGCACACTAATCCCATTCATGAAGACTACACCTCATGACCTAGTCACTTCTCAAAAGCTTCACCTCCTAGTACCATGACACTGGGGGTTAGTTTTCAACATATGAATTTGGGGGCGGGGCATAGACATACAATCCATAACATATAGTTCAGCAAATACCACTAGAGTATGTTTTCAATAGTCCTTAAATTATAAGATCAAGAAGAAAAATGAAACCTCAAAACTATAGGCCATCATCATTAAAAAGCATACATGTTATTAGTTGTAGACTACAGAATAAAAGCGATGTAATTGCAAAATTAGCTACACATTCATGCATATGCTATATTAATCTGCAATTGAACAAACTGTCACACTGAATTATATTACAGAATTCATGTACTTGGGTGTGGGTAAATGGTAAATGTCAGTTTTTAGTCTTTATTTTTGCATTAAACAGGGTCTGGCAGAAGTAACGCACTTTTTAAAGTAGTTAAAATATTGTCATGTTACAGAATTACATGTGTATGATTTTGTAATAAAAGATATGGTATAGAGTACCAGCTCATAAAAAAAGGCGTTGCTTCTGCTGGACGCTGTATAATTTAAAATATTAAACACATTCTATGAAGACACATTTATACAGATCTGTCCTTTGGGCAAAAAGTTCTTGTAAACTCATGGCTCATCTTGAACTAAATCTCCATAGGTTTCTATTAGATGGTAGATATATGGAAGAGATATTTTTTCTAAAGTAGAAGAGAGGTGTTTCTTCTTGACACCCAAGTGTACCAGGTGACATGAAAATGGATTTAGGGCAATGGAAGGGTTAAGATGGTAGTGTTTCTCTCATTTGCTCTGAGAGATTATTTTTTTGAGATCTGACTTTGTTGTGAAATGAAATACGTACATTAAAATGTCAAGCAAAGTAGTACATAATAATCTAAAAAAATGGAATCAACTCAAATCATCACCATAGTTCATTAGAATTAATAATTTGGGAATCATTACATAAATCTTATATATATATATGATAAAAATAATTTTATAAAAACTGGATTGTATTATACATGCTCATTTAAATTTATTAAATTTGATTTTATTTATTTCATAAAAGACAAAGAAAACAAATTGAAACTGAAGCTATCATTTGTATTCTTCAGTATAAGATATACCAGTTCTTAAAATATCCACTTAAGATTTAGACAAATGGTTACATAAAGCAAATAATTTGCTTCCATTATGCCCTTTTTAAAAGCTAGGTTTCATTTTTAGGTGGTATTAAGTTTGATTTTCTTCTTTCAAAGATAAGGTGGTTAACATTCTTAAAATTTATTCCACCTTCTGATTTTTGTCATTCATATACTTTTAACTTTGCCAAGATTTACAGTAGGATTTTAAACTTACACACTGATTTTATAAGTTAACCTTTACTCTTCATAATCAAGCAAATTTATTAACATTTACTATGTTTACAGATGCTTGATATTTAAGCAAATTGGAGTAAATTCTGTAGGCAAGGAGGAACTCTTTCGAATTCTCAATCTCTTTTCCATTCATCACTGGATTTTTTTTTAAATTCCCAGAGAGCTGCATAGTGAATAAATGCATAATATTAGGACAGAATGGAAGCAACACTGCAGAGGAGCAGAAATAGTTTTGAATTCTCTATTGATCACAATAAGTATTGAATAACTAGCTTAAAAGGCTGAATACACAGTTATCTACATACAGATTTCCTTTTGTTCCATTTGTCTAGGGAGTAGCTTTCAAGTGTTAGAATTTATACTATTAATGTTGTAAAAATTTTAAATTATAATACTATGTAAGTAGTTATAATATTAACATATTAGGTGGTAGGCACAAAACTGTGTATTCTGAACTCTATTAGAAGTTTAAAGGATTTTTAAAGGTGAATGTTACCTTAATATGACTCTTACCTTTCACATGTATTAATCTACAAGTTAAGAAGTCACAGTTCCATGTTAACATTTAATATGTATATACATGTATGAACACATTTATGTGTGTATACATGTGTGTATAGTGTACACACATGTATATAGTATATATATACTCATATATATGTATTTGTGTGTGTGTGTGCATGTATAGTAATCGCTTGGCTCATTTAAGGTTGGTTCAATGTTTAGTTTCAATGTTTCCCATCAGAACATTTTTGTAGAGTAGTTTTTCAAAAAGTGCCTTGAGGATGGACTTCTTTAATGTTTAAAAGCATCTTCCTTTTGCTGATCTTAAACAACGTGTCCGGATTGATCCTCAGAACTCATAGAGAGTGTTCCATTGCCCTTTGGCATTACCTACTTGTGTAGGGAATCTGTGGATAGTCTACATTTCTTCCTTGATAGGTGACTTGATTTTTCTGCCCAGATGCTTGAAGAGTTATTTATTTATATTTGAAAGGTTATTGAACTTTTGCATTAGAACCTCTTCAAAATTTTGCTAGTTGACGTTTTGATTTTAAGATTCTATTCTCCACTCTTTTACATAGTATTTCCAGTAGTTATCACTGAATACAGTTTTATATTTGAATTACTGAGTTCCTTATTTTTGGAACACCAGTTATCTGTGTGACTGCTTTTCAAATAGGAATCTGTGGCAGTTACTCTCTGTATCTTTAAATATCAGATATTGAAATTGCCTTTTTGCTCTCTGAACATAGGAATGGCAACTTGGTTAGATTTAAATTTTTTAATCTTTTGTAGTATTTTTTGTATTGCTTTCTTTGGCTACATGTAAGTAATCAAACAAAAATAGTAGTAGAGATAATAGTATGATGGACGTGGTAGACCTATTACTCAGCTTACAAACTTATTGCACATAACTGATGCTGCAGACCACGGTAGAATAGGAAGGACTGGACTTACGCTTCTGTAAATAACTGGAAGACTGGGAAAATATATGAGGCAATGGTTTCTGGACATTGAACAACAAGGAGATTCAGGACTATGATCTCTGTGAAAAGTGAAACAAATGAAGTGAGCCTTGAGATTGCCCTGGCCTGTTTCCTGTAGGCATTTGTTGTCCTGTCATGTAGTGAAGGGGGTTCCCAGACAGAGCATGGAAGTTTCCCAGATTTTAAATGACAGAAAGGATGACGTAGCTAGAATTTTGAGGGCAAAATTTGAATGAGGAAGGAGCTTCATGAAGAAAAAGCATCTGAAAGCTGCATAGGAATACCCTTGAGTCTCTTCCTGACAGCTAAGCTATGTACGTGTATGGAGAAACTCCATGAAGCTGGGCAAAAATCAACGAGAAAGCTGTAAACTGAACAGCTCGCAGAGGTCAGGAAGGGCTGACAGATACCACTCCGCTGCCGTTCCCAGCCCAGCTGTCTGTGTATGCCCAGTCAACCGCCAGACATGTGAGTGAGCAAGCCTCCAGATGATTTCAGACCCTGGCCTTGCCATCTTCCCAGCTGATGCTGTGTGGCGAGGAGACATGCTATCTCAACTGAGCCCTGCCCGGATTGAAATTCATCAGCAGAATAAATGTGTTAAGCCAATAAAATCTGCGGTGGTTTCTTAACATAGCACTCAATATCCAGAACACACCATGTATGTGTTCAGTCTGTAATTGCTAGCTACTTTTTTCAGCTGTTGCCTTATTTCCAAATGCCAAAATAAAAGTGGTTCTTTTCAGAGCTGATTCCTGTCTCCTGTAGCTTAGACTTACCTCCAACGCTTGCCCTTCTAGGTTAGGGGAACCTCCTAATTCCAAGAAGTGCTTCTCTACATCAGAATGATGCTAAATGCCTGGAGAGGATGGGTCTCTGGAACAGAATTGCCAGAAAGTTCCTATTTGGTGAGTCTTTCCTCCTAAAGCAACCTCTGAATGAAATTGTCTTCCGAGAGAAAAGAAGTGCTCTCGCAGTCACCCTCTTGCCCCTGCGATTGTTCCATGTTCAGAGGTATTGATGGTGTTTTCCAGGGTTCCCTTTACTCATATCCTACCACACAGCACTCATTATTATTTTTTTTTTGCCAGAGTGACTTTGTCCCTAAATGACTTTCCTTCTGTCTGAAATTCATGCCATTATTTGGTACTATTTTCTAGTTCAACTTCTAAGGAAGAATGTTCCTCATTTTTTTCCCCTTTGGTCATGAAGATCATCTTTTCTCACCTTATTTTTATGCTGGCTCATCTAGCTAGGGTATTCTCCATTTACTAAATAAGCTATTATGACTATATAGTTCCTCTTCAATGGGCATAAATTCACATGTATGCACATGCGCCTGCGCACGCGTGTACACACATACATATTGTATGGGAAAAGTTTTATGCACTTCAGAAAACCAAAAAAAATTTAATAGCCAAAGATAAACTGGGAAAATATTTCTTGCAAATATGACAGATTTAGGGCAGGTTCCAACCTAAGCACTATTGACATTTTGAATTGGATCAATTTTTGTTGTGGGCCTAGTCCTGTACCTTGTAGGATGCTGAGTAGTATCCTTGCTCTCTACTAACCAGAGGCCAGGAGTACACCCCCAATTGTGACAAACAAAAATGTTTCCAGACAATGCCACTATCTCCTGTGGGTGCAAAATGCATCCCAGTTTAGAATCACCGATTTAGAATTAATCCCCTTTGTTAGGCTGTGTTGTGTTATGTTAGGTGATGTAGGGTTTTAACATAAAATGTTTATTTCCACTCACATCCCAGTTGTTTACAGGTCAATTGGCTCTTCTTTGTTGCTTTTCCCCAAGGAAGGATATTTAGGATGGGTTCCATATTGATTATTCAGACCTTGACATTGTGACTTCAGTTTTCCTTTTGCAATTTTACCATCTCAAAAGAGTTCTTCACTTCTTGCTATATGGCTGATAGGAAGAGAAGAGTTCATAACACTTTTAACTTCCTCAGACGAAGAGTGATACGTGACTTCTGCTCATTTTACATTTGATGACACAGCAGTCGTATCACCATAACCTAAGTGCAATGAAAATTGGCAAACAAACCACCCAGGTACATAGGAAAATAATGATGTGGTAAACCAATCTCATTGTCATTGCAAAGCATAACTTATCTGAAAATGGTCCCTTGAAAATAATTTTATAATTTTTACTTTTCAATTTACAAATTGAAATTACAAAACTTATAGAGCAGTAATTCACCAAGGAAGTACAAGTAAGTAATAAACATATTGAATTGTTCAGGCTAGTTAGTAATAAAAAAATTAAAGTTATTTTTTCCTATAAAAAAATAGGTAATACTCAGAGCTGACATGCTGATGAGGATAAAATAAGACAGCACTTTCATATACTGCTCACGAGATGGTGAATTATTAAAAACTTTGTAGAAAAACATTATCAGTAGGTATGAAAGACTTTATAATGCTCATATTTTTATTAAGATATAATTGACATATAACATTATATTAGTTTCAGTTGTACAACACAATGCTTTGATATTTATATGTGAGGGCTGTCTAGAAAAAATCCAGCCATAAATGCTTCTATTTTTTCAATTACGTGGCTGGATACTTTGCAGATAGCCCTCATATGTTGTAAAATGATTGCCACAATAAATCTAGTTTACATCTGTCACCATACTTAGTAACATTTTTTTCTTATGATGAGAACTTTAAGATTTTTTCTTAGCAACTTTCAAATATATAATACAGTATTGTTAACTGTAGTTACCATGAGATACATTACATCTCCAGAACTTGTTGATTTAAGTGGAACTTGGAATCTTTTAATGCTCAGACTTTTGCATTCAGTAATTCTACTTTTAGAAACGTATACTATGATAAAGAAGAAATTTGTGAGAAGTCATTTTTTATTAAAGCAGTTTTATAGGAATAAATACTAGAAGCAAGAAATAATATACAAGACCCAGGGATGAGTACAAACTCTCAGACATCCTCCTTACCCCTCTTAAGTTCTAATCAAATGAAAAGTTACAGGGAATCAACAAGGGTTCACATTATCATCTTTATTGTAAGAAAAACTAGAGTGGAGAACAGGCCAGTGCCTCTGGCCTCTGACCTCTATCTCCAAACCTAGATATTGGGACCTTCTGGACTCTAATTCAATCAGTTGGTCAGAGAACTGGAACCAAGATGTCAGCCACCAGAGGTGGACCTGCCAGAAACTTGGAGCATGTGGTTTA
This sequence comes from Lyroderma lyra, assembly GCA_004026885.1. Taxonomy (NCBI): domain Eukaryota; kingdom Metazoa; phylum Chordata; class Mammalia; order Chiroptera; family Megadermatidae; genus Lyroderma; species Lyroderma lyra. The sequence continues at coordinate 141,883 of PVJL010000564.1, forward strand.
AGAGACAGAGAGAGATAGAGTGTGGCCTGTCTTGCTTTTAAGCACCAATGGTAATATGGACCAATATGGCCTGCAGGCTCCAAGCAGGCTCCATTCAGATAATCCATTTCTCTTCTTAAAAGTAATTAGTAGATAACTGGATGAAAGGTCAGAAGTTCTACGGTGATACTGTTCTGTCCTGGGTGATGAGGCAGACGTATTCTCATAGAGTCTCATAGAATTTAGGGATGTGCATTTGGTCCCTGGCCTAGGTAGACCATATATCCCTCGTTCCTACATTCATGGAGTAATTGCAGATGAGCTAATGCCAGGTTAGTGGTGACATCAGAGTAAGGGTTCAAAAAAAGAGCAAGGGCTGGGGAAATCCTCACATTGAATATAAGGATCTGTTCCATTATGGTCTGCTAAAAAACAAATTCCAAAAAGAAGGAAGATAATTCATATGGAAGGGGTGTGAGGAGGGCAGGAAGTGTGTGCAGTAATGAGTTCCAGGGTCCAGGAAGTCAGAACTTGGCTGATATTTTATATATATATATATATATATATATATATATATATATACACACACACAATACTAGAATACTAACATTGATTGAACAGCTCCTGTCCTCGCATTTCAGCATTTTTTATCACTTATGCAGGTAGAAGTACAGGTGCAAGTTACTAGCAGAAGGGAAGACCTTGTGTGCCACCCTCTAAACCTTACTGAGAGTCACTTCTGAATAAGCCTGATGTTGTAGTGTCTATAGGTTGCTATTATAATAATTGAGAATCATTCATTGCATACTAGGTGAGGCCAAGGAACTTTGTGTGTGTGTGTGTGTGTGTGTGTGTGTGTGTGTGTGTGTGTGTGTGTGTGTCTGTGTTGTTTCATTTTGTTTTGGCAGAGAGAGTTCACTGGCACTTGTTTTGCTTTATAAATTCTGTATTGGCTTTCTAATATTTCTGCCCCTCCCTCACTGTTAATCTGATGACGGGAACAGTATGTTTTCAGCAGGGTATTAACTTTGCTTCATATTAAAGCTTTCATTTTATGGGTATAGGAATTCTGATCACTCAACCTTTTCAAAATCTATGGTGAGTGAGTTAATGCATTTCAGAGGGTTCCTGTTTTAGTATCTACACTTTGTGAGAGCTAGTTTTGTGTCTTAATTGGTTGTATTTTTGTGTGTGGTAGGGTTTAGATATGGCCTAGATCAGTAATTTTCAAAATGTATTCTCAGAGCAGCTTCATCAGCACCACCAGGGAATGCGAATTCTTAGGCTCCATCTGAAATGCAGTGATTCAGGAACACTGTGGGTGGGGCCCAGAACTCTTAATAAGATCTCCAGGGCATCTGAGGCACGTTAATGTCTGGGAACCTCTGGACTCCAGCCTTGCTACTCAAAGCATGGTTGGTGGAACACCATAGGAATTACGGAAATGCTTGTTAGAAATCCAAAATATTGGACCATGCTCCAGAATTACAGAATCAGACTCTGCATTTCAAGGTCCTCAAGTGATTTGCATTCACATTACAGTTTGACAAGCACTGAGACCCTCCCTGCCCAGTGATTCGTTTATTAGTTTTCATTCGATTTGAGACCATGCCTTGGTTATGTTTTTTTTTTAACACTTTATTGAAGAATAATACACACATGGTATACATACTGAATGAACACCATCTTAAGTGCTGGTATTTGTCAAAACTTCCCCATGTGATTCTAATGTGTAGCTAGGGTTGAGTACCCATATGGGGAGGGAACCATAAAAACCTTATGTTCTTAATAGCCTTCTTCCTTTATCCATTCAATTCACATTTTAAATTCTCTGTTCTTGTTAAGAGGTTATCTGCAACTTATGTTAAAGTAATTATGCTTGTCTTTCCTTGACAATGTGGACACTAAGCACATACACAATTAGGATACTTTATGTTAACTTTTCATAATATTCTTTGAGGATTCCCTTCTTGAAGATGCCAAGGATTTAAAAATTTTTGCCATTAAGACTTAGTGAAGAGCCTAGATTAAATTGGGCTGATCACTGAACGGGTGCAAAGGGACCTGCTTAATAAACAAAGTGTTTCCATGGCATCAACAGTTATATTCTTCATAGACAAATGAATGTGCCTTAGTTTGTATGCATGCAGCATAATTTTTCTGTTGGCCCAGATGTTGATTAGCAACACTAGAACCAAGGGTGCCAGTCTGAAAATCTGGATGCTAAAGTATTTATTCAGAATCAAAAAATATTTGTGGCTCAAATGGCTGAAAGGGTAAAAAGTATTAGGCTGTTTAGCCACTTCTCCATAGATAATAAACACCAGAAAAGCAGCCCAGATTATGCTGCCTAGGCAGAATGAACACTGAGCAGCAGCAATTCAATTGATGTGGTTAAAACTGTGCGACTGAAATCTTTGCTCACGCAGGGGCTGTAGGGTTAAAAGAGAACAGGAAGGTAAATCTATAGAATGAGTATCAGCCTTTGAACATTCCCACGTTTACCATTTGGAGGGAAACAAAGGAAACCAAACAAACGTCAATTATCTACTTGAGTAGCATTATTTTCATAATCGTGAGAAACAAGCTGCTTTAAACAACAGAACGATTGTTACTGAGATCTGGGTTCTGAGGCCTCGTGTTAAATGTGAACATAAGCATCCATAAACAAGACACATTGACAGAATATAATTTAAATTATGGGACTCTGTTCATAGTTCCAGTGATTTCAAATTCATCACTAACTGAAACATTCAATACTTCTGTCTCATAATTTATGCCGGTTCCAAAAGCCTGACATTGTGAAGAATCATGAACCTTGTAGTTCTTTATGACTTTAAGAGAGCAGTAGTAATGAGGTGGGAAGAGGAGGATTGAAAGCTTGCTGGGGCTGAGGATGGATTGGGGAAGTAAGAAGCACCAAGAAGCCTGGATGGGCACATTGAGCTTTATGCATTCACATTAGGGCTCTACTTTCATGCTATAAAAACCTGAAAAGGGGATGGGGGAAATGAAAGCCCAAGACAAAGTAAAAACAAAGTAACATTTTTATTTTAATGAAATCAACATCTGTTAATGAGAAAATAATCCGTTTTAATACAGTAATTAAAGATGAACTGAGGATTGAAACCCTCATTCATTGCTGGTGGAAATATAAAATGGTGCAGCCCCTTTAGAAAAGTTTAGTAGTTCCTCAAATTGTTAAATATTGAGTTTAACAAAGGACTCAGCAGTACCATGACTACGTCATTAAGCACCCAAGAGAAATGGAAATATATGTCCACCTAAAAACATGTTCATGGATGCTCATAGCTGCATTAGTTACACGTATAATAACCCAAAACAGAAACAACCAAAATGTTCATCAGTTGATGAAGGCAAAAAAAAATGTGTCTATTCATACAGTGGAATATTATTAGGTTCTAAAAAAGAACGAAGTACTGATACCTACTACATGCATAAAACTTGAGAATATTTTGCTGAGTGAAAGAAGCCAGTCACAAAAGACCACATATTACCTGATTTCTTTTATGTGAAGCTTCCCTAATAGGCACATCTATAGAAATGGAAAGTAGATTAGGGGTTACTGAGGGCTGAGGGTGGGCAGACTTCTTAAGGGGAAATGGTGTACAGGGCTTCATTTTGGGGTGATGAAAATGTTCTGAAATTCAATAGTAGATACGTTTGCATAATTCTATGGCTATACTAAAAGCCACTGAATTGTACATTGTAAAAGGGTGAATTTCATGCCTCAATAAAGCTATTAAGCAAAAAAAAAAATGAACTAAGTAGTGATAACAAATGCTGATTATTTCAAAGAAGATATACATGGGGAACAGCACAAGTAGTATAGTATTTATATTCTAAATAAAGGCAATAATGGAGATAGATGGGAGCTATGTAATGATATTCAGCTAGCAGAGATATAAACTTTTTCAGCCACAGTTTAAATAATGTAGAAAAAAATCAGATTGTGTCTATAAGGTTCAGGTTTAGACTGTATTGGGAAAAAACTGAACCAACTAAATTTAACAACTTGTTGAAGTCAATAAAACAACATTTCTTTGAGGCTGTTGTATGACCTTACTAATTTGAACATGCAATTAATAGTATCTCTGTACATTGTCTATTTCCTAAGGTACTTCCTGTGTTTTTGGTTTGTTTGTTTGTTTGTTTGTTTTGGTGTGCCTAGAAATGTGTGAAGTATTACTCCATGGAAAACTGTGGAGTACATGAGTTACTTTATGAGTTATCAAAGTTGTGAATTAGTTAATTATTATAAAAAACATTATTAACCAGCCCAAGGAATTCTAGGTATATTTTCCAAGTATTTTGGACCTAAGGAATTTTGAATTTTAGAGTTGGAATTTCTTTTTCCACAGTAGTTATGGAGCTGAAACTTGGATGGGCGAAGAGAGTACAGACATACCTTGTTTTATTGTGTTTCACTTTATGGTGCATAGATGTTGCATTTTTTTACTAATTGAAGGCAAGACTCTCCACCAGCCAAAAGATTACCACTCAGTTTATTGACATACTTGCTTTTTTGCAGTGGTCTGGAACTGAACTCCCAATATCTCTGAGGTATGCCCTTTCTCTCCTACCTTCTTCCTATGTATAGCCTAGCCCTCAAGTAAACTAGTTAATAAAGCAGTGATTAGTCCAGGATGGACTATCAATGAAATCACATTATATGGAGAGGGAATTATCATATAAACAATCATATACAAATGAAGTAAAGTTTAATTAGAGGCAGCATGTTCTAGCTAATTCCATTCAGAGGAGGAAGTCTTCAAAAACATTTAGAAGGAGACAAATCGAGAACACAATTTGAATCAAGTATTAGAGTATTTATGTGAGTTGATGTACATAGGACAGTTTTCAGATACTGCAGATCTGCTAAAAAGTCTCCAATTTACTATGGTCGGTTGTTGTAAGTAATAAATAATGTAGATTTTCTACATTTCCACAGGTTCTAATACTCATTTTCATCTCTGATTGAAGGAAACCTAGGAACCGAGAGCTGGGTAATTAATTAGCTTTCCTATACATATAGCTTTTTCAATGCTCAGCATTTACTTTATGGAGAAAAAGAATGATCTGGAAATTGGCCAGTGGAATTGGGAGCTGTCATGGGATTCTAAGTGAAATGTGCTATAATCATTTGTATGTTTATATTTTATAACCTAAATATTTTGAGCCACAATATAGTCATTACAAAAGTGTTTTGGTTGGCTAATACATCAACTTTCTGATTAGAATAATAGGCATTTACAAATTGTTATAGTTAGCATATTTATTTTAAAATTGTCAATATTAGTTTGGTTTTTCTCAGTTATCTTTTTTTTCTGGATTGGGAGGACATGGGGTGATAATTATGTACATAAGGAATTGTGTAAAAATCAAAGTTCACTAGAATTCTTGTTACCTAAATAACCATTGATAAAGGCAAAGGAAATTACAAAGTAGATTAAATAGTGGATCTCAAATACGGGGTTTCAAGCATACATTTTGGTTCATGGGAATGAAAACTGAAAGATATATGCAAAAACCTTGAAGCTTGGTTATTTATTGTTGTTTTTCACTGACAGTACGGGTTTAATTTGTTGACCTAAGTGATGTATGCCTTTAATATTTTGGTGTTCTTCTGGGACTAGTTTGGGTTTCTTTTTCTTTCCAAAGAATTTGGACTCACAAGAAGTTGACACAATAGATCACCTAGACCTGTACAGTTTCAAGCCAATTTGGGGGCAGTTTGGCCACAGGCCCAAATGAACAAAGAGAAATACTTAAGAAAGGAGATTTAAAATCTTTCTGAGGGGAGCATCACTGTAATTTAATCACAATACATAGCATGGCATTTTTAAGAGTGGATATCTTTAAAGATGATAACTCAGAAGAGAAAAAAAAACAGTGATGTAATAGCTTGAGTTTAGAGTATGCGATAAAAGCAAGCAGGAAGGTTATGTCCTATCACTTAATATAGGGTGGAATAGAACAGGGATGGAAGAATAAAAACCTCTTTTAGAAATCCTTGCTATCAAAACCCAAAAGGCTAAGCCAAAATAAATGTATAGGCTCCTTAAACATTGGCAGGTAATAGTTTCATTTCCTCATATTACCTATGTGGTAACTGAGGTCTGACATGGTGAAGTGATTCACCCAGATGTTTAATGGGAGAGGGTACTCTTTGGCTTTTCAGTGCAGTGTGTTATCTCCTATAACAAATCGCCATGGTGTCTACAAAGACCAGGTAACTACTGTGTGGTCTGAAGATGACATTTTGAATGGTTAAGTTCACAATTTTTCATGTAGAAATGATGTGTATACAAAGGTAACCAAAGATTTAGAAAAGAAAGAGTGGATCAAGAGAAAAGTATAGAAATATTAACATAATTTTTATGTCACAAAAGTATAGACAGATTAATTTGCCTGAATTTTACCAAAGTTGGTTGCATTCACCATGTTAATGATGTGGAGAAATACCCATATGCATCAAAATTTATTCCTGGCAAACGAGAGAGTCCAGCTTGATTTAATGAAAAATCTGATTTCTAAACTGTAATTAAAATTAATGACGCTTTCTTACTTTCAGGTAAACATAGTAACTAGGCACAAGTACAGGATGTTTATTTTTTTCTGGTGCCAAATTTGCGCACATCCGAATAGTTACTAATTAGTATTTTATTCCACTTAGGGACTATAAAATTTTTTCAAATAGTCTGTTCTATTTTGTATGTTAAATACCTCTTTGCTTTTTTCATACTACTGATTTGCTTTGAAAATGATTTTTACTAATAAATGCAAAGGTAAGCACCTCAAAGCCCTCTTTTTAATTTTTTTATTGTTAAATGTATTGGGGTGACATTGGTTAGCAAAATTTACAAAGGTTCCAGATGTACAATTCTGATGTGCATCGTCTGTGTCTTGTATTATATGTTCATCACCCAGTGTCCGTTCTCTTTCCATCACCGTATATTTAACTCGCCCTCCCTTCTCCCCCATCCCTTCCCCCTTCCCCTCAGGTCACCACTAAACTACTGACTGTGTCCATGAGTTTTGTTTCTTTGTTGCTTTCATTTTTATGTTCCACATGTAAGTGGAATCATATGTTTCTTGTTTTTTTCTGTCTGGCTTATTTTGCTTAGCACGATGATCTCAAGCTCTACCTCTTGTTGTAAATGGTCCTATTTCATCTTTTCTTATGGATGAATAGTATTCCACTGTGTAACTGTACCACACCTTCTTTATAGGACTGTATCTTTTTAATATGCAGGAATTTTTTACTATAAAGATTGTTTACATATTATATATTTTTATGTATTATATTATATATTATGATTATGAGCTCTTTGTCAATTACGTGCTTTGCAAACATTTTCTCCCAGGGTATGTCTTAACTTTTTGCTTTCCTAATGTCTTTTCATTAATGGAATGTCTTAATTTTAATCTAGTCCAATTTATTAATATGCTACTTTATGGTTAGTGTTTTATGTATCCACTTAAGACATCTTTGCAAGACACTGAAAGTACATTCTAAAATTTATTTTCTCTTCCACATTCATGTATTTAATTAATTGACTCGGTGTCATTTATTATTCTAAGATGATCCTTTCACTTTTACCTTCCTGATTACTCATGTGCTCATATATATGAATGTCTACTATTGTACTTTCTATTATGGTTCTATTGTTTTATAGACTATCCTTGGGATAACACCACCCCCTTAATTACTGAAACTTCATAACAAGTCTTGCTAGCAAGTGGTATAATTCCTGCAACTTATTTGACTCCTCAAGGATTTTCTTGGTTTTTCTTGGCCCCTTGCATTTCCATATCAAGTGTAGAATAAATGTATTAATTTTATAAATTTATTAATTTTTAATAAATTTCCACAGATGCTAGGGTTATAATAGAAATTCTGTTGACTTTAGATTATTTTGGAGGAGAATTGACATCTTTTAATATTTAGTTGATGAACATCATGTAATCCTTCATTTATTTATATCTTCTTTATCTTCTTTTAGTAGTATAGTTGTATAGTTGTCTTTGTGTGGAGGTCTTGCATATTTCATTTATTTCTATTTTATTATTCTATTGTAAATAGTATTGGTTTAAAATAATTTTTCAACTGTTCACTCAAGTAAAACATAAATACTTAAAAATGAACATATATGTAAAGCTTGGGGAACTTTCACAAACTGTACATAGTGTGTAGCTAGTACCCATATCAAGAAATAGAACTTGAGTATCTCAAAGACCTCATTGTTCTCCCTTTTAGCAACTACAGTCCTAAGTGTATCCCATCCTGATTGTTACCAGTAGAGATCAGTTTTGTCATAAAACATGTACTCTTCCTGGTGGTTATTCTTTTGGTCAATATAGTATAACAAGTCATGCATATCAATACATGTAATTGTACTAATCATTTGTGTTCATATATTTACTTCTTTTTGTAAAACATACTGATGGTAGACAGTAATCAAAATATCAGATGAGAAACCAGGACTCAAATTGTCATTCCCTCTCTATTGCTGACACTCTGTAGTTCAGCATTCTGTGGAATAATAATAATAATAATAATAATAATAATAAATCCTGTCAACGAGTTAACTCACCAGTTGCTTCTAATCCTGGCAAGTGGAGAACTCTCAAGGGAATTTCTATATCACACAGAGAATAATTATCAACATCATTTTCCTAACTTGGGAAGTAATAATAGTTGGAAACTAAATTTCTTTTTTTTTTTTTTTTTCTTTTTGGTATGTGGGTAGTTTATTTATTATTCATTTACTAATTCATTTGACACTCAAATCCTGACCACTGTTGGTGGTCCAGAGACTGTGGTTTCCTAGAATTTCTAATTCTTAGCAGGAGATTAATTTTGACCCATAATAAACTGCAGGAAATACTTACTTTGCAGGGTACTGCAGGACTGTAAAAATGACTGTGTAGCTTCACATCATGTAAAATAATCTTAATAATCAATGAGAAAGATTGTGATTACCCTGTGACTTTGAAAATCCTTACTAAAATATTAGAACTCTCTTATTTTCAGTAATAGATGTATAGGGAAATAAAAATAGTAAAACTAATGTTTTTATAGTACCCTGTAATTTTAAAAAAAGACATTAAGAATTAAAGCATTTTATTTCTTTTTAAACAACTTATCAAAGGTAGTTTAAATAGTGCTTGCTTTCTTCTTATCATATAACTTATGATGCAGAACAAGAATTTTTTCAGTACTTTGGCAAATTATCATACTCCTTTCTAAGCTTTGATAGACTTCCAATATTCTATCCTTTGTTCATTTAATGTCATGAAATATTTCCAAGAGTTTCTTTGAACTCTTGGAAAGATTTTTTGGTTGGTATCACTTTCTCTGGAACAGCTTTATATCACATCCACTTCTGCAATTAAACAACTAAGCTCACCTTCTCCAAATTTCTCTGGCTGCATATCTAGAGTCTCTTGAAATGGGGTAGTATTCAGCTATTTCTTCTATAAATCCATTTATGTTCTTTTTGAATACTTCTAGTGTTACCACTTTCTCTCTCTCTGCTGCACTTATATTTTGTTACCCAATTCCCTATTTGTATTATCCATTTTTAAAAAAACATCACATGGGTTTATCATGAGGAAACAAGGAGGCAACACAACAATATATTTTGCTGTTTGTATGTAAACTAAACAACAGGTGCTCAGTGACTAATCACTGACAGACTTTGAAAGAAGGGACTTGATTTGTCATTGATCATGATATAAAACTGTTATTTATAGAATGATCTATGAATTGAAGAGCTAGCATCTTGATTTCTACTTTAAGCGATTTCCCATAGTTAATATACTGTGGTAATTGAAATTAGAATCATGTTATCCAGGACTGATATTATTTAACTAAATGGCATAATTGAAATTTGTGTATATCAGGACCATGCAAAGGGAGAACTGTATGAACATTTTCTACTTAGTGAAAACCTCTTACCGTGAGTAAAACTTATGCTTGTCAAGCCACCATGAAGAGGCATTTTTCTCAGAATCATGATTAGGCATATCAGCAGATGACACATTTAGCCACCTAACTTTCTTGTGGCCTGCTAGCATCTTGGTATTTCTGGGTCATCTTTGCATAATTGTAGATTCCTTTATTAAACTAAAATTTAAGGAACCATTGAGGTTAGAGTGCAGTATTGGCCAAATAGAATATGAAACAATCCAGACAGTTCACAAATGCAAAATGACTTGTGAGTGTTAATGGAAGCAATAGATTGCACTTGACTGACTGGACCAAATCTAAAAGGGAAGCAAGCCAGATGAAAGATTGTGAATAAAATGAGCTGGGCCTATTGCATGCAGGTGGCTCTGATTCTGCAATGAGAGAGAGAATGGTGCTGCTGGACACCAGCTGTGGTGCCACTCTGATGATGAGCCCAACAGAACTGCCAATGTTTTATTGTTTTCATCTGGTTCATTCATTACTTATAATCACCAAATTATTTTTATTATTTTTGCTTAGATAGAATGGTGTTGGAGGAATATCATTTATTATATAAAAGCTAAACAAAATACTCCTATGTCCCCTGATGTGACATTGTGAAATTGACTATATGGCACAGAATAAATAATGTCCTGTAACTCAAGCTGTTACTGGCACTGATGACTCATTGAATGACAGCAGAAAGCCACTTAAATGTTTTGTTTTAGCTTCTAAGCTATTGAAGAGTAATTATAAGAGCTTATGCACATCACAGAGATATGAGATTCATAAAGTGTTGGTTGTAAAATAATTTGAAAAATTTCAATAAGTAATTGATACTTTTTAAATTTAAAATAGTTTTTAGTTTCTAATATTTTTATCTGTTTCTCTTAGTCCATAATTTCCAATTCTTAGCAGATTAATTCTGACCCATAATAAACTACAGGAAATACTTCAGAACAGATACAATATTATGTGCATGCCCAAATGAATCATTTAGTTATCACTATCAAATTAGGAATTTCACAGCGAGTGGTACATGGGTAATATGACTTCTGATATTATTGTGTTTTCAAGTGCTCTATAGAAGGATGCATTAGATTACATCCTATGGGAATACTATTTCTGTAGATGAAAATGTTTAAGTATTGGGAATTTCATGTTGTTTAGCTTAAATTAAAGACCGAGGATGAATTGTATTTCTATTCTTTAGTGTCTTTTATTCTCTCTTTAAGTCCTAATTTCTAAGTTGTAAATTGGGTGTGATGTAGTCTGCCATTTCAAAAATGTAGAAATGAGCAGAAATATTTATTTTCTCTATCATTTTACTCTTCTCTGTGTTTCTCCTACCTGTCTATCTTACATTAAGACTGATTGATCCTTTTTCAACTACAAAATAATAACAGTAAATACAAAATCAGACTGCTTATTCAGATTAAAGGAAACAATGAGTATTAGGTATTTAAAATTGTACCTGGCCCCTTGTACATGTTTAACTTAATTTTATAAGTTTAGAACACATACCAACCATTATTTCTGATGTTTGGTGCTATCTTTATGTTTTTCTACTGTCAGAAAGCTTTCTGTTTTCTCGCATGATCTTGGTGGGATTAACAAAATATTCTGTTAAGAAAAGTACCATATCTATCATTTAATTGTACATAATAAGAGGCAGTTAAAATGTTTAATTCAGTTAATTTCTCATTTGAGAAAAAAATAGATTACACTTGACTTTCAAACCATTCACAATATAATTTGTTCATCAATTACTAAGAAGGTACTTCAGAATGCTGTAAAGCCTGAGGGTCTTTTTTATAACCATCCATTATAATTGCATTATGAATGTGAGGATGAATTAATCAATAGAGAATGTTAGTCAATAGCATCTTGGATAAAGCAAATTGTGTTGTGTTGTCTAATTGATTCATCTTTAATTCTTTAAAAAGTTTCTCACTTTTATTATCAGAAGGTACCATTGTATTCTTTTTCTGTTAGTAACCAATTCTTCATAAGTGGTGACCTAAATGGAGCATCTCATACTACAAGGTTCTGCTGTAATAATTCCTTTTGTATAGATGGCAGTGGTGCCGATGAGAAGAGCACTGGTATCCATGTTGATCTTGCCCTTTTTGGAAGGCAGTTGTGCCAAAGCTATCTTGTTTACATCCATTTGATAGCACTCAAGTTGAGTATTCATCTGGCTCTGACTCTCAGCTCCATCTCTGCCATCAGGGACCTTGATTCTCTCTTTGGACTTGATGTTGCTTCCCGGGTTACCTGGTTTTGACCCATGGCTTTCCCTGAAGCACTTTGGCCTGATGTTGGACAGGAAGCTCTTCAGAGCACCCTGAGTGTGATGATTTCCTCAGGACCCATTTCCCTGGCTTGACTGGCTAGAAGATTCAGCTAATGCAAAACAGTTGAGAGATGGGGGTGTTCATCAAGGCTGTATCAGAAAGAAGGTTTGAATTCAGGAAGAATCATTTCCCTGAGCAGCCTTCAATTACTCTTGGGGGAAAGTAGAATTTGTCAGTCAAAATAAATGCTTGATGCTTTAGGAAAAACATCATTTGAAGTATACAGTTTTATTTAAAATTCTAGGATTATATGGCTGTTGCCGTCTGTTTCTCTGTTCTGCAGTGCTATTGACTACCACCCAAGCATATAAAAAAATGCAGCTATAATACATGCTTCTCCCTCTGCCATAAAAAGCCCGGCACTAACGATATCTATCATCCTTGATAATTATTAGAGAAGACTTCCCCTTTCTGCCACTCAGAAGAAAATGTAAGCAACAAAAACTTCAAAGAGTCAAATTAGAGAGCTTTCATAATATTTGAGGCCATTTTCCAAACGCATTCTTGCAGGCATGATTAAATTCTGTGTGATTTTCAAGTATCACCTTAGAAATGAAAGGTTTCTTATTGTTTTATTTATATCTGGCATGAAACATTAATTGTTTCACATAATAAAATACATCAGAAAGTGTTGACATTTTTAGTTTTCAATTAGCAATATTGTTTTAAGCACTTACTTTGAAGTAAAAATTTGCACATTTATGACATTTATAAATGAAAGTATTTGCTTGACTGATTTTAATCATTGAATTATGAGAGATGCATATTTCAGGAATGTGGAAACTGCTATTTTTTTCCAATTATTTGGTTAACATTCCTGTGTAACAATTTGTTTTTAAAATGTCAGCTTTCTTTAATGACTCACTTTTAGCAGTCACTAATTGCTAATGTGTTATTTAATTGATCTGGGTACATCTGTAGGCTAGAGCCAAGGACAGTGTTTTGAATATGAGATAAGATTAGGATATTTTCTCTAAGGTCAAAGAAAGACTCACCCAAAACCAGGGGAAGTCATGTTAGAAAAGGCTCCAAACCAGTTACAAGATCGAAGCAGAGGGTAGGTGCTTGGTAGAGGCTGAAGCACTTCAGAGATGGCAGAAGCTCAGGCAGTTACATTCAATGGGCTGCTGGCAAAGTCGGTGAAGGTAGAAGAGAGGCTACAGGAACAGTGGTAGCATGGAATCAAATATGATAAGGGAATGGAGAAAGGAATCCAGTTACTGAGGACCCAGAAGAAACAAAGGGTCAAGCCAAGTTTGATGCTGTTTTACTGGGCTGACTACTAGCATGTCTTGGGACAAAAAGTAGTCCCAGAGAATGGGGTAGGAATAAACCTATATGTGGAGAATAGAAACATTTACTTTTCTGTGTTAAAGTGTTTTAATTAAAGAAGCCAAACAGACCATTGTAACATGAACATTGTCTAGGATGCTGCAGTGAAGGGTAGATTTGAAATGCGTCATGAGGCTGAAACTGATTGAATTTGTGGATTAGTTGGAGGTCGAGCAGATGTCTGTGAGCCTTTTAAACTTAGTGTGCTTAGGCCACTAGGAGTCACTCTGTCAAAATGTATAGAATTTTTCTTTTTGGCTCAGCATGATCCAAAGATATTTATTCAGATGACAGTAGTTGGAACAAATTTCAGAATTTAACTAACACTCCCTACAACTGTTATGAGTCTGTCCTGGCCTTAACATTGAATGCTGCATCTTAAGTCCCTAATGGCCACCTGTGCAATTCATTGAGACAAGCTGGAGACTTTCTAAACGTGTGATCTCAGTGCTGTCTTGTTAGCCTGATGGGAATCAGGATTGATATTCGCATGGTTCTCATTGTTTTCACTGAAGGTGATAATCATTTCTTTCTCCCAAGTTTCCTAACAGCCATTAAGGGACTCTGGGTTTGGACTAATGGCCTTGCTACTGCAGTGCTGAGTAAAGTTGAAAAAAAAATAAGTCATTTCTCTTTGTAGCACACTCATCAATCCATATCTGTATCCTTGCTAACAGCACTGATTTCCACATGTACTGCAAACTACCTAAATAGAAATGGAAAAAAACCACAACTTGTTGGTTGAACAAAATTGTTAGTTTCAATGAGGTATCATGCTAGCCATGTCATTCAAAAATTTGGGTCATCTTTTGATTAAATTAAGAAGTTACAGGATGCGGAGAAAAGGGAACCCTCGTGCATTGTTGGTGTGGTTGCAAACTGGTGCAGCCACTATGGGATAGGTTTGGCGGTTCCTCAAAGAATTAAAAATAGAAATATCTTTATGACCCAACAATTCTACTTCTCGGTATTCATTCAAAGAAACCCAAAACACTAATTCAAAAAGATATATGCATAGCTATGTTCATTGCAGCACTATTTACGATAGCCAAGATATGGAAGCAATGCAAGTGTCCAATCATAGATGAATGGATAAATACAATGGAATATTACTCAGCCATTAAAAAGAAGGAAATCTTGCCATTTGTGACAACATGGATGGACCTAGAGGGTATCACGCTAAGTGAAATACATCAGACAGAGAAATATGAATACTGTGTGATTTCATTTATATGTGGAGTCTAAAGAACAAAATAAATGAACAAATAAAATAGAAACAGACTTACAGATACAGAGAATAAACTGAAAGTTGCCAGAGGGGAAGGTCTTGGGGAGCTGGGTGAAAGAGGTGAAGGGATTAAGAAATACAAATTGGTTGTTGCCAAATAGTCACAAGGATGTAAAGAACAGCATAGAGAATATTAATCAATAATGTTGCAACCATTATGTATAGTGCCAGGGGTATGCTAGACTAGTCAGGTTGATCACTGCATAAAGTATATAAATGTCTAAAAACTAATATAAAATAATACTGAATGTCACCTGTAACTGAAAATAATAATTTAAAAAAAGAAGAAGTTACAAATATTATAAGGCTATTTCCCAGCACAGAGGAAAATCGATCAGGTCGACACTGAATATTTTTATTAAATATGTTGAGAAAAAAGGGATCTATGTGCTAACGTGTCTCGATGAGATCTTTCCATTTCACTGTGTTGTGTTTCAGGTTGTGTTGCATTTGGATTGACTTCTGTCAGTCGTCAAAGTTGGAATCTTTCTCGTCCAAGTTATCAGATAGGGTTGGCAAATATAAAATGATTATAAAGGAACTGAGGGATTGAAATGGAGGGTGGTGTTTCTGAGAGTGTACACAAGTTGCAAACAGTGGGTGCAGAAATCTGGTCTGCCCTCTCCATGCACACGAATTCCGTTCTTGGTTTCCTGTTTGTCTTAGTAAAACACTGGCGTTCCATCTCCTTTCTTGTATTTTCTGCCTCCCCTCAGGAACACTTTCAGTGTTTACAATATTCTGTTGAAATCAATCATTGTCATTTTGGACAAATAAACATTTCTCACAATTAAGATCTGTTCTCTGTACAGATTCCTTAGACGTGGCTACAGCCTGGAATCAGATAGTCGAGATTGAGTCTCCACAGTGGTTCCTAAATCGCATTATGGCATGTGGTGTTTGGATGACTGGATGACCTTCTTAAATTTGGACTTGATATTTTATCAATATGGAGACCTAGTTACACTTATGTCTCACAGTCTTCCTTTCTTTTCCTCTAGTTTACTATTACTGGGATGACACAACTTTGGGAAGTAGCATGCCCCAGTTCTACACATGTGTTTCTTCTGGTGATATTATCAGTTTCCCACTTTATACAACCATTTAATTGATGTATTTCACCCTCCTTTCCTCACATTTCATCAGTTAGTATTTAGATGTATGTAAATGACATGTCCTTTTCGAGCAATTCTCAGAGGAAATGGAACACGGCTTTGCTCTTCAAACTCCTTCATTTCCTTCTTTACAGTCCTTTCTTCCTTTCTTCCCTCCTCGATTGTTCCCTTCCTGCTTTCCATTGTTACTTACTTAGTTTGTCCTTCCTTTGCCAAAGATTTATTAAATGTTTGCAACAGGCACTTGAAATAAAAGGAAAAATAAGGCACAGCGTTGGCTTGAAAGGCACTTAGCATCTGACTGCTTTCTTCAACAGGGTGCTATAGGTTAACACAGTAGAAGTCTCATGAAATCCAGCTGGATTTGTTTATCAGATTCTTTACTTTTGTTGAATTTTTGAAAAGTTAGAGGACCATGTTCAAAGTCCATCAAAGCTTTCCAAAATATTTTTGAAAACATACATTTATATATCATTTGTATACTTATTATAAATAAATCCTACATGCAGACCACCTAGATAGCAGAATAAATGAATGAACTTAGCTTGGTTTGCTTTCTTTATTATATTGCTTTTAATGTGAGCAAAGTTTTGAGGCTAGTCTTCAATTCAGATTTCACAGCCAGAATCGTCTTTGCCCTAGTTAGTGTGTTTTTCTGTATTTTTATCTCACAATTACAATGTTGGACTGTGCCTCCTTTTCTCTTTATTGTATGTCTTGGCAAGGGACAAGTGGAAAATGTGAAGATTAAATGTTTTATCTAACAGAGTTGTTATTTTCTATTCATAGCCTAAGACTTCTTTTTACTAACAATGTAAAAGTGATAAAATTTGATGGTATCAATTCTGTGTTTACATTAAGAATCCTAACTTGTCAAAATTAATTTTTGTAGCTACATCTCTGCTTTATTGAGATAGAGTTTAGGTGATGTTGTCGAAGATCTGATTGATTCATTTTATAAAGTCAAATGGCTTTTTCTTTGCAAAATCTGGGTTTGCTGCCAGTGGTGCTTATTTTTCCCTTAGATGTTTGAAATGGCAGCTGAATGCTTTACTAGGTTTCTTAAGGGCTTTTTATTTCTGAGGTGGCTGCTGGGTCATCATACTGGAAAGAGAACTGCCATTTGGCAAGATGTCACCGCATGAGGTTAGGGACTTTGAAAATCCCAGTTTCACTTTGCTCTAAGCAATAGGACCATCTGAATGGATTTTTACCCTTTGAAGATGGGTCCATCTTCAAAAAACATACTCCTAATGTCTTAATAGCTTCATTTGACCCAGGAAGGGCTATTTTGTGGTCAGAGGATCTAGTTCCAGGGCAGGTGGGCTTTGCTGGACCACAAGAGTGGTAGGCTTGCCCACTGTCCTATCCCTGGAGGCCTTCTCCTGCCATGCTCAGTTTAGATTTGGATTTAGTTAGACTGAAGCTCACAGAGCTGCTCATAAATCAGTGGTAGTAGAAATTCCTTCTACTTTTTTTGTTTTTAAGTTCACACACAGTCTTTTTTATTTAACAGCATGGATGACAGTGAAAAGACATCTATTTTTCTCACCTTGATCTCTTTCAGATGTTAAATTTTGTTTCATCTTGCCTTAACTTCAGGAATTACCATTGCCTTCTGATTTTATTTTATTTTTAATGTTTTAATAATACAGTAGCCCCCCCCCCCCCGCTCTTATCCATGGTTTTGCTTTCCAAAGTTTCAATAACCCATAGTCAACCATGGCCTGAAAATAGAAAATGGAAAATTCTGGAAACAAACAACTCATAAGCTTTAAATTGCAGACTGTTCTGAGTAGTGTGATGAAATCTCCTGCCGTCAGGCTTCATCCTGCAGGTGATATGAATGATATTCACATAAATTTTATTATAAATTATTGCTATAATTGTTCTATTTTATTATTAGTTATAGTTAATCTCTTACTGGGTCTTATTTAGAAATTAAACTTTATCATAGGTATTCATGTATAAGGCAAAGCATAGTATAGATCAGCAGTTCTCAACCTGTGGGTCGCGACTCCTTTGGGGGTCAAATGACCCTTTCACAGGGGTCGCCTAAGACCATCGGAAAACACATATCAGATATTTACATGACAACTCGTAACAGTAGCAACATGACAGTTATGAAGTAGCCACGAAAATAATGTTATGGGGGTCACCACACCATGAGGGACTGTATTACAGGGTCGTGGCATTAGGAAGGTTGAGAACCACTGTTTTAGGTATCCACTGGGGTCTTGGCACATATCCCCCACAGATTGAAAGGGGGACACCTTTAAATCTATATTCTGTCAGTGTTCTAGGTAATATTAAAATATTTTCTTAGCAAATTGTAAGTATCCTAATGAAATAAAGTATTATAAATCCAGTTTCCAGTAATCTGGATTAATTTTGCAAATAAGTTAGTATATAGGGGAAGATTATAATATTATAGGATAAAATGGAGGTTATAATTAGAAATGAATTTTACGCACCATTAACATCCTCATCGATTTCAAGAAAGAAATTTCTGTATGTACTATGTATAACATTTTACATTTCCCTTTCAAATAATAACGCTTTAGTTTAAAATTAATGATACACAATGAAAAGTAAATGCGTAGAAAAGCAGTAACAAAGTAAAATTCACTTAAAACATAGAAGAGTAAAAAGAAATTAAAACCTCACTCAAATCAGTTTTCAAATATGAAAATTTGTTTAAAATTTTGACTTTTTGTTTTAATGACATTAATTTTTAAATAAAGTATATATGCTCAAAATTCATGTAAAAGTACAAAACAATGAAATTTCATCCAAAATAAAAAGGACTAAAATTTTCTTGATGTATAGAATAAAGCTATAATTAATGTCTTTTTCATTCCAACTATTCCCTTATTAATAGATATAGAGAGATGACCTAGAAGTAGAGGAAAAAACCCTACAATAATGGAGTTATACTGTGAATGCAAATTCAAATAAAATCATTAAATTAAATTGTATTTGAATTCAGTAGAAGAAAAAAAGAGAGATAAAGAAAAAAATGTATTTGCTAAATCTCACTCCTCAGAGGTAATATAATATAATCCCAACTTCATGATATAATTGACATATAACATTGAACAAGTTTAAGGTATATAACATGTTAATTCAATATACTTATATATTGCAGAATGATTACCACCATAACATTAACTAACATCTAAATCACATTACATAATTACCATCTCATTTTCATGGTGGTAACAGTTAAGATGTACTCCCTTAGCCACTTTCAAGTGTACAATACAGTATCGTTAACTATTTTTTACTGAAAATATTATTTTTCCTGTTGTAGTTTGCAGCAAAAATACTTTAAGAAGTCTGGTTGTGCCTGATAAGAAAGGTGACAGTAAAACACATGCATGCACATCCAGACACACACTTGAGGAGGGTGGACAGTAAGCTGTGGAAGCCTTGAAGGATTGACTGCATTTATTGCGATCAATCACGTAATGAGGATTTCTCACAATCTTAAATTCTTTGCCAAATCCCAGCCTGCAACTGTTATTTTGTGATTCCCATCAGAAAACTACCCCTTACTTCTCCATCATGTAGCACATACAAATTTACAGGTAGGGTCTGTTTGGGCAATGAAACTTTCATTTAACATTTACTTTAAAAATACTGTTTTTAGAATTTAATACAAGTTAATAAACGTGGTGAAATGACCAGTATAGATATTAAGAAACCTACACTATATGTGATTCAAGAAATAACAGAAGAATTAGCTATGGTTTTGGAATCCCTATGGGAAAGACTCCATAAAGACAGCTGACTTTATACCTAGCAAGTCCTTAAGGAGTATCATCAGCTGAGGGATATTTAAATCTCTACTTCAATAGCTTGAACATAATTATTACATTAATATTTCACTAGACTCAATGATTTGAAGCATCATGTTATTGACTTAATTCAACAAATATTGAACAACTATAGTGTTTAATTATCTGAAAAGGATGACCCCTTAATGTTCTCTGAATCATTACTGTCAGCTAAAATAGTGGTTCTGAGCACTAGAATCTCTTAGATAGCTTTGAAAAATTCCAATTCCCAAGTTGAATGTAATAAGAACTCCTGGGGACAGAACCCAGGCATCAATAGTTTCTTGACTTCCTCTTGTAATTCCAGTGTGCATCCAAGAGTTGAAAAGTGCTTCTCTTTCACTTATAAATTCTACAGATAGTGATCTGACACCTCACTTTGGAATTTGATATTTATTGTACATTGGTGTCTTGGTTTAAACTTCACTTTTAACATGTTGTTACTTAAATGATCTAAATTCATTTTTTTCTTTAATCTCTCTAAGATAAGGAGAATAAAATGAAAAAACCCCCCACAAATTATTCCCAGAGTTATAGGCTGAATCTAAAATATCTGTTAGATTGACTTTAACTGTTATTTGTTTGAAGTCTGAACTTTCCGTTCCAGATTCTGAAAAAAAAAAAAATATATATATATATATAAAGAATGAAAATAGCATTAGCGGTGGAATTGGAATTAGAACCCATAGTTCATACAATGTGACATTATTACACAAAAATAAACTAATAAACTTATTTACTTCATAGATTTATCAATGTTTGTTAAAGGGATGAATCAGAAAAATGAACAGTGGGAGAAAAGAAGTGCAGATATAGCTAGACTTAATGGAATTGAAATGGGAAATTTATAAAACCTCGGAAAGAAATGTTTACACTTGAAGTGCACTGTTTTCCCCATCACTTATGGCTGCATGGTTCTAGCTTGCACTTAATGTAAGGAATGGGCGCAAATTCATGTCAGAGCAGTTAAATTTTCAGGACTTGTTAGAAAATAGAATGATCTAGAGGCTCCTGCTACTCCGATGGAGCACCGCTTTGTTTCTTATGCTCATCCATTAAACCAGCTTTGCTAGTGTCCTATCAAAAAGCTTAAACCTTGTAATATCTAAGTTAATTTTAGGGTAAATCCTACAAATACTTTGTATAGAGGGTGTATATTCATGATACAATGTCTGAGGAGGATAATTAATTTCTCTTACTGGTATGTCTGTGAATAATTTATTCAAGATAACTCACAAGAAATAAGTTGCATATCTTATTGAGTTCAGTTGGCCTGGTTAACCCTTTTTTGCATGAGGAAAAATAAAACAAATGAGTCAGCATCTGGACTAGGAATCTTAGAATTTTTCCTTTGCTTGTTAGCATGTGAACTATGTAAATGTAATATTTGGAACTGCCCTAGAACATTGTTCTCACAATTCGTGTGATTTTCCTATTAGCATCATTCTAATCAGATAATACTTAAAAAGAATGTTTTTTAAAGAAAATATATTATCTTGAATAGTTGTGGGATAAGTCTGTGTGTCATTCTACCCATCATTTACTCTATAGTAAGCTTACTTTGAGTTTCCAGTGCTTCCAATGTTCCACAATCCATTGTGCCTCCGGCTTTTGCACATACTCCCCACCTGAAACATTCCCCCCAACACCTAACTCCCTCTTCTCACTTTTAAGACACAAATTTTTCTTCTTCATATCATAGCATAAAATCACTTTTTTTGGGAAAGCATCCTTCAGGGATGTAAAGTACAGCATAGGGAATATAGTGCTAGGTGGGTACTAGACTAGTCAGGGGAAATCCCTTAATAAATTATATAAATGTCTAACCACTGTGCTTTCCACCTGAAGCTAATATAATATCAAATGTCAGCTGTAATTGAAAAATAAAAAAGTTAAAAAATACGCAATATGTAGATGATGCACTATAGAAAAGTACACTTTAAACCTATATAATTTTATTATCCAACGTCACTTCAATAAATTTAATAAAAATAAAAAAACAACAAAACTATGAAAAGAAAAACATCCTTTGATCCCTAGAGTGAATTTATTTCCACTGTATTATTATGTTCTGACTGCTACTTGCACTTCTTTGTAACACCTGTCATGAGTGAAAGTATTCATGTAATTATTTAACATCTTCTCCAAGCTAAAGGTTTCATGAAGAAAGGGACTATTCTATACAAGATATTTATAAATGACAATATTACTGTTCTCTAGCTGATTTCAATTTCCCCTCCAAAAATGGGGACTATAGAGAAAAGACCCATGTTATTCTTGTTCACTCCTCTATCCTTAGCCACTTGGTACAGCATCTGACTCATGGTATTCATTCAATAAATGGCCACTGAATGAATGGATGTATATGTAAATGAAATGTGTTCACTTTTAGTAAGGCGAAGAGTTATCTCTTTAGGTTTATCTATCCTGTCAACTTTTTTTTTAAAACTTTTATATATTAGGTTAATTTTTAAAAATTTCTACTTTTTAAAAAAGTTTGAATATTAGGTATATTGCAGAGAGACATTTGCAGTTCATGTCAACTTTCAGTATTGAAATATCTTCTGTAAAGTTAAGACTGCATAACATAATAAGCATGAATGCTTCATTAATTATGAATTGTGATTATAACATAACAGCTAAATAGAAATATATAGTCATAAATGTATCTGTTCAATAACTAGGAGAATTAGAGAGTAAGAATTTAAGAGCTAGAACCACCATAGATTTAATTTAGCACAGCCAAGACATGTTATGAATAAATACAAGTGATAAGTATTTTATCCAAAGTCATAAAGATAATTAGTGGTAGAAGAAAATTTTAATTTCAATTTGTTGACTTATTTTTGTATTGGACAGTACTCCTCTGTTTTTCTATGTTTTAAGTATCAGATTTTGAATGAATGTGAGACCCAGCTAGATTTCTTCATTTCTCTTCAGTGCAATCAGGAGATTGGAATAAAGGTCTTCAGCAAGTAAACACAGCTACTAAAAACGTGACCAAAGAGACTTGTGTTGCTTTTTCCATGATATTGCATCTTTATCTACCAAACATCTTTTTCTTGGATCTCAAAATGGATAACTTGCCTGTTTCTTATTGCTAACTTGCCACACCCATCTGTATGAATGATTTGCCTGATAGCCCTGAAAATGGCCAGCTCTCTGGTGGGATCTGACTTCTGTGGCAGACCTAGAACTCTGTCTTTCCATTCTGGGTCCACAGAACCATGTGAATGTTTTACACCCTGCTATACTAAAACCCTGGCAGTCAGAGTTGGCAGAGGTCCATTTGAACCATGTACTAGTCTACTGAACACTTGAGATTTACGGTGTCCACTAATATCTGACAGTAGGTGTTCAAAATGAATTAGAAGCCATGTAAGTCAATTTGATGACAACTCATGCTCACATTTTAATACCTACTGCATTTGGTCTGTTAGAGGGAAACCTAGTAGCCTTTAATAACCATGCTTGTTGGGTGCCAAAGTGTTTTAGAATCAAACACCTAAAAGTCTCTTGAACATGGATTATAACATAATACATTTGTTCCTGATTTTCTTCCCACTAGAAATGGGAAATTACACAGACAGAAAGCATATAAACTGTGTTGTAGAGGAGGACGAAGAACAAAGGCTTTAACGAGATTTGGTTTGGCACTGGGTTACAGAATCGAAGACACCCCAAATCGCTGTCACCAAAGGAAATCTAAGTTATTGGGAGAATGCCATAATTGAAAGGAAAATGCAAACACTGTTCTGAGAGAACTATTGATTCTTTCCTTTCAGGCTATTCATTTATTTAAGACTAAATTGTTCAAGCTATACCACCGAACACCAAATCACCTTGGAGTTGCTGCCTCGGCAGTGGCGCGAGAGCTAATAGAGACAGGCTTGCATTTTCTCTTGAAGTCTTCTATCTTCCTTTAGTGTCATTGAACAAGGGCTGCTGAAGTGTCAGAAAAAAATATTTATTGCTCTTCCATATGTCACTGCCCTCCTGCCAGTGACATGTATACTCATCAGTCAAACGGAAACTACCCACCATGTTTGATTTACTGCTGTGGAAAGATATCTGTTTGTGGGTTCCGATAACATAAACCATTTTGCTAGAGATTAATGCTCTGATTTGCATGCAGCTCATGGGAGTTATATCATTAGTTTTCCTGATATATCAAGACTAAATGTACGAATTGCAACTCTTTTTTTTCCTCTGTGGGGTTCTGCTCTTTTTCTTTCCCCTCCCTAACTTTTTCATTTACTTTCCCCTTGTTGTTCAGTAAAGCATTATTTACTTTGTACCTTCTCAGAACCTGGTAGATTAAGTGATTAAGTTTTAGCAATACAGAAACCATGAGTAAAGTTCCTCTTTAGAATGCCTGGAAAAATGGCAATAAACTTCTAGTCTTGGCAATGGACTTTTATCAACTACATGATGGTGACTCTGTAGAAAAATAAAATAGACTTTTTTTTCCCCACTGGCATCTACATGTGTTTCCTTTATATTCTGTGAGAGCTATGAAGTAGGAAGGTTGTCAGAGCTTTTAGAGTTGTGTAAGTGTAAGAAAGTTTTTCAACGTACTATAATTCTACTGTATAGAATTCAAATTTTATCTGCATTAAGTGACGTTTTTGTAGTATGAGTGAGAATGTTCTATAGGTGCATAATTGCATGTACTATGACTAGCCACACCTCATTGCTACATTGGTATCTTGATGATGGCAAGATTAATGACTAAAAACAGCTTCATTTATTCAGGTGAAGTTTCAGAGGAGGGAAGCAATTTATTGAGATTATCCCATCCATATCACTACATCTTCAAGGAAGCTCCCCAAACACATCAAGTTCTCTTTTACTCGTGCTCCTATAAAAACCCTATTTTTCTAAGTGAAATAAGAAAGGATTTTCTTGTAGCATAAAAATACTGAGTCTTTTTTATTTTTCTGAAATTAGCCAGTGTATTATAAAGATTTCACAAAGTTTAAAGTTATGCAAGTGAGTGATATGAATCTGGAACTTGTATCAATAACAGATATTCTAAATACTAAGATGTAAAAGGAGATATCAGTGAGCTGAATGTCTAGAGTAGCCTAAGAGTATTTTGCTGCCTGACTTCTAAAAGACATATATTAAATTCGTAATTGGGACTGGAACTAAGTGCCATCTCCTATGACGAATGAGTCACATGCTGGACATGTTGTTTATTAAGGCTCTTTAAGTATCACTCATGCTGGCCAGACACAGATACTTACCTGAATTTTTTACTTTATACTTGTGCCACCTCATGGAAACTTAGTTTAAGACCTCTTACTTGAAGTCTCTAGTGACCAATTAGGTCCTAGGGTATTCTGTGATTCTAGAGTTTTCTGGGTCATCCTCAGTATATTCTGTTTAGCCTCAGGTCATCAGAAATTGACTCTCAGCTAGTATATCCGCAGTTGCATTTGGACAACAAACGGTGTAAGAGTGACTAAGTACTTGTTCTCTTGAGTAGAACACATGAGGTGGGAAGGGTCAAATTCCAGCTCCACCTTTATTATCTGTGTGATTTGAATAAAGTACAGCAAGTCCTCCAATAATGTGGTTTAGTTCAACGTCATTTTGTTATAGCATTGATAAGAAAAAAAACATTGATTTCTGCCTGGGCCACTGTCTGTGTGGAGTTTGCACGCTCTCTCCATGTCTGTGTGGGTTTTTTCTCTGAGGACTGTGGTGTCCTCCCCCATCTCTAAGATGTGTGTGGTAGGTGAATTGGCATTCTGCATTGTCCCAGTTGGAGTGAGTGTGGGTGTGTTTCAGTGTGCCCTGTGATGGGATGGGAGGGCATCCTGTCCAGGGTGGTGTCCCACGTGGTGCCTTGAACTGGTGCCTCTGATCACCCACAATCTTGAACTAGAATATGCAGGTTGGGAAAAATGATCTTGTTTGTTTTTATTAATCTTTCTTAAATGTATGTGTAGCTCACATTTATTTCAGTGTTTACTATTAAAAGAGTTTTGGGTCTTCATTCAGAAATTAGGCAATTTTTAAACCAGAAATATGCCATAGGAACTTAACTCTTATTTATATCAATCAGCCTATGGTAACATTGGTTTGGTTATGAGTCATTTCACTTAAAGTTACAGTTTCCAAGAACCTATTGACGATGTTAGGTGAAGACTTACTGTATTCCATCCCTCTAATCCTCTGTTTCTTCCCAAAATATAATTAATAAAATGTGTGAAACACTTAGCAAAGTGGCAGATAGAAATTACTAATCAACATTAGCTATTATTATTGCCATGTCAATATTTAGTCCTCTAGAAATTATCTAATGGCAGACCATACAGCTGTTCAAGCTATCTCTGAACTGTAGAATGCAAGTGGAAAAGTGTGAGATTTGAGGGGAAGGTGCAGGGAATATTTACTTGGTGAATTAAAATAAGTACTTCTTCAAATTTGTTGGGAGAAATCTACCAGGCCAGAAAAGAAGACTAGGAAACATCTGCTCTGAACTCTGATGCATAGAATATTGAGGCATAGAATAAAATATTGAGAATGTGGAACTATACTACTGTGTGGTAGAAGTGGCGGTGTGTTAATCAAAATGTCCAGAACCAGCCACCATCATACTAGGAGACCTACCGTAATTGTTGCTAGGAGTTTTCGTGGAATGTACAGTGCTATGGAGGTGTGTGTGTCTTGAAGGTGGACACTGTATTATCCTACTTTTTATAATTATCAGTATTGTTAGGCTTCTCTGATATTAATTCTACCAATGTTTCATTAAAAATGAAGTAGCTAATGCCACTTTAACAGTGCTCCTTCTAAGTGAGAAATGCACTCTTTCAAAATTTTAAATTTATGACAATGCATATGCATAACAACAAAGACTAAGAAAGATGACATTGATAAAAAATTTCCCTGAATTTTCTACTGAAAAAGTGAATAATTTTATGTTAGCTAAGTTATTTATTCTTGAGTGTATGCAATGGGTTTTTAAAGTTTTCTGTGTATATTACCTTTTCAATCATGTTAATTATGGAGTCATTGAATACGTATTTCATTTATGGTGGCAACACAAACCAAAGTTCCATGTGATCTTATTTATTCTGTTTACTTTCCTACTCTCTCATTATACTTTCTTCACAGTTGTGAAACAAGTACTTGTGCAAAGTGATAGTTTGTCATCCTCTTATAGACATTTTACCAGGAAACAAATAAAAAATGCCCCTGGAAAAATCATAAAGCATAACAAGCATTTTAATGTAAGCAGCAGGAATTCCTTTTGATTACATAATACTTTTTTAAAGAATTTCATTGAGTAATTTAAATATGTGTAGAAAATATGTGTAGAAAATAACTTTTAGCCAAACAAATTATATGATTAAGATTACAATCTTAAAGTAAACTTTGTGTCATGTCCACTTCAAGATACACATGCATAAACACACACAACCATACAGGTAGCTGGGGATAATATTCTATTTTACCACGTTTTGTATGCTGTTTTTGAGATATTATCCTCTTTTGGTTTCAAGAGATCAAACAATTAGGGTTAAATAGGTATCTTAGAAACAGACCACCTTACTGATCATGAGTAAAATGTGTAGCCATTCCAATTCTAAAGGCTTTAATTTGATTTCTTTCTCAATGTTTCACTAGCTTTCATGTTGAGTTTCTCATGATTCCAAGGGTATGTTTAATGACCTTGTGAGCAAATCAATCCAACTTTGTCAGAGCTTCTGACTGCATTTAGGTACTTCCTTTACATCAGTGTGCTGTGGTCATTAGGGGACTTTTGTACAAGGGAGTAGAGATGCACAGGGTCATGCCTTTTCTTACCATTTCAACAACAACTAGGAGGGAAACCTACCACTGCTATTGTGTCATGTGTATCTTATGAAGGTATATGCCTAGAGATGGTGTGCCAGCAGTGCCATCTTTGGAGTGGAAAGGATACAAAATTAGCTTATTTTACATGGCCTAAACCTAAACCCATATCAATAGCTACATTTATGAAGGAAATAGTGCTACATTTATGAAGGAAAGGAAATTACTTGCTTAATTAGCCATCTCCCTTTTAGATTCTCTTCTGAACACATTCATTGGCTCTCTTAAAACCACTCAGAAGTTCTTGTTGAAAAAAATAAAAATAAAATAAAATAAATTTTCTACCTCTGACTTGTGACTTAGGCTTGTACAATTTAAAATGTTGTAACAAACTTTCAGCAACAAAATAAACAAGTCAAGGGGGTGTAATGTACAGCATGGTGACTATAGCTAATAATGCATTGCATACTTCCAAGTTGCTAAGAGGGTAGATCTTAAAACTCATCGCAAGACAAAAATTATAACTATATGGTAATGTATGTTAACTAGACTTATTGTGGTGATCATTTCACAATACATCCAAATATTGAATCATTATATTGTATACCTGAAACTAATATGTTATATGTCAATTATACATCAACAAAATATAAAGGCAAAATAAGCACATAAAATTAAATATGATAAATATTTTCCAGTTAATCTGTCTTGGCTCTGCGTAGGATTGCTTTTGAACTAATTCTGATAAATGGATATGTCTGATTTAAATATCTTCATGAAAGGATCTGTCCTCTTTCCCAGGGACTCATCCTGATTCCGTGAGGGATTGAACGTTATACATTTCCCTCAAGTTTCCTTCTCATCATTCTTCATTTCTTCTATTAATAGGGCTCCCTCACCTGATTTTAGGGTCTTTGATTTCTCATTTCCCTCATTTCAAACTTTGACTCCTAGCCAATTCTTAAAGAATTCTTTCTTTAATTATTTCCAGAATCTATGTTTTTTACCCATCATTGTTAACAGATTCACTATTTGTCAGGTGTGGTCCCTGGCCACTTATCTTCCTTATTCTAACCTCACAAAAGTGAGAGGTTACCACCTCAATCAATAGTAAAGAATGTGGTAAAAAGTAAATTTGCTGCGTTATCTGCCTTCATGTAAATCTATACAAACTTTTCTGTGTAATTCCTTTTGTACTGAGCTAATTAATGCTCTTTTCCTATGCTATTCACCCAAAACAGAAGGGTCTTCTTATAATCATTGTATTTCCCCTGTAAATAATATGGAAAGCGTGCACACACACACACACACACACACACACACACTCATAAACATGCAAACTTTTACATAGTCTAAAAGCTTATATAACATGAATCTGGGATGAATAACTCTTCCTGTTTGATCTATAGAATCTGACATTAAGTGAGCTTTAAATTGATATTTATTGATATTTCTTTTAGAAATTCAAAAGTGAAAAAGATTTTTCTCATGAAAGATGGTGCATTATGTTCCTAAATTAAAAGAATTGACTTCTCAGTTGGAAGTCAATGACATTTGGACCAGTTTCTTATCGGATTCTAGGATTAAATCTTTTAAGTGGATTTATTTCTCTATGGATAAAACAAGTAAGAATGTGCTACTAAGTCTCACAGTTTTCAGTTTTATGGGCCTACTAGACAATTATTAATGGATTAGGAAAAAGGTAAGCTAAATAAAATATCCCCTTAAATTGTTACCAGTACATTTCTATAATGATACCAAGTACATTCAAAGCCACTCCAGAGATGGATAAATAAGCTGAAGGGCTAAAGAGGATAGGATGATACAGTGAAGTAAATCTTTTCCAAATGCACAATAAAGTTAAAGGGCTGAAAGATAAAAAGGAATCAAAACTAAGAAGGAAGGAACAAACAGGAGGAGATAACATTTCCAATTACATTATTAAAGGCGAATTGATATATTTCACACAGGAAACTATAAATGTGCTCCATCAGTTTTAGAGAGCAATAAAATACTGTCTGTGTGTGTTGTGATCACAGACAGACTTTAAATTTGTGACACTTACACTCTCCCTTTCACATGGGGAAAACTGATTTTACATTATTCATCAAGAAAACATCTCATATATGAGAAATAACCTTTTACCTAAAAGAACTAAGTGTATTTAAAATATATAAATTAATTCTGTACTCTAAATATAGTTTGGAGTCCAGGCAACGAAAGGAGGGGAAAACGAGATGTTTAATCTGAAAATGCAGTTTATAATTTGATAATTATTTGATAATGGTGCTGGATTCTGGGAGTCCAAGCAAGTTGCAAGCAAAAGCAGTAGGAGAAAGCTTCCTCATCATTGTAGGAAAGTTTTCTGGGGTCTTTTGGGGAATGAGAATCCTGACATTTTTGTGCAATGCTTGTTGGTACCACCTGATTGTCCTCAAGTACATCCCAGAGATGCTTGCTTCAAACTCTAGCTAGATCCAGGTTCTCCTCTTGGGAGCAGTACAAAGTAACTATCACATTTCACAAAGAAAAGGACACAGAAGTTAGTCCCCTTTGTGATTGTAGCAGCCGATGTAAGCAGCTTTAGTGAACGCACTGGAAAAGCTCTCACAGTATCTGAGATGAAAACAAAGCCCTCCATGGGATTCAGATTTAAAACACACACACACATACACATACACACACAGACATGTGTGCGCGTGACACACACACATGCATGCACAGCAGTATGTTTGGGTAGATAGATAAGAGATAGATTTTCTTCTTTTTCTTCTCTTTAAAACCAAATACAGAAAACTTCAGATTCTAACCAACAAGGAAAAGCAGGGACCTGATTTATCCTCATGCTTGAAACAACAATAATAAGGGAAAAAAATAAATGAAACGCTGGACATCAGGCAGCCAATGATAGAGATGTTTAAGGGATAAGAAACAAACGATGAGAGCCATCCAGCTTACTATGAGGGCTGTCCAGGAAGTCTCCAGCAGTATGAAAAATAGAGGCATTTATGGCTGGATTTTCTCTGGACAGCCCTCGTATCTCTTCAGGGGGTTTCCAGACCATGGTGCCATTGTGGGGGTGTGAGGGTGAAAGTCTAGTTGGAATCTGGTGGGCTTGGTAATTTGAGGAGAAAGTTGAGTGTCCTAGGAGACCAAGGTGACCAGAGTTTGCAGGACAGAGCACCAGAGAGGAGAAAGTTTCACAGAGAGAGTACTCCAAAGATCTGCAGAGGATCCTACTCAACTATCCAGCTGAGTACGGATCAGCACATACATGTGAGGAAACCATCAAAGGTAGCAGAAAGAAAACCTAGAAGAATTAGAGGTTTTAAAAGTGCCTGATATACACACAGGGCTGACAGTCAGACTGGGAAACCTTATGATTCATGGGACATTACATAGACTACACAGAAAAGCCTTGTCTTAGTAAGGAGGAATAATAAGCCCTTGACATAGCCTTAATCTCACATAGCCTTTTTCAGGTTAACACAGATTATATCATCAGAGCCCAAACCCAAATCTCATGACATACATATTGATAATTCAGTCTCAAATTTTTTCTAGAATGCAAATCTCAGATAATAATGCTTTAGAACTGCTGATAAAGTGAACTTGTTTTCAGGCCCTCCCTTATACATCAAAATAATGGCAAAATAATATCCTGCCAAATAAGACTTAAAAGGAAGTTCTGCAAGGAACAAACTATTCCAAGAATTTAACAGCTCCTGGAACTAAGCTGATGGATATTAACAAATCCAGCACCCAGACTGGTAAAAATCACGTATCTCATAAAACAGTCAAAATTCACCAGGCATGCAAAGAGGCAGGAAAATAAGATCCATGATGGGGAGACTAATTAAAACTGACCCAGAACTGACACAGATATTTACCTGATTAGTACCCATGTATGTATAATTGGCAGATGTCCTTCTAGATGTTATTCAATGCTGTTACCAACCTGTAAATGTGCCAACAATAACATGAGTATCTGGATCTAAATGTTCATCATCAGAGTGCCCCCTTTGGTGATGTTATAGGAAAATAAAAGTCTTTGTTACATTAAGAGGTCTGCTAATGACTAAAGAGTTATTCATACGTTACCTTTATTATGTTGAAATATATTCCTTCAGCACCCAATTTGTTGAGAGATTTTATCATGATTGTATGATAAATTTTGTTAGATGCTTTTTCTGTATCTATGAGATGATCATATGATCTTTTTATCTTTCATTCTATTAATATATCACATTTATTGATTTGCATACTTTGAACCATCCTTGTATCCCAGGAACAAATCTCGTTTGATGATGGTATACAATCTTTTTTTAAAATTTATTTTTTAACTATGGTTGACATACTATTTATATTAGTTTGAGGTGTACAAATAGTGATTAAACAGTTAAATACTTAATGAAGTGATCACTGCAGTAAGTCTAGTACCCATCTAACACCATATATAGTTATTATAATGTTATTGACTGTATTCCTTATGTTGGGTATATGATCTTTTAAATATGCTATCAAATTAGTATTTTGTGGGGAATCTTTGCATCTATATTCATCACAGACTTTGGCCTGTAGTTTTTTTCTTCCCTGTAGTGTCCTTACCTGGCTTTGGCATCACGGTAATGCAGGCCTCATAAAACGAGCTTGGGAATGTTCCTTCCTCTTCAGTTTTTCAAAAGTTTGAGAAGGATTGGTGGGTCTCATCATTTAGTGATATACTCATCTATCAAATCATTATGTTATATGCCTTAAAATTATCCAATATTATATGTCAATTATATCTCAGTAGAACGGGGGAAAAAAGTTATGCAATTAGCACCCTCATCAATCCTTCTTGCTTACACTAGTATCTCTTCTGTTGGTCTTCCCCTGATTGTCACAAGCTACAAAGATCAACTGAAGCCATAATTCAAAACAATTGCTAATGCTTTTCAGAAATAAATGACTTAAACAATTAAGGATTAATACAGTATATTTGAAAAAAAATGAAGCTCTCCAATATTTCTTGCAATGTGATCCTCTTTAAAAGCTATGGCTCTAAAAGCCATCTACAGTTAAAAGTGAAGTAGAAGAGTTCTCTTTCCATCACCATGTATTTGAGACCTCATCCCTTCTCTCCCACCCCCTTCCCCCCATACCTGCAAACAACAGATGCATTGTAGAATTGTACACCTGGAACCTATGTAATTTTTACTAACCAATGTCACCCCAATAAATTCAACAATATGAAGAAAAAATAAAATTAAATTAAAAAAAGTGAGGTAGAAGATTTCTTTTTTTTTTTTTTGCTTTTTTGGTATGTGGGTAGCTCCCTGGCTGGGAATCGAACCCAGGCCACAGCGCTGACAGCACCAGCGCCGAAGCCTTAAGCTACTACACCATCAGGGAATTCCAGAAGATTTCTTATCAAGGTATAAAGTCCTGTTGAAATTATTCAGCCAAAAAAATATTCGGACTTGACTCATTCTTTGTTCTAACCAGTTAGATCAGCATTGCAACTAAATTTTATATGTTATTTATAAAATAGAATAAACATATTTTAATAATTCTTAGTGAATATAAAGTCCAAACTTAAAGCTTTTTTCCTGGCTTGCCACTATTTATAGTTTAATTTTGGCTTTGTTTGAAGTACAATTGAGAAAGGGCTAGTGTTTAAGATTACTTGGGGGAGGAAGACTAGCCAGCATGTTGTGAATTCACCCCACTGAGACTATATGAGGGGTTCCTGTCTTTCATTCCACCGGAAGTGTAGTTAAGTAAAGTTGACAAGTACTGTGCAGTACTGATTTTTGTAGTAACACCTGGAGTTAAAGGTGGGCCTAGAGGCTGTGAGAAGTGCCTTAAGAAGTGCCCAATATACTTGCTAATTTTATTCGTCTTTCCAAATAATCAAATTTAGATGTTTATGACAATCTTCATATTCTGTTAGTTTCTGCTTCTCTGTTTATTAATTTATTCCATTGATTTTTTAAAAGTTTTTTTGTTGTTGTTGTTTTTGATTTTTGTTTTCACCTCTGGAGCTAGCAGCTTAATTACTTTTTACTCTCTGTTTAATTTTTTTCTAATTTACATATTCAAGGATATTAATTTCTCTCTAGCTATCACTTGCTAAATCCAACAGTTTTGGATATATGGAGCTGTGGTTCTCAATTAGTTCTAAATCATTTTTAATTTCTATTTTTGATTTTCATAAATAATTTAGAAGTGTCTTATCACATATCTAGAAATATTTTGGCCACCATTTTTTTATTTTAATTTCTTCTCTGTGATATTTATTTTTCTGAACTGCTGAGTTATTTTGTAATTTTGTACTTAGTCTATTTTTAGAAATACTCATATGTGAATCTGTTTGTGATTTGATTATAGTTTTGTAACTATGTGTATAGTAAAGCTTGTTAATGTTGTAATTCAAGTTCTCAAGCTTTTTTTATTTATGCCCCTGACATAATAATTTATGACAGAGTTGTGTCACTATCTCCCACAGTTATTGTTAATTTACTAAATTATCCATGCAATCTTATGAGTTAATGTTTTACACATATAAAAATTATTTTCTTTCAGGAAGGAAGTCCATGATTGTCTTATCTTCTAGATAAACTGCTTCATCTATCAGTATGAAATCATATTCCCAGTCATATATTTTAGGTTTTGCTTAATAATATAGCTACATTATTTTTTTTTGTTTTAATTGTTTTGGTATATATTTTCCTATTTCTTTACATTCAACCAACCAAAATTGTTTTCTCCCATTATTTTAATCCTAAGAATGGGTTTTTAATCCTGTTTGCATTGTAGGTTTTTATTGTTTTAATCTAACAGTAAGTATTTTCACCTTGGAGAAAATGTTTTTCCTCTCAATTCTTTCCATGTTGTCTTTTGGGAAGTCCTTGTACAGACCTTGAAACTTCTGAATTCATTCTGCATTCCGCTTAACATTTTCCCATACTTTTTATTATATTATCACTTGTTCTGTATATTTGGAGGATTTCTCAGTCTCATTTTCCAGAGTTTAAATTTGATATTTAGTTATTGCTTATTTTTATTTCAACATAATTGCATTTGGGTAGAATCATTTGAATAGTTCTGGACAATATATGAGATTTTAATTTCTAGGCCTGTAGTCTTAATTTGTTCTTACCATTCTGTGTGCTTTTTTTTCTTCGTTCACCAGCCAGCCAGATATACAGCCATTAGGTGTTTGGAGACTGGATCCCTGAGTCATCATTTGGAGCAGAATCTCCTGAACAGGAAATCTACACTGAACTCTGCATGAGACAGGAATAAACATTGATTGGGTAAGCTACTGGTATTTTGGAGTTATTGTCTGAAGCAGCTGGTGTTCTTTAACTAATAGAGAAATTATGCAATAGTATCTAGTATAATGCTGACATTTGATAATATTAGATAAAATTCAAACTCGAACATAGTCTTATTTGCACCTTGTTTCTTCTCACCCTGTGGATTCAGACTTCACTGTCTTGTCAAGAATAGTGTAAAGTTATTTATTTGTCTGTGCCTTTACTATAATTATTGTATAATTCAGCACACAACACAATTCATTACTCCTAAGTTTTTAACAGCTGCTTTAAAATAGATTCTTTATTCTGTGTCTTAGGAATAGATTCCTAGGCTTATTTAAAATCCACGTTTCAAATAAATTTCCTTTATTTGAGAATATGAATTTTTGCTATAGTATACATTTTACACACTTTTAAAAGATAATTTTACAACCAAATCAGGTTATTTGATTAACTCTCACCTCTTTAATTGCACATGGAATTTCAGTGTCTTATAATTTAGTGAGTTAAAGGTGAGAAAATACTTAAAAAACTTATTGTTTACTAAAATTATACTTAGTTTAATTTACATTTAATTTAATTAACATGTTGTAAAATATAAATAGA
The DNA here is from genome assembly GCA_004026885.1 of Lyroderma lyra. Lineage (NCBI taxonomy): Eukaryota > Metazoa > Chordata > Mammalia > Chiroptera > Megadermatidae > Lyroderma > Lyroderma lyra. The sequence goes on from PVJL010000564.1 coordinate 177,488, forward strand.
GCACAATTCATAACATAAAATATATTAAATACAGTGATGGATACCAAGGAAATGCTAATGAACAATATAATGGTAATGGATGATGATAATAATCTGTATTAGATTTGCTAGGTTAATGTGGTAACTGCTAAATCTCAGTGACAATACAACAATGTTTTAGTTCTCACTTGAAGTACATTCCAAAACAGGGCAAGGAGGAACCCAGTGCCACATAGTTACTAAGAGACCCAGGCTTGGAAAGACACACCAGTTTGTCCCAACACCATCCCAACGTGGTCCTTTAGGACCGTAAGGAAGAGAGAGCTGAGAGGATGGGAAGGGCCTTTTCACTTTCTCTTGCTAAGTAACTCATGTCACTTCAGTTTACATTCCATTGGCTGGAGCTATTGCTATGACCATGCCGACTTCAAGATAGCTGGGAAGCCAGTCTTCCATGAATCAAAGAAGGATGAGAGAACCAGCTACGTGTGAGCACTTAATAGAGTGTCCAAAATAGCTAACACTTACAGAAAGTAAACTCTGTACAATATTACATTTAACTTTCAGAGCTACTTTATGTCATACCTACTTTTAATACTGTCATTTCATGGATGAACAAACTGAACCCTAAAAGTATTAAATGACTCACTTAAACTTTAAGTTTGTAAGTGGAAGATCCAAAACTTAAAACCATGTCTATATTAATGCAAGGACTCTTATTCATTATGATACTCTACCTCCTAATGATAAGTACTTACCAATTATGATAATATTTTCCTGACTGATAGATTTACACATTATCAGATTAAGGGAGATCTAAGTGACCAGACTGACTTCCCATGCATACCTCTTTGCAGCCCCCATGGTTGAGTCAGTGACCAGAGCCCTCAGATTCAAGTCACTCTTACACTGGCTACGTGATTAATCCTGATGTCAGGATTCAAGAGAATACACACCACCAACAAAGTCTGTCCTGTGCCAACTCTGCCCTTCTAAGAATTACTTTCTAGTTTTGTTCACATGTTTAAATCCCTTGCTTCTACTATAAGTCTAACACAATATGGGAGAAATAGTGTGGGCTTTGTTGGCTGTCCAACCTGGGCTTAATTCTAGGTTCTAATGTTTGCTAGCTATGTGACCCTAGAAAGTTACTTTCCTTCCCAGAGATTCTGTATTTTTTCTTTGTAAAATGAAAGCAGTAATAATAAGGATTATTATCATTAGAACTAACATGTGTTTGATACTTTATTGCTGCAACTGTGCTAAGTGCTTTAGCATGAATTATCTTATTTACTCCTCTCATTATCCCCCTCAAATAGGTACTATTATTTTGCATATATTATACATGAAGAATTATATAATTTGCCTACAATTAATTAGCTAATAACTGACTTAAGATTCAAACCTAGAATTCACTAACTCCAGAATCACAGTCATTACTTCTAAAAAGTTATTTATTTTATTAACATCAAAATGATATATATTCTGACTTATTTCCTCCCATTTCCTCCAGTTATTTGGGTTTTACTTGTTCAATTATACTCATCATAAATTTAAAACTCAGTCTAGTGTCCCACTCCAGCATCTTGCCTGGTTCCCATGAACACGATGCACTTGCTGGGTTCTTCCATCACTTATAAGGGTGTTCTGGCTTTCTTCATTCGTTTGAATATCCAGATATTTTCTACCTTGAACATCTTCATTCCTAATCTTCACTTGCTTGATTATTGTATGCTCTATTGCCTTTCAGTGATGTTTTCTGTTATTAAGTTTATCCTTCCAAATAAATATTTACTAAATGCCAACTAAGACAGATACTCATGAATCAGGCATATAACCTTCTCTCAGTGAGCTTGCATGCTAGTTCAGGAGATAAGATGCATGTAGAAATAACTATAATGCAGAGTAGGAAGTCAAATATGCCTTAAGAGAGACATTTGTGTAAGTGTTCAGAGAAAGGAGAGTAAGAATCACCTGACATCTTTCAGTGCTAAGATATACCAGATACTGTCATATGTCATATTACGGGTAGAAGGGGTCAAACATATGGTGATGGAAGGAGACTTGACTTTGGGTGGTGAGCATATAATGCAATATACAAATGATGTATTATAGAATTGAATACTTGAAATGTATAATCTTTATTAAAAAAATAAATTTCTCATAACCCTGTGAAGAAGGCATTGCTATTTTTTGAAGTAAGGTAACGGAGTCACCTTGGGCACAGCAATCAGTTGTTCTGAATAGACCCTTTCTGTCTAGTGGACATGTTTAGTCTCTGTACCCTGGTCCTCTTCCATTCTGTCATTTGGTTAAAGCTATTCTAGATTTCCTCGGGAAATCTTTTTTCTTTTCTTCTATTGATTTCTGATTGAAAGAGAAGAGGGGAAAAACAGTGGAGCGGGGTAAGCAGGTCGTTCAGAGATATGACTCCCTAAACTTTATGAAATCCCACTAATATTGTGATCTACTAATATTGAGTACAGTCATGTACTGAATAATGGTTTGCTCAATGACAGACTACATACACTGTTCCATGACATGAAGGTACCATAAGATTTTAATGGAGCTGAAAAATTCCTATCACTCAGTGACATTGTAGCCAATGAAATGTCATAGCACAACGCATTACTTATGTGTTTGTGGTGATGCTGGTATAAACAAACCTACTGCAGCAGTCATGTAAAAGTATAGCACACACAATTATGTACAGTACATAATACTTGCTAATGATAATAAATGACTATGGTACCAGTTTCTGTGTTTATCATACTGTACTTTGTTATTATTTTAAAGTGTATTCTTTCCACTTATAAAAAGGAAATTTGTTGTAAAACAGTATGCCATGTTACACTGGCCCCAACCTCATATATGTTGTGTTTACCATATCTCTTGATGGCATTAATTTCTCTTGTGCTTGATTTAATCTTGTGTTGTCATGTACAGTATTTGTAGCCTAGGAGCACTTTACCATACAGCCTAGGTGGTATAAGTACACTCTATGGTGTTCACACAATGATGAAATTGCCTAACAATGCATTTCTCAGAACTCTTCCCATCACTAAGTGGCACATAACTGTATTGCTCAGGGTCAGCCCAATGTAAAACTGTAAATAGGGGAAGTTTATTTGCAGTGACTCTCACACCTGAATTTGCACCTTTTTCCACACTTAATGGTGTATTACACTCTTTGGTGTGTCCTCACCTGTTTTCCAGAGCTCCCATGATAGCCTGGCATTAGGAAAACTTCCTAAATGGGGTTGATTTCTTGCCCTCACATACCACAAACATGTATAAATAATTGCCTTCCACCAACATTAAGGCAGACTTACTCAGCATTAACTCTTAGGGGTTGAGTAGAAAGTATAAGCATCTTGTAGTAGGTTAGCAAACATCCTTTCTGAGCTGTAAGTACTGATGATTTGTTCTTTACCTGGTTTGCTTCCCTTCCTCCAATTCCCATCTTTCTTCTACTTGCTTTCCCTGAATCGTAGACCCATTTTGTTCCCCTTTAACTACTGCACGTGTCCAAGTTGCTTATCTTTTCGTTGGAATTTGAATGCCTAAATTGTTCCATCTTCCTTTTGAATCCACCTGTAGGAGACCATCAGTCACAAGATGTTCAGTTGGTGTCAGTGGACTATCTTAGTTTTCTGAAAAAGCGGTTTTGGGTAAATTAGAGCTTCCTAAAAGTAATTATTCTAGGTGTTGAAGATATTTCTCATTGTTGTTGAGAGTCCTCTGTGGGAGCAGTGAATAAATTAGAAGTATTTTGAATATATAAACATGTTTACAAATTTCAGAGGCAACATGGCATGGCAGTTAAGCAGGTGAATGTTGCCACTCTTCATGGGATCGGATCCTGGTCTCAGCGTTTGATGGTGCATGGTCTTAGGAAAGTTATGTAACCTCACCATGCCTTTTTTTCTTTACTCATTAAACAAGAATATCAACCACAATAATAGTATTATTTATTTTATAAGCTTTCCTTTCTTTTGGGGGGGTGAAGATTAAATGAGATTATATGCATACATATAAAGCACTTGGGTTAGGATGTGACATACTCGTATGTAAGCACTCAATAAATTTGGGATGTAAAAGAAAATGTACTTTTTAAAGTAAGATTTGCATATGTAGGTAGTGCAGCAGAAAGAGACAAAGGGAAATAGACACTGAGACACTTCTACAGGTACTTTGGAGGAATTAGCCATTTGTACAACATAGCGATTTATCTAAAACACAAAAATGCTTCAAAATATCTGCAGTTTGGTCTAAAATTAAAGAGTAAGATATTATCTTCTATTTTCTTTTAATATTTCTAAAGCTTTGGGAAATTACAAAGTAGAGGGAAAGAAGAGTAGAAAGGAATAAGAACTAAGTGAGGTCCAAAGAAGAGCTATTGTTTACTAAAGATTCAAATAGTGGGAGAAAATGGAACTGTATTTTCTACAAGCAGAAAGACAGGATGAGAATGATGAAGCCATTCCACATTTAAAGCGGTAGAAGTATTTAATGATATTTAATTATCTATCAGGAAGGAAAGTAGGTTTGTTTTTTGGTTTACTTGTTAAGGCTCTCATTGTTAAAATGGTTCTATTTCTTTATATCAAGAGATAGTGCCAAGTATTTTTATTTAAATGTGTTTAAAAATATTTTGAAAACATTCTTAAAAATATTTGAAAAATGGATACAAACTGAGAAAATTAAAGGTGATGAATTTAAGTTTATTTTTGCTGGTGATACGTGTCTGCTAGAGTTTGAATCAGAAGTGCTTTCATTCAGATGCTTGTATAATAAAGACCTGGAAAATTGTAAAACTTTGCTCTAGCCATCACCAATCACAGCTGAGTGCAATTCAAATTATGAGATCATTGGAAGCACCTTAAAATGTCAGTAAACTCATTTCTTGAGCTGTTAGCTACTGGTGAAGATATCAATAGCCTCCTAGTCTTACAGTGTGTGCTTCTCAGTTCAGTTACTATGATGTGGTCAGATATATTGCCTGTACTTTGGTGATGAGGTATTTTTGAGAGCACCAAAGCCTAGCCACTACACCACCAGGGAACTCCCCGGTGATGAGGTATTTTTGAAATGCAGACTAACATTCTCCCTCAAAACATGGTAAAATTTCACTCCTGATTGTCACTTTTAATGGTTGTTCTGCCATTATTAATTCCACATAGCACAGAAAAGTCTAGATAAGTGAATAGCAGGTAGCTAAATGTGGTAAGAAATAGGTTAGAGTTAAGTCCTTTAAGTTTTTACTATATATATATGTGTGTGTGTGTGTGTGTGTGCGCGCACACACACATACACACACACACACACACACACACACATATATGTAGTTCCCTGGCTGGGAAATGAACCCAGGCCACAGTGTTAGCGCCGAAGCCTAAGCCACTACACCACCAGGGAACTCCTGTATATTTTTTAAATGGTAGGCTTTGAAGTGATTTTTTTAACTACTTAGTTTTTTTTCCATTTTTCCATTTGGAAAATATATTTACAAATTAATAAGGCTATATGACCTACCAATTCCATTCCTAGTTATATTCTTAATATATTCACCAAAAAGTATGTATTAGAATGGTCTTATCATCACTGTAGTAGTCCCAAATTGAATCCACTCAAATATAGATATATTCACCAAAGTACAGGCAATATTTTTTTACCACATCATAGTAATTGAACTGAGAAGCATATACTGTAAGATTGGGAGGCTATTGTTACCTTCACCAGTACCCAATAGCTGAAGAAATGAGTTTACTGACATTTTAAGGTGCTCCCAATGGAATACTATACAGCAATGAGAATAAACATCTATGACTACATGTAGCCATATTGAAGAATCCCACAAACATAACATTGGAAGAAGTCAGTAACAAAAGAGCCCATATAGCTAAGAAAGTGCATATATTCAACTTCAAAGGACATTGCTAACTTCTTGCTTTATCTCTATTAGTAATTTCAATTTGGCTTCATTCCTCCTTTTAAATGGTGTTCATCGAATTTACCAAGGACAGTAATTTCTTTATCATTATGATGCTGCATACTGTATGACTGTATGATTCTATTACATAAATGCAACCTCAGGGGAAAGCTTATCTACTCTGTTAGAGGAAGGATGATAGTTACCTGGGGAGGTGGAATGATTGGCAGGGGTAACAAGGGGTTTCTGTGATGTATATAATATTCTGTTTCTTAATCTGGGTGTTGGCAGTATAGTTGTATGCTTGCTAAAGATTTATTGAAATGTGAACTTATGAAATACGTCCTTTTATTTATTATAATATACTTCAATACCAAATTTTTAAAAGGTGAAAGCCTCTTGATTACCAAATTAAGAGTTTTTGATATTCTAAAATGTTACAAAGGACTTTGGAGAAAAGTTTGGAAGAAAACAGAACAAATGTCAGACTTGAGATCTAGAATAGACTTCGACTTTGATGGTGCCTTATGCGTTATTGTTGCTAAATAAATGTGTCTTGATGAACTATTATCCTTTATGCTATTGTTATGATTATTTTCAAGCATGGTGTTAACACTTCATGATAAATATTTACACTGAAGCTAAATATGACAAATCATATTTTATAAAACTCCTTAAAGGTTTTCCCTTAGAGTATTGATTGAGGGGTGCTTAATGTATCTGTCTTGAAAACATGGGAAGCTGATATGCCTATTAAAGTGCACATATTCAATTTCAAAGGCCATGCTACCTCCCTGCTTTATCTTTATTAGTAACTTCGATTTGGCTTCATTCCTCCTTTTAAATGGTGTTTATTGAATTTACCAGTGATGGTAATTTGTTTATCATTATGATGATGCATTGCCCTAAAAGATGGGTAGTTAGATGTTGTTGTTGTTGTTGTTGTTGTTTATCACAAAGAAGATATCTTTTATAGTGGTTGAATAATTTATTTTGTTTAGGAAAATATTAACCTTAGCAAAAGGATGGTTATTGTTATATTAGGATGGAGAGAGATTTATTTTAAGTGCTACAGAAGTAAAAATAATATGCCATCCATATTTACATTAAAAATACAGTTTATGCACAAATAAAGTACTAAATCACTAGAATACAATTTGATTGTCAGCTTTCAATTTAAGGATTATTTAAAAAAATTTTAATCTTGCAGACTGTTGGCTCATCCTTCGATTAGATTACACCGAAGTCTCATAATTATGAAATGGTTTTGTTTTGGTATTCTTTGTAGCTAATGGCACTAATCTATTTTATATTGAGAATATAACTTGTATGGAAATATTTTATGCCTTATTAAACCTTACCTGTATATAAGGGTTAATTGATATACATAATTTTTCTCACCTGGGCCAAGTGAATGTTTTTATTGAATGTTGTATTTTCAGTCTTTAATTTAGCATTGCATAGAAACTTTTAAAGAAATATTTTCTGCCATCTTTTGTTTACATTCAATTCTAGTTTATGTATTTTGTTCAATCTAATTTGTATGGGTTACATTTTTTAATATTTTCTATTTCCTTTACTTGGGGGTTTAGTTTTTCCCCTTTTTCCACAGAACTCCATTTTTTTTTTCACAATGATCTCTTCAGTGAGAATTTACCTACCCTCTTCAGATGTAGCCCTAGTGAAAAAGTCTTGAATCTGTTCTCTGTTAGTAGAATATCTTCCATACTGATCCCAGGTGGCTCTCTATAAGTCTCCATTGAGGGAAGCTCTGGAGGGATAAGCTGGGCTTAAAAATCTAGTTGCATTTTAAAAACATGAAACACCAACATCTGAAAAAGACACCAGGGAAAGCAGAATAAATGAGGGATGTGAAGAAATAAAAGTTGCAGAGAAGTCACATGAGGTGGTGAACTTATTATACAACAAGTTGACAATGCGCTGTAGAACTGTATGCCTGAAACCTATGTAACCCTTGCTAACAGATGTCACCTCAATAAGTCTAACAATAAAAATGAATTTTTAAAAATTAAAAATAAATAAATAAATAAATAAAAATTTAAAAAAGTTACAGAGGTCGAGGCTTGGGCTATTGCCTATTGAGGTTTTCAAATGCAAACCTAGAGGTAATGGATCTCAGAGGATTTTGGAGATGTGGCAAAAAGGAATGAAGAAAAAGGAATTTGAAACAACTCATGATTGATTTATTTTTTTCCTTGAAAGCACATTCTAAGTTTATAAGGATATAAGAACCAAGTTATGTAAAATTGGGTTTAAATAAGCCAAAGCGTTACTATTTTTAGCTATACAAATTAAGTTAATTAGGTTTGCTGGAGAAGCTGCAGTGTTTTTCAATACACCAAGGGTCAGAAACAATTAAAAAATATGTTAGCCTTATAGTTTTTATCACTATCATCTAATATAGTATTCAAACATAATATAATTTTTAAGTATTAGGGAATATCTAAATATAGACTAACTCCTCATGTTAACTTGTATAATGATGATTAGTTAAAATACCTAGATATTTTGAAAGGTTACTTTAGAATTTAACTTATAACCTGTCTTGCATATTATATGTCGTGTCATTCAGGACAAGACTCACTCAATTCACTCAATTCACAGTCTTTTCTTCCCACAATCATGTGGAATTTTTAGTTACAATGTGTGAGAAATCCTTACAATGATCTACATCTTAATGTTTATTCTCTATTAATGTACAGGAAATCAAGGAAATTTCTTTCTTCAGACCCAGTACTTCTGTAGGCTTCTAAGGAAAACAGCACATTTTCAAGATCTCCTCTCAGAGTAATTTTAGTGCTGTAGTCACATGGAAATTATGGTCACAATGCTTGGTAAAAATCAAGTAGCAATAATGATAATACCAGTAATAAAGTTTAAATCCTTTATATTTGATTTTAAACATGTTTTTCCCAAGCTTTTATTGAAAAATTGTACTCTGGCATTTCCATGGATTTTGTTATAATAATAACTCACCATTCTGTTAAATAGCCAAACTTCCTTCAAGTATTACAAAGAGTAGACATTCAACACCAAAAGGGCTAGCTAGCATTTACTTTGACTTCTTGACATTTTTAATCTCCTGGAATATTACATTTTTAAGTTAATTTTATTTTAATCTAACAAATTTTGACATGCAATAAAATATTTAAGCAATTCCTTTTGTTAAAGTTGGGAAGTACAGTGCACTGTTTCAGCATAATCTTCACAAAATTTTGCAAATATGTATATTCTTATATCAACTGAATACCAAATTTTATAATCATCTCTGCTGCTGGATGTATTTATTAATAGAGTGGAAACTCTTTTATATCACATGATTACAGCCAAAAGTTTTTTGGTTAACTGAGTAAGTTGTTGAAATCAGACTAAGAAAATATGATATATATATAAATCATAACTTATTAATTTTTAATTAAGTGATAAGAGATGTGCATCTATAATATTTCCCTTTCTTTGAGTTTAATCCAACTACATGAAATTTACCTTCTTTTTTTTTAAACTACAACCGTGATGGTTGTTTAGTTTTGAGTTTTAGTTCTGTAAGTTTTTGTTTCATGTATTTTGAAACTGCACATATGAAAATTTTCTGTCTCCTTGATGATCTTATCAATTTGTGATTATGAAACATCTTTATATGTAGTAATACTTTGTTTTGAAGTCTACCTTGCCTTACAGTAATATAACCATACCAGTTTTCTTAAGAGCAGTGTTCTAATGGTATATGGTTTTTCCATGCTTGTATTCTTAGGTTCCCATTTTTTGCCTTCATAGGGTGAAAGGCCTATTTTTAAAGATTCCATTTTGCTTCCAGTATTAACATTCTATCTCTATCTCTTTTGCTATTTTAGTGGTTGATGTACAGATTACCATGTACATCTTGAAGTTACTACTGTCAAAATTCAAATACACTATTTCACAAAAGTATAAGAACCTTATGACTTCATAACTCCATTTATATCTACTGCTGTTTTTGTTTTTGTTGTCTTATGGGTTTCTCTGATGTTTCTATGAAGCCCACAATTGCATTTTTATATTTTGATTTGAACAGTCATAGGTCTAGTAAATAAATGTAATAAAACAAAAAATATATTACTAAAAAGTAATTCTTTATATTTGCCCAGATACTGACCTTCTTTGAAGCTCTTCATTCTGTTCTTAATATTTGTTGTTTTTTTTTTAATGGTATAATTTCCCTTGAGGTTGAAGAAATATCCTCAGCATGTTTTTTTCTAATGTAGGTTTGTGTTTTAAGAATCACTTTATTTCGGCTTCATTTTTAAGGGGTACTTTCACTGGGTATAGACTTCTGGGTTAAAGGATTGTTTTTCTTTTAGCAGTTTAAATATGACATCTAGCCTTCCTTGATGAGAACTAGTTATTCATATTAATTGTTCCCCTGTATGTAATGTGTTGGCTTTTGTTTTTTGTCTGCTTTCACATTTTTTCTTTATCTTTGGCTTTTAGAAGTTTGACTATAATGTTTCTAGACTTGTTTTTCTTTGCATTTTCCTGCTTTGGGTTTCCTGGGCCTCTTGAGTCTGTAGCTGGATATTTCTCACCAAATTTGCAAAAATGTGGCCATTTTCTTCAGATATTTTTCTGCTAATTCTTTCACTCTTTTCCAAGACAGCCAATTATATATCTTAGACTGCTTAATATTGTACCATAGGTCACTGAGTCTCTATTTTGACTTTTCAATATATTTTCTTCCTATTATCTTGATTTGATCATTACTATTGATCTTACTTCATGTTCACTGAAAACTTTCTATCCTTTCCCAATTCCTATTAAACCAATCTACTGAATTTTTTATTTCAGATAGTTTTTTTCTTTTCTAGACTTTCTATTTGGTCTTTTAATAAAATAAACTAACAAATAAATAAACTTCTATTTCTCTCGTGACATTTCCCATCAGTGTACTCATCATGACCATAGTTTTTCTTTAAGTGTCTGAACATATTTCTAAAGGCTGATCTTTGCTTGCTAATTTCATTATATGGGTCATTTCAGAGCTGATTTCTACTTATAGCTTGTCTTCTTAAATGTGAGTCACATTTCACCATTTCATATCTAATAAATTTTGATTCCTTAGTTAACATTTTAGATGAACTGTTAGAGACTCTAGAATTTGTTTTCTTTCTCTGAACACTGTTAATGTTGTAGTAGGCAGTTACCTTTGCTGGACCTAAACTCTGTCTTCCCTGAAATGAGCAGAAGATGAATTTTCTGTTCAATTATTTTAGTCTTCCACATGTTGTTCCTGGAGTCTTCCTTGCACATGCATAGGTTGAGGGTCAGCCTAGTGTTTGAAAGGAGTTTGAATGCAGATTTTGGAGCTCCCCTCCCTTTGAGTCTCCTTTTCTGAAAATTCTCTCTATAATTTCCAGCCAGTCAGGCATCCTAAAACTTTTGTCTTCTGACTCCTCCCGTCACTAAGATGGTTCTGCCTTATGAAAACTGAAAAGTGCCCTCAGGTGAAAAGGTGTTTAATTGTTCACAAAGTGAGGTTGTCTTATTTCAAGGCTTAAATTACCTTCAGTTTCTACTTGCTTTATACTTACTTGGTCCATGAGTCTTAAAAAGAGAATGTTTACAACGTCAATGGGAAAAGACATACCTAAACAAAGGAAGTTGTGTTAGAATCTGTCAACAAGCAGTAATCCAATGAGGTTGGTGAGAAAATTTCTATGACACTGGAAATTATAACTTGAACTTAGAAAATCAAAGTGTGAAGTATCCATGGCAGTAAACCAGAGGCTATTATTACAGGTGAAATTTTAGGTTTGAAAAAATAAAATTAATATTTTTTTTCTGTTTATCTACAGTGATAGAAATGATTATGTCTGTGAAATTGCTACCTATAAATGTGCTTTGCACTGCTAAATGGATTTACATTTTAACACATTCTAGTTGTAGTAGTTTAACTATTAAATGAACAAAACAGATATAGGTAATCTTCACCATTCTTTTGACCTATTTCTACTGAATATAAATTGAACATAGTATTTAAAAATCATCTGTGTTACTGTGACTAAACTAAGACGTAACAAATTACTGCATTTCTTCAGTTATGTTGTTTACATGTAATGCAAACTGACTTGTAAAGTAGCACAAAGCAGACATCAGGATCAGGGGATGATCAGATATTCATGGTTCTCACAACAGGGTTTAAAGAAATAGATTATTCTCCTAATTAACATAGATGAAAGGAGAAGCATTCTGATTTACTCATTACTTATATATTGAACGCCTGAGAGGCATCTGAAAACTTACCATGGCATTTAACCTCAGAGTCATTACTTTTTATTTTTTTCTAATTGGGTTGAATGCTAAATTGTATCAATTACAGTTAAAAAAATTGGCAAGATCCAATCTGTGGTTCACATGTAGTTGTATTAAGTTAAATAATCACTTACCAAATACAATTATTCGAAAGATTTACCCTTGTACATACTCTGTATTAGTCAGCAGATGGCATGCATTGTACATTAACTATTCCACCCTGTTATCACACATATTTTAGAACAGCAAGCATCTGGTTTTCTCAGAAAGACACATTATCTCCTCATTTGCAGTTTAGTGTTAATTTGTGAACTATTTAGTGATAATCAAAGAAGGTGATATTTTATCTTCATTTAGTTCGTATAGCAGCTTCAATCAAGTATAAGATGCGGTAAAAATACACTTTAGCAATTCCTTAGCAAGCTTTGGCATCCAGGAAAAAAATAATCCCGAGCAATTGTTTTCCTGCTTTGGCTAGAGGTCTTCACAGGAGGACAGAAGCCTTTTGGATGCGGTTTCTGAGTGCCGTCCATGAATTTCAGGAATATAAAAACCATTTCCTGTTGTGTATGGTTAATTACACACATTCAACATCTAAGAAACAAGTAAATTAACAGAGGCAACTGAATTTACTTCTAAGTCACCTATTGAAGATAACACTGGAATAGCTAATTGGAAAATCTTGTTATGCCTAAAACTATGCACGTGTTCACAGGCTTTCATGTGAGTGGTTTCAAAGGAGAACTTGGCTTGTAATACTGTAACCTAACGTAGCCTAGAATATTTTTTGTCAAACTGATATCCATCTGTCACCCTGGCCTGATGCCTATTCCCAAGGTACTGGGTCACTGTTTGCAAGGCCTGAGTAGTGTCTGTTCAACATATCTCCAGAGAGCTAAGTTACACGATCTGTAAGAGAGTGGACACGTAGAGAAATAGAAACACAAACTGCATGCACCTCATCAGTCAAAATGGAGAGAAGAGACATTTGCCTCCCTTCATACTGGAGGTTTTTTAATGACTCTCTTAATCTCAGACTGATGCCCTTTTAACCATGAATTTGCTTTAAGGCCTCTTGTAATTGGGGAAAACAGAGTAACTATGTAGATTCTGTTATAATATTAAAGTCCCTATTCCTAAACACAGAGATTAATTAAATAGCCATTGAAAACAATAAACAAACATATACCCAAAATTTAACATTTTTGCTTTACATCTGGAGAAATAAATTGAAATAGATTCCCCTGAAAAAATAGCAAATATATGAGGGCTGTCCGGAAAAAACCCCAGCCATAAATGCCTCTATTTTTCATATTACATGGCTGGGTACTTTCTGGACAGCCCTCGCATATCCTTTAACAGTTTCGATCTATGTTTCATTTGAAGGAATGTTTCCATTTTCACAGAAGAGTAAAATACCTTAAATAAACTACATTGCTTTGGTGCTAAAGGACTTTGGGGTTTGATTTTTTTTTTCAGTGTCTATGTTTAGAGCTGTAAGAGGTAAAGGACATTAATGAAATGTTACTTGTTCAACTTGTTTGATATTCTTCAAAAGACTTTCAAAATGTTAAGTGATCAGTCAAGAAGAAAAAAAGCTTGATCTTCCTGTGTAGGTAGGAGCTGGGTATGTGGATGTGGGTGTTCTGAGTGGGCCTGCTATTCTAGCTGCTGGCTTACAAAGACGCTAAAAGTAGCATAGTGCTGGTTGTTATTGACTGCATTGTGCTGTCCATTTCTCCCATGCTATGCACTGCTAGGAGCATTTCATTGGGATCGGTATTGCCCTTCTGTTTCTTTTTTAAAAAGCTAAATGTATTAGGATAACATTGATTACTAATACTATGTAAGGAAAACTGGGGAGCATAATATGGGCTGAGGAATATGTATGAAGCAGGTAAAACCGTAGCTGTTCTGTGGACCTGAGAGACTTTGGGAAAATTTTGTTTTGTAAGATGAGCTCTCTGTACTTGAGGTCATGCCCTGAATCTTTGGTTGTCTAGAGGCTTGCATTCCGAGTTTCCTCTGGCCTAAGGCGGCACTGATTCAACAGCTTGAGAAGAATTTATGTCCCTATTTTGAAGGAATTTGTCCCATACAGGTGCCTGGAGGTTATTAGCTGCTTTAGGAGAACCTATTTTCATCGGCAAGTAAACTGACATGGTAAAAAAGGTCACCGATTCCCTCTCCAAGTGACAGGAAATGGATGCCATGAGTGCTGTGAGTCTGCTTCCCTGTAATGACAAGAGATATAAAAATCAAATTGTCATTCCTGCCTGGTAGATGTAGGTGACCTGCGGCCACAGGCAGGTCATTATACCTGTAGGTGCCAGATACTCCAGGATTTGGCATCCAGCCCCCTGTGTTATTTATGCTCAGAAGCCAGTTGGCTGGATATTAGGAAAAACCAGGGAGACTTCAGCTATTTGGGGGTTAAAATATGGCCGTATAAAAGATGCATAAGGTAACAATGTATCTTTTTATAACTAAGCATTATCATTTTGATTAAGATGCATGAATTCACTCGTCATTTCTCCCATTCTCCCCTATCTCAACCTGCCTCGGTATCTCCCTGCTCAGCACAGGCACCGGGCAGCATGTAATCATGTTACTCTGTCACCAAGTCTCCTACTCAGTGAAATTCAGGTGTCTAAATAGAAAGGAGTGATGGCAGACTTTTTCCCCTCTTTCAGCTGAAAGCCGAGGAAATGCTTTCAGAAAAATGAAAACTACACTTCTGTGTCATCACAAATCATCTGTATAACACTTGGTGCACAAATATTGAACCTCTTTGTGTCAGCTGTTTATTGCTTGGGTGAGGACGGGGATACATTTTCTGTGTCAATACTTGATTAAGTGAAAAATTCCCTGCACGTGGAAGCTGGGTCACTTGTGAAGAAGCGGGCTGTACTGAAGACTGAACAGAAGCCCTTGTGAGATAATGTTATTTGCTTGAGAAACATCAGGATTTCATAACTAAATAGTATTAAGAGACTTGAAATTCACGTGTAATATGTTTTCCAAAAACTTCAAGTATTTCAAATAATCATCTAGATCAGGGGTGTCCAAACTTTTGGCTTCCCTGGGCCACACTGGAAGAAGAATTCTCTTGGGCCACACATAAAACACACTCACACTAACAATAGCTGATGAGCTAAAAACAAAAGGTCCGTGCATGGTTTTTGTAAAGTTTTGAGAAAGTTTACGAATTTGCGTTCAAAGCCGTCCTGGGCCGCATGCGGCCCGTGGGCTGCGAGTTGGATAAGCTTGATCTAGACAATATGTGACAAACATGGTTTAAGAAATAGCCTTATTAATAGATACAAATACAAATGTTATAATAAATGAGCATTTTTGCTTATAGCACACCTACTATGCACCACGCATTTTTATATTCTATGAAAATTCTTCCTGATACTATCACAGTCATGCAAATTATTCCCATTTTACAGATGATTAACCTGAAGGCAGAATTTGATTCATACTTGGAGATCCCTAGTTCAAAACCAGATACTATCTTTAGTATCAAAGCCAGATAGCATTCATCCACGTTTGAGTCAATCTTTAACATGCATCCTTTACTGGTATCCTAAGTCTAATCTATGTATATGTGTTTTAAAATTTGAGATGAGTTTTCTTTGAATTTTCCATCTCTATGATCCATGCCCTTGCTTAATTTACTGTCAAACTTGGTAAAATATCTACCAGTACATTTGTTGGAATGTTGCCATTGGAATGCACTAGTGTTTTGTTTTGTTTTGTTTTTTCCAACTGCCTAGAAAAATATATTGCTTGATTTACTATGGAACCTTAAGGCAATGGAGTGAGTTTATTCACACATAAATAAAATTGCCATACTGCCTTCTGAATTTGGTCTTAAGAAGGCTGGTGGATAACAGCATCTGAACCATAAAGAAATTAGTATTGATGGGTGACAATCTTTGAAACACTGAGACTTTAACTAAATTTTTTTTAAAAAAAAAAACCAAATGCAACATCAAAAATTGATCATTAGGTCCTAAGAACTTCAAATGCCATAAATTCCCATCACATTTTTCATAACTTGTCTGCCAGATTGACATCTTTTAAAATAGAGCAAAATCTGTATCAGAACATCTACTTTGTGAAAGGATGTATTGTAAAAGACCCAGGACATCTTAAGAAATGAGCATTGAAAACCTTTCAGAGGAGTTCCCTGGTGGTGTAGTGGCTTAAGGCTTCGGCGCTGGCGCTGTCAGTGCTGCGGCCTGGGTTCGATTCCCAGCCAGGGAGCTACCCACATACAAAAAACAAACAAACAAACAAAAAACACCTTTCAGAAATGCAGAAGTATTGTAGTGCTGATGTGGGGGTCTGGAGTAAGGTGAGGGCATGTGATTCTTCCTTTAAATTAAAGGATCTGTAGTGTTAGAATTGGCAAAATGTCTTGATAGTGGCATGGCTTCTTCCCCCTTGGATTGGTTGTGAGTTTAAAGTAGAGAGAGGCAGATTAAAAAAAGAGAATATTAACAATACTGTCTTTAAATAAATCACAAAGGTCAAGATGAAATATTGTTTTACTTGTCATTCAAGCTAACCTATCATTTGCTAATACTATTGTTAGCAGCAAAAGCAATAATATACCCACTTACTACTTTTTAGCTTCACATTTGGTTTCTGTTGCACCATATTTATACCATTTGTTTTTTTCTAATCAGTGCAATATTGCTTTGTTTTCCTTCCATGCTATCTCCCATTGTTTGACTTGTCCTATCCACCGCCCCTACTCCATTTCCCCCTCCTTTCTATCTGTTAAAATGTCCCTAATCTTCTGAAGTCATCTCTTCCAAAGAACCTTTGTGGATATCCTCACAAGCTGTGTGCAATCACTTCTTTCTGTGATGTCTCGTATGTACAACTTATTTACATTATGATGTGTTCTCCCACTTTGCTTTTGGCATTATGGCTCCTAGTATGGGATTATGGTTTCTTGATTCTGTGATCTCTCTTTTCTTTCTGAAAATTAAGGTGATTCTTTTTGTTCACGTTTCTGGACACTTTGCCCATTTATCTATTTTTTCAAAAGTGTCAAAAGATGCATTTGCTGGGTTTGCTAGTTCTTTCTGTGTTCTGGGATTGTTTATGTATCTTTTGAGAGCTGAACTCTTTCTCATCTTGTCTCATGGACTTCAAATATCTTTGGACTGTATTTGATTTATTCTTTTTAGTTTTAAGTTCATAGTCCTTCATAGGAAAAATTCAGTCAAAGTAAATGTTGCTAGGTTTTGCATTCTTGGATAAAATCACCTGTTTCCAGATACCATGTTCTGTTCTGGACTCATGAAGTCCTCTTTCTTGCCCCTAGTTTTATAAGTTGAACAAATTTTGACCTTTTATTTTCCCAAGTATCTTTTATACTTTGGTATGCACCTTACGTTTGTAATCTCCAGCCAATGCATCACAGTGGCTCTTGCCCTGAATTTTCTAGAAACTGTATTCTTGTGGTCTATAGCCCATTTCATGCTCAATACATTCCTTTAATTTCAGTTGGAAATTCTCATCTGATCCAGCCACTTTCTCCCAGAGTTTTGTCACTCCTACTTCCTCCTCAATTTTCTAGTGCATGGAATTTAGCACTTTTGTTTGCTGTCTCTTCAATTGCTAGACTAATACAATTATCACCACTGAAGTTATGAATTTATTGTATAATATACACTTAACAGAACGTGACTTTTAGCAGATGGCCAGATTCTGTTATGCTGTGTCTCTCTGACTGTTTTTAAATCTGCATTAATGAGAGATTTTCTTTCTTCTTCCTTGGATGTCAAGGAAAATCACACTAAGTATTAGATTTCAATCCATTCCTTCCCTGCAGGAATCATATCCATTCCCCCTCTCATATCTGCTATCCTCTCCCTTGTATCTTTAGTTTCTTTCTAAATACCAAACATTTCCTCTGCTGAACACATATTCAGAAAATAACAAATCTAGTACCTATGTCCCATATTGACCACTGCCCAAATTCTCTCCTTCTTTCTCAATCAAGCTTTCTAGGATTATAGGTTATATTTATTGTCTTCACAATTTCTCAGTTGCTAATTTATTCCTCACCAAGAAGTTATATTTTTTCTCACCTTTCTTAGAAAATAAGCAACAAATCACTAAATCTAAATGATCATTTTTCTATTCTTATTTCCCCTTAAAATTCTTTCTCTGAAACGACTCATTTCTGTGAAACTACTCATATTTGTTTTCTTTATATTTATCTGCCATTGATTGCATCTCCCAATGTGAGTTTCTCTTCCTCTAACTATGCTTAAATATAAGTGCCCCTAAGATAAAGTTCTACCTTTAGATGTGGCCAAGATCCTATATGTTCATCCTATATATTCTTCCAGGGAAATCTCACCCATTCTCCTGGGCTTCAACTAGTCCCTAAGTGCTATTGAAATCCTAATGTACATCTAATTTAGAATTCATTCCTGAGCTCCAGATACCTGCATCCATTGTTTACTGGCTTTACTTCTTCCAGAGGCTCCACCAATAGCTAAACGAAAATCCTGGAATCATTATTTAGTCATTAGTCAATACCCTAATATTCTTCTTTCTTTTATCTCTTGACATTCATACTATTCAGTTTTATTTTATTTTGTCTTTAAATGGGAGCCACATACCTTCTGGTGTGTGGAGGTATGGGGTACACAGGCAGGTATAGGATGGGAGGATGCAGAGGATAGAATATTGATTCTGTGCCTGGAAAAATAATTACTTTTCCAGATCCTGGGTATTACCTAATCCTAAATATTTGCCTTCTTTTGTATCTTGTAATCATATGATAGAGTTAAATAATTTTGGTTAGGTTAGAACCCAAACCGGAAGTGAATTAGTTTTTGTTACTGTGTACCAAATTGTACCAGGCAATTGTTTAATTCTTTCAACAGCTATGAACTAGAAGTTAAGATCAGTGTTTTGAAGATAAAAAGAAAAGAAATGAAGGGAGGAAGGAAGGAAGAAAGGAAGGGAAGCAGACTCTGAGAGATTAGTTTTCCTAAAGACAAACAGAATTTGAACTCAGATATCTGGATCCCAGTATCCATCCTCTTTCCACTAGAGCATGTAACTTCTTTTTAGGTTTTGACAACAAAAATCCTGTGGGTAAACTCTCTGTTAATGGATTTCACCGTTTGCACCATTATAAGAGAGACACACACAGTCACTAACCTCAAAAATCTTGACTAATCTGTATCCTCAGACAAATGTCAACATCTGTAAATATGCTCAGAATCATCTAGCAGTATAAACCATGGAGGAACTGTACTATAAATTTCATGATTCTATAATCTTTAAGGATTTTGTGCCCAAGTAAAGCGTTTATTTGGGGATATGTTGAATTCACTCTGGGAAGGTTAATGATTTTTTTCACTATAACTATACAAGAGTGAGTATTACCTAGGATTGTCTATAATTAAATACTGAGAGAAATGGAACTTTGAAATCCCTTTCAGATGATCAAGTATCTCAAACATTTTTTGAAATCAGCAAGTTTCCTAAAAGGGGACAAGACAACCATTTGGAGGAAAGACGAATTAAAACAGCATTTTAAGATGCAGTTAAAAAATTCAGATTAAAAAAAAACTATGAGCATATTTGCAAACAGAATCATTAACTCATACTAAATGTTTCCCTGAAACAAAATAATCAAGCAAATGTTAACAATTTGAAAACAAAAGAAGAAAGGTTTTCTTTATTTTTGTGCCAGATGATTAGTATGTTTGTATCCTCCTAACAGTTGTAGCAAATTAATGCCTAACAGCACCAATCGTAGTGCATTGTTCAGTTTATGTCTAAAATCAAAGAGTTATTGTGAAGTAGATTGCAACTTGGTGAAGAGAGAGTATTTCATAGTGCTTTGGGGAGCTGGTATGGCTATTTCTCCAACAAAGATTCAGCATTTCACAAATTGAATTAGAGATGCATTGACCTGCAGTGAAGGAAAGATGCTCTTGATGGCAGTAGAATTCCTGTCATAGATTTTCCAAGTACATGGCGTTATTTCAGTTTTAGCTTTTTATAGTATATACCTCTGCCATGTGGGCAACCAAACAACACCTATAAGGTTAGTCTCCGTTAGGAGAGCATCTGGATTGAAGTTGCACTTTAGAACAGTAACAATTGATAAAGTTCATTTGTGCAAAGCAGTGTCAGCATGTCTTTATTTTAATAATGTCAGAAGGGTGGCATTCACGTTTCTGTTTCTGGGTGTACTCACTCTAAGCCCATCCTCACACATGGAATTCCTCTAAATAAACTCAATGCTGGTAATCATCTGACTCATTAGCAAGCGTTTCTTCCTGCCTGAAACTAAGTGGGTGCAATGGAGGATGGATTAATCTTTAAATCCTGTGGAATATGCATCTGCTCCCTTTGCTTTCTGATTTCTTTTTTTATGTCAGCGGCATAATTAAAAATAAAAATGCATGGCTATGTCAGTAGAGATGAACTGATTAATACACTTGAAGAGGGATATAATCATCCAATAATTAATAATCATACTAATGAATATTTCAATATTTATGTAGAATTTATGCTTTAGATAGAAGGAAGAAAATCTACCTAAAACCTCAAACAAGTTCTTTAAATTTTTATCTTTCTCTTTGCCCTGAATTCTTTCTCTCCCTCCCCACCACTTAATTCCTCACTGTTATTTATCTCTCCTCTGAACTTGTAGCTTTTAAAATATACCACACATCTGGTCATTTTAAAAAATATATAGCCTGCTAACTATCTTATTCTTTCTGATTTTTAAAAAATAGAAGAAACAAATAACCCATGGATACAATCAATAGTTTAATGCTTATTTGGGGATGAGTGGGTTAGGGAGGGGAGAAAGGGGAGGGGGTGGGAGAGGAGGGGGGGAAGCTAAATATAAGGTGATGGAAAGAGAACTCACACTGGGTGGTGAACTTATTATACAACAAGCTGACAATGCACTGTAGAATTGTATGCCTGAAACCTATGTAATCCTTGCTAACAGATGTCACCCCAATAAGTCTAACAATAAAAAGAAATTTAAAAAGTAAAAAATAAATAAAAAATAGTGGATTTATGGAAATTCTCATGTATTGGACTCAAATCCCCAACTACATTATGACTTCCTTGAACATGAGGGTCTATGGTTTGGTATTCTCATCCCTAGCAATGGGCTTCCTCATATAGCTCATCCTCAATAGTTCTTTGGAAATTGATCTGTATTTTAAAAATCATGTTATATTTTAGGGGCTCCCTGGTGGTGTAGTGGCTAGGCTTCGGTGTTCTCAATGCCATGGCCTGGGTTCCGTTCCCAGCCAGGGAACCACAAAAAAACAAAACCAAAAAAATGTGATGTTATATTTTAATCAACTGACGTTATCATAATACCAATTACCAAATCATTCAGTCATTCAGAATTACTGTACGATGCCCTTCATTTTTGTTATATCGGTGACCCAAGAAGCAAGGTTATCCCTCGTTACCCTGACTCTCATCACCATATGACCCTGTACATCTCCTAATCTATCCCCATATCCCAATGCCCACTTCCCCTCATCCTTTCCACTGATCTCTGGAGGTCATGTTCTTCCTGCAAACCTGCATAGGCCATAACTCCCTATATCCTAAATCTCATTTTTAAAATTTCCCTTCATGTTCTTATTCTATGCCATCCTGACTTCCTCCTGAGAAACGACTTCCTCTGCATTTTCCCTTTTTAGTGATCTGTGATTTCACAAACCCCTCATTGTACCCTGGTTCTGGAGCCAGTCACGTTCCTTACTGCTCACTGGCATTACCAAGCCACTCTTCCTCCATCATCCCTGACAACTTTCCCTCCCCCAAAACATACTCTTCCCAATCTCAATTTTCATTGCTTTGGGCCCAAACCTTAGAGCTCTTTTTAATTTTCCCTCTTCTCTTCCAGATCCATAGTAAATACTGTCGGCTCTAACTTCAGAGTACATCAAGAATTCAACCATTCCCCATGACTTCCAGTGCTGCCACCCTAGTCCCAGTCATCACCGTCTCTCACTGATTAGTACATTTTCCGAAATGGTCTCCCTGCTAAGCCCCCTGTTCATAGATGACTTATTTATGACTCAAGACAGAGTAATACCTCTAAAACATGGCAGTCCTTTTAAATGATGTCACTCCTTTTATCTTTATCCTCCAATGGCCTTTCCATCTCACTGCACTAAATATGAATTTCTTACAATGGCCTAAGGCATGCTCATGATCTAGTCTTCTGTTAGCTGTTACTGCTAATACCAACCTCATCACTGGCATGCTTGCTCTCATTGGAATACATCCGGCAGGGATTTTGTACCTGCTGTTCACTATGCCTGGGACACCCAGATAGCCACTTGACTTTCTACCATGTTTCCTTCAGGTTACTGTTCAACACTCACTTCAGTGATGGATTTTCCGATCACCTTCTATGAAGTAACAGTCTCTTTCACTAGCATTCGTGGCCACTTCATCCCAATTTCTATTTCTCCCAATAGCATTTATCACATTAGACACATTGCATATTTATTTTTCTGTTATTTCCACTGGAATGTAAACTCCAGAAGGACAGGGACTATATTATTCCCATTCCCTATTCTCTATACAGTCTGGACTCACTGACATATTAAACATTCAGTCAACATTGTTAAATAAATGAAAAGCAAATTCAACTGTATTATTTATTTTTACTTGAGCACTATTGAGTCCTACATTCATGTAGTGAGCTAGTTATAGTTGTATAGAATTTGCTTCTTTAGTGATCTTAGACTTAAGAAACTTACTAGTCAGGATGGCCTAGCTTCACTTTCTCAAAATTAATGAGATTTTTTAAAAAAGAGAAATCCCAGTCAGAAATTCACTTGACATGTCTATTTTCAAATACAAATAAAACATATGTTGATTATAAGTCTCCCAACTGTTTTATCAGACCCTAATGCTAGGAAAAGATTTCAAAGTACCTCAATATATATATATAGCTATTTATTCATATTTTATATATACATAGAAATGTAATAATACATGCATTTTCTGAAAAACACCCAACTAGAAGTGGTGGAGAAGGTAATTATGAACTCAACTTATTTTAAATAATTTTATTTGTTATTAATGTATATAAAAGCATTTCTTTTCGATTATAGAGGCTTGTTTTTACATCCTGGATGCTTAGTTTTTTTAATGGCATAATTTTTTTGTGGCTTCCAACATTTATTATTTAATATCTCAACACAAATTATACATTCAGGTCAAAGTTTACTGTAAACAATAATGACTATAAATTCATTATTCTAATAGTCATCTCCATGATTTATATATTTTTAAACTTTGGTCAGGAATAATTAAGTCGATGTTTTTCCTTCCTATCTTAGCTGAGAAACCCTTGGTAGAAGAGCCAGTTCTGCCATCTTCTTGCTCTTCTGTTGTGCTTGAATTATTTGTAATATCTTCTTCACTCTAATGTCTCTTTTCAGCACTCTTATTAGGTCACATTCATTTTTAAAGGGTTAGATTGTTTAAAACTAGATGAAATAATCCATGAATCTTAACCAGACATATGAAATACAGAGATTGTCTCAAGATGGTTCAGACAAACAGAGGTCAGGAGTCCGGGGTTTGAGGGATGTTAGTAGCTATTATAATCTCTCTCATTATGGAGCACTCACATTGTACTCAAAATCCTTCATGTACCAACTGTTGCATGTGACCAATATGAAGAAACAAAATTACTTATATTAATCTGTAAATTACTTAAAATGTGGCTTAACTACTTTCTTCTGTTTAGAATTAAAATAAATACAAATGCAAAGTGCATTTTCCTTCTCTACACAAATTACATATCTTTCAAATTCCTTGGGTTACACAAAACCCGTTGGGGAGAACAAAAGTATAATTTAATGTGGTATTATTAAAGTATTATGTAAAAATACAAGTGAAGTAATAGATATCTGAACAGTTATTTAACCTAAATAAAACTTTAAAAATACTGTACATCAACATGTGTCTAATTATTACATCATTAAAATGTTACAAACAGTAGGGTGTTTGGGGCATGGGGAAGGGAGCAGTGAATATCTTTTCTTCAAACAATTGAACTAATTTATATCTTTTTTTCTTTGGAAATGTTATTAACTGATACCCCACTAACACTTTAGTTCTATCAGGGATTCTGCACTGATCCTATGCAAGGTTTTGAAGTCTATTCTATGTTTTGTGTCCCTGACTTCACTTCAACATATGAAAGGGGCACAATTCAATCTATAACAGACTGTTTATAACAAAAGATGAACACAAGTCCCATTTGACTTCTGTAATTGCAAGAGATGCTCAAAGTGGTTACCATCAGTGTCCAGACACTTCTGATTACCGCGAACTACTGCTTGAGCACCGCTGACCAAAGTGTCCACCTGTGTCACTGCTCATGCCGTTTCAACTCTTTTCCAAAGTGCCACCAGTGTAGCCAGTTTTCTATGGTACACCACATCCTTTAAGGACCCCCATAGGTAGAAGTCAGGGGTGTTAAATCAGGAGAACATGGGGGAAACTCAACCAAACCTCTTCATCCTATCCATTGTCCTGGCAAATGGTCTTGCATTCCTCAAATGACAACTGTGCTTCTGCCACTTTCTTTGACTGTCCTGCCTGTCAAGTGGTGACACTAGCATTCATTTAATTAATGCCATCTTTTGAGCAAATGGCATAGTACACATTGCTACCGTAATTCAATTGAACTTCAAAAAGTATTACATAGGTAACATCGCTTAAAATGTGTATACATTTTTGGCACCCCAGTATATGTATATAGGAGGGCTGTCTGGAAAAAATCCAGCCATAAGTGCCTCTATTTTTCATATTACATGGTTGAATACTTTCCAGACAACCCTTGTGTGTGTATGTGTGTGTGTGTGTGTGTGTGTGTGTGTGTGTGTGTTGTGTGTGTACTTTGCCAAGGATATAACACCTTACCGAGTTGTTTGTACAGTGCTGCCAGCATAAATGCATGGTGGGCAAGTTCATGCACTTAATTGTTAGATTTTGAGTATGACGATAGCTCTGATGGCCATTCCAGAAAGAGTTCCAAAATCACCTTGAAGGGTGAACTAGACACTGACATCGGTGCATACCTTCCCAAGGGGAGTACTTTGAAGGTGACTGTAGTGATAGTCAGCAGTGAGGTGTGGAGCACTTTCTCTAGGATGAGTTCATGAAATTAATTGCCCTATCTCATATATAAATGCTTTTAATTATTTTATACAGGCTTATAAGTTAAAAGTGTAACTCTAGAAATCAATAATGATATCCACATGCAAAATAATATCCTGGAATATGATAATCATTTTTTAATATAAAAAAGATTTTGTACATACCATTTTTCTTGTACCTTGTATTTGTACTTGTGTTTTGTAATTATTCATTATATGAAATTTCTTGTACCATATGTTAAAAAATGAATGCTGAAATTCCTTTATAATACAAAAAACAAGTACCTAAAACATAAACAAATAAGAATTTGAATAACAAACTTAAAACAAAAATTTTTTTCCTGAAAGTTTGGGCCAAAAATGTGGGTGCACATTATACAGGGGAGCACATTATACATGGCAAAATATGGTAAGTGTGTCCGAAAAAAGATCTGCTGAATTTCAAGGTACAGATTTATACATTGTCTTGCCTTCTATCTGGCTACTTATATGGGTTAAAAAAAAAAAAGGGCCAAGAAATATGTACCCATGGCACCAAACTCAAACTGCAAACTCAGCTTCCAATTTCATCAATGAGCTTAGGGTTTAGCTTGAGTGACAGTGGAATCCCCAGCCAGCCAATTAGAGTGTGGTTGAATTGGAGGAAGGCTGAGAGATGCAAGAAACAAAGTCATGCTAGAATGTACGAGTGGGTGAGGAGTGTTGGGAAGGGCACTGTGACTGGCAGAAGTGATTAGGTTTGATTTACATTGAGTTTTCTAACACTAGTACTGCAGCCAGATTTACATGAAATGGATGGACTTTTTCTAAACAGTAGCTACCATGAAGGCAGAGTCAGAAATGAACATGATGCAAACCATTGTGAAGGGCTCATTAGCTACATTTCACTTTTATGACACTGTAAGTGGCATTCCATATAGCTTTTGGCTGGGATTCTTGCAATCTGAAATCAGGGTTTCAGGGAGTGGTAAATGTGTCTTTTTATAATTGGCTGAGAGAAAGAGTATTTTTAAGGCAGTTAATATTTCTGAGAATGTGTGCAGTTTGTAATAACTAAATTGGCTGTTGTTTTCATGATTTTTTTCTCCAGGATGGTTTATAAAATCAGAGATGGCCAATATGAGGGATTTCTATACTGGGATAAATATAAAGAAAGGTGTTTATAATTATTTTGTATTCAAAATACTGCATCTCTAAATATGTGGACAGAGATTTGATTTCTATTTGTTGATTAATTTATTCATATTTCTGTCTTACTATCTTACAAAGAATACCCCCCTTTTTAGGTGACATGTGAGAAATGAGATGTTGCTTCTATCAACTCTTGTCTGATTGAGCTCTGAGTAGTAAATCCAGCTGGTTTTGACCTTTTCAACAAATGTGCCATTTTCCCTGGAAATTATTATTTAATGATCTCAGGGGCAGCCTTCTATGTCAATACGAGTTGTGATAGTTAAATTGGAAAGCATTGTACCCAGATAACATACTTTTTATTTACGTAGAAATTATAATGTAGTTGCTATAGTTTAGAAGATAAAATATAATAATTATTTTTATAAGCCTCTTTGAGGTATTTTATCTTATTAGCAAGTTTTTAAATAATTTCCTTAAAAAGACAGGAGATAGTTTCTCAGAATTTTCTTAGTTTTGATGACCTTGATATTTTTTTCTCACAACTTGTTCTCTTTTTTTTTTAAAAAGGATTTTAATTAAAATATAGCTAACATACAATATCATAGTAGTTACAAATGTACCACAGGCCTATATTAATGATAGAGAAAACTACTGTGGATTGTATGGGAATTCTTTCTATGATCTTCATAATTTTCCTGTAAGTCTAAATAAACATTCTGAAATAAAAATTTATTTTTAAAAAAAGGAGATTCATGTAGTCACAAAATTGATGTTAACCAACTGTTACTTTTCCTCTGAAAAACACAATTGAACTTTTCCTCTCATCATGATTAATACAATAACATTATAGATTTTCCATTTATTCCTTGGCGCCAACAGCTGGGAAGTAAGGTGAGGATGTTATAGCTGTTCATGCATTTATTCTGTACAACCCAACAAATATTTATGTGTACAGGAGCTCAGACAAACTACAACTGCAAAAAGTAGAAGAAAACCCAATCATATGACATGTGTCATTTTTTAAATTTATTCAATTAGGTGCTGCTAGTTTTTACTAAGGACATTCTAACTTATACCAAAATAATACATGGATGAATAAACAATATTTGGTATGTATAAACTATTAATACTTGATAGATGATTGGTAGATAAACAGACAGGAAGATAGAGTTCTGAGTTATGGGATAACTGGCCTTACTAGGTTTGGAAACTCTCAGATTGTTACAGGATACACAGAATTAATTACAGTTTTAAAATTATACCTAGCCTTGTTTTCTACTTTTTACTTTGTATACTTTAATCTATAATTTGCACGTACTGAGTAAAATTACACATTGGAAATCTACTTCATTTAAGTGGATACTGCTGTTTATGCTGCGATACATGCATCTTTTCTCTTACAAATTTCAACTATTACACACACACACACACACACACACACACACACACACACACATATATATATATATATATATATATATATATATATATTTACTCTTTTATTCTCTGTTTAGGGCAGTAGAGCTAAGAACATAGACTAGGGAAGCCTACTCAGTTCGTATCTGAGCTCTGCAACTTAAACTGTGGGTAAATTTACCTCAGTTTATACATCTGAAAAATGAGAATAATATACAGACTCTTTTAGGTTATCATGAAATTTGAATGAAATAATATAAAGTAATTATAATATTGCTACCAGTCTATTAGCATTTAAATGTCAATAACCATGAATTTAGTCTTGGGTTTTAAATGCAGCATCTCTTAACAACTCATAAACTGTGAAGTTATAGTAAAAATAAAAAATAGGGCTAAGCACTAATCTACTAGTAGAATATAAGAGCAGTTACCACTATTAATAAATCTTAAGAATTACATTTAAAATCTCAATAAAATTTCCATGTGACCCAGAAATTTCTCATCTAGTTTTGAGTAATTACCTAAGAGAAAAAGAAAATATATCTACATAAAGACTTCTATACTGCTGTTTATAGAACCTTTATCCCTAATAGTCAAAACCTGTAAGCAACCCAAATGTCTATCAATAGGTAAATAAACAAATTCTGTTCTATCTACACAGTGGAATATTACTTAACAAGAAGAAAGAACTACGGATAACACGTAAAATAACATGGATGAATCTGAAAAACATTTTACTGACTGAAAAAGTCCAGGCAGTAAAGAATATACATTATATGATTCCATTTATATCAAGCTTGTCCAGCCTCTGGCCTGCAGGCCGCATATGGCCCAGGATGGCTTTGAATGCGGCCCAACACAAATTCGAAAACTTTCTTAAAACAGTACGAAAATTATGCACGGGCCATTCTTTAGCTCATCAGCTATCGTTAGTGTTAGTGTATTTTATGTGTGACCCAAGACAATTCTTCTTCTTCTAATGCAGCCCAGGGAAGCCAAAAGATTAAACAAACCCTGAATATGAAATTCTAGAAGTGATAAATCTCAATTATAGTGTTAGAAAGCATCAATGGTTTTCTGAGACTGAGGATGGGAAGTAAACAATTCTTTCTGTTAAATTTCATTTGTTCTCATTGCTTAATATGGTTGCTATTTTCCTGACTGGACCCTTCTTGAGAAAATAACTGTTTCAAGGCATTGGGAAAAGAAAAGAATATTTACTATATACAAATACAGTAAAAAAAGAAATTATAAAGATCCATTTCCGACTTTTGACCACCAAAACTATTAGATTACAAATTTGTGTAGTTTCAAGCCACTGAGTTTGTGGTAAGTTGTTACAGCAGCATTAGCAAACTAATACACTTTTCTATGCCCAGAGGATAGACAAGGTCCTTTCCCAAACATCTCTCTTGGAGTTATCCCTTATATGCCCTATGACTTGGCCACATGGAAAAACTTGGAGGTCCTAAAAGGTCTCTAACTCTTTTCCTCTCTAGTGCTTTTGCTCCTGGGCCTCTGGCCTGAAATGACTTTTCCTGCTTTCTTTATCTATTTCATGTTTTGTTTGTTTTGTACTGTTGATATTATTGGTACTTTGTTTTTTACCCTCTTTTCTACTAGTATGCATTAGACCTTTTTTCTCTGGTTTTCTTTTCATTTTGAAAATTTGGGAAGTTTTGAAAAACATAAAGAATAAAAACAAAAATCTCACCATCCTAATATATCCAGAACTGTTTGTATTGGTGTATATAATACTAGTCATTTATTTAAACAACTTAATAATTTAAACTGTTATTTTATTGTTTACCCTTTCTTATAATATTGTAAGCTTTTCCTCATATTATTTTTCTTTGGTAATCTAATCTAATTGCTGTTCAGTATTCATTGAAACATTATTCCACAATTTAATTGATCAATTCCCTACTATTATTGTATATTTTAGTAATTTTAGGTTGTAATAATTCCTGCAGTATTCATCCTTACGGTTACATCTTTGAATATTTCCGACAATTTTTGTAGGATAACTTCCCAATGTTAAATAGCTGACTTAGGCTCTAAGCATTTTTGATGTTTTGGAAAGCAGCTTGATGAAAAGTTTCTACATATTTGCTCTTCTTCAGTAATATGTAATAGTGCCGACACAGTTGTCTTCCTGTTTTTCATCTAGGAATAGATTTTCTTTCCACAAATGCCATCTGTTCTGTGATATCCTTTAGCAAGTATTTATATTTAGATAAAAAGTCCCATATCATTTATAATACTTAATTAAGTGTAGTATTACCAAGGATTTTATAATTCTGTTTGTTAGCATTAATATATTTTTTTCCATTATATTTTCTAACTACTTAGAATAGTAAACAGTCCTATTGCCAGTCAGGGGAACTTTCTTCAGTTATCTCATACCTACAAAACTTGGAGGTGGTATTTAATGGCAGGATTCAGAGGTGTCTCAATGAACTTTAAGGCAGGATTTCTTCCAGAACTCTGAAATAAATTGAAAGCAAATGCCCCTGGGATTCCCAATTCTTCTTGCACATCTTGTTTGCCACTCTAAGCTTGACTGCTTTCGTTTTTTTCCCCACTCTGAGATAGACTTCTGCTTTTCTCGGAGAGAAAAAATGTGGTGGATGGTTCGTTGTAAACAACTCATAGCTCCTGACTTTATGTTTAGCAAGGGATTCTTTTGAACTCCTTTTCTCAGAGTGACTTTCAAATTCCCATGGAAGAAACACTCATCGAGCCAAGTTGGGTCAGGGGCAGCCCAGCTGATCATCTTCCCCTCCTGGGGTACACTAGGAACAAAATTGGTGTGGAAATTCTGCTGCTTTGGTTTCCTATACTTGCCTCCATGCATCAGTAATCTGGAATAAAGTGAGGAGGTTAAAATGCTAGCCTGGGGGTTTGAAATGATAGTTAGCTCTCTTGTTGTAGACCTGATTTTTCCTTGTGCAGTAGGCTCTACATTAACCGAAACTCAAGCACCCAGCACACTCAAAACTGGTTGCTTCAGATTCTGCTGGTTGCTTCAGTTCTGGTTAACAGAGAGTCTACTTACATGTATCCAGCATCTACCAATCCCCATGGGTGCTGGTTAACTGAGAGTCTACTGTATATATTTTTACTGTTTCCAAGGACAAAATATTGCACCTCGAGGTTAATATTTCCTAGGGAAACATCATTTCTTTTGATGTTCAGCTTTAGAAAAGGGAAAGGGTGAGTGAAGAGATACTTCAATAAGTTACTGGTGCAAGACAACTTCCAACTTAAACACAAACAGTATGGATTCCTTAGTGTCAGTAAAAAACAGCACTTTTAGATCTTTATACCTGTTCTGAAATCATCTTTTACAGAATTACTACTTTTTATTTAAAAAAACAAAAAAGGCCATGCACACAACAGCTCTACTAGTCTCCGTGCAGATTCCAACAGGGGGTGCATCTCTCAGTAAATAGTGAGCCAGTTAACAATTCTGAGCTCTCACAGGGAGCCCCCCTGGTCTCAGGGATGTAATGTCCTCTGTCGTCCCAGATCCATGGTGGGTGCTCCTGCTGATCAGAACTGTTTCAGAGCTGCTTTTCTTTTCCCACAGTGATAATGATCTTGGGTATTTCACAAATATAATCACACAGTGGCCTCACCTTTAAAATTTAGAAGCAATATACCAAATGTTGCCCTTCTTATCCTCACTTGGCAGAGAAATGTGAATTTCCACCATCTAAATATCAACTGAAACTTTGCTTTTGACCATCGGGCTCCTAAGTCCCTACAGGCTTGATTCCTAGCTCAAGCCACCTTAGAAAGAAGTATGTAAGGGGTACAAGCTTTCCATCCTAAGCCAAAGAAGATTTAAGACAATAATTCTCCAAGTTATATTCCTTCAACTCTGATTACCTAGCACTAGGTTTTAATGCTTCCTTTAGCTCTGTAATATCTTTCAACCAGGGAGATCAAAATGACCAGAGAGGAAAATCTTCACTTTAGATTCTGCTTTCAAAACTAAACTGTTTACTGCACATGAGCAAATTAAGCCTTGTGTTTACTCTCACTTTTAGAGAGATGATGGTAGCCTTCCTGTGGTTGTACGTAATGGATTTTCTGGACCAATATGAAAGAATTGCTGCTACCTAAATTCCCTCATCTAAAATAATATACCTGAGAGGCAAGAGGCGAATCAGTTATCAATTTTTGAATGATAGAAAAACACCAAAATTACTTTCTTTAGATGTTTCAGAGACTTTTCAAAGTAGGAAATGCTTTTGAATACTGAACCTAAATGTCTAATGGTCCATAGGTTACAGCAGTGGTTCGCAACCTTTTCCCACTTGTGTACCCCTTTTAAACCCATTTTTATAAATGGTACCCCTTGTTTTTAGAACAGCTGTTTTTAAGTACTGACACGTTTGTTCAGTGCCTATTTTAATATAAAATAGTGGAAATGAGGTCATGAGTTAGGAAAGAAAAATGACTGCATTAAAAGTACAAACCACAGATAGAATTTACAATATTCATAACACAGTTAAATATTGATAATGATGATCAAGTATTTAAACATTAAGTACAAAAACTACTTGAAAAGAATCATGATTAAAGACAACGCACTCACTTTTGTTCAGTCAATAACTAAACTGATCAAATAGTCTGGCTACGGATGTGTTTATGTATTTGGGAACTTCTAGAAATGTCGTGTATGGATTGTTCTGAAACTGTGTATAATGATTGGTAAGAGAGTGGTTTGGGGGGAAGGGTTCATAGCCACGCCCTCACCCATCATCATTCACTGATCTGATCTCATTCTGAAGTGTCTCCACGAACGATGATTCAGATTTAACATTTATTGTTCCAGAACTAATGTTTTGCATTTTTTTACTTTACTTGTTTTTTTGCCATTACTGATTATTTCTTGTGTACCCCTGAATGGCCCAGCATGTACCTCTGGGGGTACATGTACCACCGCTTGGGAACTGATGGCAGTGGTTCTCAACCATCCAGAATTTGGGAATGTAATGCAGAGCTCTTCTGATTCATACTTGATAATTTTAGGAAGTAGGTGGACCAGGAAAGAGGAAATGCTCTTATGTTTCTTAAGGGTTAACTTTCCTCATAACACTTCTGCCCAGAGCTTTGTTTTGATTGGACCAGTAGCTCTCTCTACTTGCCACTCTTACCACCACGACTGGCTGCCCTACTCCCCTTTCAGGTTGAGTCCGATTGTGATTCCTAGGCCTGTAGCACTTATCCTTGTAGTTCATATGAATTGCCTGTGTAGTTTTAAAAGGCACAGATGGCCAGGCCCAGACACAGGACATTCTGGTTAGATAGTTCTTGGATCTATATATAAAACATCAAAATAACAACAACACCGATGCTCTGAGGGGAAATCTGACAGGCAGCCTCAGTGAGGCCTGGCCTAACTAGAAGCAAGAGGGATTTAGGAGACACCAGCCCTAAATCAAGTCATCCTTACTTCTAGTAGGTTCTAAGATATGTTCCTACATTATATGCCACAGTGAGGTTCCCTGTTTGTGAGTTCCTGACTTGGTAACTTGCCTAAAATAAAAAAAAGTTCCAAGAAAAAAAAATACCTTTACTCCAATTGGCTGAAATTCTGTCCTTAAACTAAAGACCAATACTTAGAGGTCTGTTATCTGTTTATAAGATTTCATGATCCCCAGATCTGTCAATCCTGATTTCCCAATGTTGACTCTGGTTTCCTCCATTGCCATCGGCACTGATTAGGAAATCACCACAGTTTGATTTCAGATCCCTCAATAGAGTTCTCCCCTGGAGTACCATCCCTGCATTTTACATTTTGGTTCCCCACACCTGCATGCTTGGATTTGCTACCTAAACTAATACATTGCTACCAAAACTAATAAATATGTCTATTTTGAGATGGTAGATCTTCTTTATCTGCTCTGTCTCATTACTGTCAATTATACCATAATCAGCAATGGCTAGAACATTTTATCCCTATCCTACCCCGGAGCACAGAGCTAGAATTTATAGGTATTCATAACACGCTGGCAGAAGCCAAAGGAATCATTGAGATTTAGGATCAGGATTAAGCAGAGGGATTTATTGACAGTCAAAGCAAATGAGACTCTGAGATAATGACCCCAATCCTGGACAGGGACTAAAAATGATCAGCAGGACCAGGGGAATTTGCATCTAGTGAAGATGTGAAGCCTGGAGGTATGTAGACAGACTTGGTGACATCTGTCCAAGTGTTGGTATCCAGTCTGTTATCAGACTGGCAGTTTACATCAGCTCCTGAACATCCAGCTCCCTGATTTTAGGAAGCCCCAGGTTTGAAAGTCACCAGAGGAGACTGTTTGGATGGTCTATGCAAATGCACATGCATAGGCTCTACACCCCACAGATTCTGATTCAATAGGTCCCTGATAGGACCTAGTAACTGCATTTTGTGGGAAAGAAGCCCAGGCAGTTTTAAAACAGCAGGTCAAGGATCATAACTTGAGAAAATATGACCACATCAAACATGTCCTACACCTTGAAGCATATCGGATGTAAGAGAATATAAGCCTTGGCTGTCAGGCAGGGTCTGACAATAACTACCAAATGTACAAGTGTTAAAGTGTTAAAGGCAAACTGAGGCACAGTCAAATTTTCAAGTGCTCATTTGAGCAAACATCGATTTGAACCAGGCAGCACCAAACCGGAAGTGGTTAAGTGCTCCACAGACAGGAGTTGGGCCATGGCTTTTATAGAGAGGGTGAGAAAGCAATTATTTCATTGGCTATGGCTTAAGTGGTTGCCTTGTTTGGGAAAGCCTAGTTTGTGATCAGTTGTTCTTAAGTTTCATGCTCTCTGATTTCAGTGCATCGCCTATGGCTTATGTTTAGGTTTGCTTACTGTAGGCTGCCGTGGCATTAGAGCCACCTCAGTCTAGTGGTCTTGTTTAAATATTTTAACGCAGTAATTTTATGAGTGCGATGTTTAGCCATCTGGTGTATCTTTCAAAGGGTCCTCTCAAAGTAATTTTGGGGGCTCTTCTCAAATCCTATGTTTTGTAGGTCCCAAGTTAAGGATTTTTAGTTTAATAAGTGAGGGCTGTCCAGAAAGTCTCCAGCCATGTAATATGAAAAATAGAGGCACTTGTGGCTGGATTTTTTTTTTCTGCACAGCCTTCATAGTTAGAGTACATACACCTAAACCGAATGGCCTCAATGGATCATCCTGTAACTTACCGGTCCCTAAATAGAGTCTACCCTTATTTGAATCTACTTGGCCCCAGTCATGAGCACCATTACACACCCAGTGGTCCAGTGGAGCTCATCACTGCCCCGGCAGCTGCTAGGTGTGGTCAGTAGTCTTCAGGCCTACTGCTGCCCCCACAACAGAGTAACAATTGGAGTAAGGAAGTATGCTACTGAAGCATTGCTGTAGTAATGTCTTTTTATATTGAATGGATCCTTAAGGGCTGATACACATAAAATAATTTAAGAAGCAGGAGCTCACGATTCTTAACTCTTGTCCCGTGGTGAATTCTTCACCCCATGCTGCCTCTGGTGACCATCCAACATCAGGCATGTGTAATTGCTTCCATGAACAATAGCTCAGGCATCATGGCATCATGTTCGCTCACATGGACCCTTTGTGCTGCTTGCTTGCAGGCTAAATACTGAACTGAACCAGAGACACTTTAAACTAACCCTAAGCCTTCATTCTTACCAATCTTTAACCATAGACCAACAGTTGTGGTCTGGCCTTGTTCTCCAGACAATGCAAACTTAGACTAGCAAATGAACAAATACCCGGTTTCTTTATTTGTGAGTGTAATTTCTTCACTGTTGTAGCTAAATATGCCTGTTAGGGAGAAACAAGGAAATAAAGTTCCCTGAAAATGTTCTTTTAAAGATACTTTGGATTGACCATCGTGCTATGTTATTAGTGATGTTTTCATTTTCAGGCACGGTTTTCATCATGCCACTGCCATTTGCAGATACCCACGGTGGCTCTCAATTGGCTCTCCAGTCGAATTCAATTTCCTGATCCTGGGTGGTAAGGCTCTCTACTTCTTCATTCTCCTTTACCTAAACGTCCCTCTTTTCCACCGTTGCCATGTTGCCAGCCCTCTATATTCCCAAACTAATTATTTTTGAGAGTTGATGTCTTTGGCTTGCCTCTGAGTTTTTATATTTACCATTATTTCTCCTAGAAAAGCCTCCCCAGTTGCTTTTTCTATACCGATTAGCACTTTCTTCACATTTCTCCTGAGAGAAGAAATGGCCTTAAAAACACTTTCGTAGGCATTTTCAGTAATCATACAGTAGTTCTCTGATTGCAGTGGTTTTCAACCTCTGGTGCACATTAGAAGCAACTGGGGAGCACCAGGACCACACCCCAGACCAATTACATGAGAATCTCCGGGACTGGGATCTAGGCAACGCCACTTGTTAATCCTCCCCAGGTGACCCCAATATACTGCAAAGGTTGGTAACAGCTGCCTCGAAGTGTTTCTCAAATGTAAAGGTGCATAAACATTAAGGACGCAGATCCTTGGGCAAGCACTCCTTTGTGGATGCATGACTCTTTCTTATTTTGCCCTTGTCGGCTTTCCTATACTAAACCGTGTAGGCATTTAAAAATATAATGTAAGGCCTTCCATTTCTTAAGAAGAGAAACAGCCTCCTTCTTTTAGCTTTCAACTGTATATGCAGTCACAATAGTAGCTGAGGATCTTCCTCAATATGGGGACTTTCAGAGGTCACCAGGGCAGAGTGAATGACATCTTGCTTCTGTGTCATATTAACTCAATGATAGAAAAGGTGTCGTGTTTTAGCTCCATGCAAACATAGGGCATCTCTGATATATATTTCTGAAGATAACCCTGATTAGAATGTTGGGTCAGATACAAGGAATTTGGACCATAGCATTGGTAGTGCCCCACAACTTACCATGGAAGTGATAGCTCACTAAATCATTGGTAATACATGGCTGTGTGTTACTTCTGTGTGTGTTGGTATGAACAAAGATGCAAGTTATCTGGTTGAAGGGGAGCTTTCATCACAGCAGGTATTCGGACTGAGTCCAAGTTGTTCTGAGATTTGTGCTCGAGGAGCCACAAGCCTAAGGAACACACATACGGCAGAGTGCAGGGCATAGATTTATTGAGACTTACAGAACGGGGAAAGTCTCAGGTGGTGGCCAGCCAGAGGGGTAGTGATCCACACTTGGGTGGAGAAGATGCAAGGTTATGAGGTACAGCAGAACAAAGAGCATTCTGTGGGAGAAATCATCTGGCAGGCCCTGCTCGTCTGTACACAGTGTCCCAACAAGCCGGGAGACCTTGGCTGCTGGCCGGCGTACAGTACTGGCTGTGCAATAAGCAGCGTTTCCATGCAGCTGGGCGACCTTGACTGTCTGCTAGCTCATCTGCCTGGGGGCCAGGTCCCTACATTCCATCCACCTGGGCAGTCATAGCTCCCCGATTCTCCCAGGTTGAAGATGTACATTGTAAGTAGACATTGCAACAACAATGTAGGCAAAAGAAAAACAGTAACAAGCCCAGGAGGAAAGCAACAATACTTTAAACTATGAGAAGCCAGGAGATGATGGGAAAGGCTAACCACCTAGAAAACTAGAAAAGGGGTCACATATAGGGACCCCTACTTTATCGGGGGCCTGGAGTTTTGAATAGTGACATGGGGAGGGGTTTTAATGACAAAGCTTGGAGACATTACTGTTCTCTGTTCTATGTCAATACCCCATGGGGCTGAGATCGCCAACCACTGAGGTGTGGTGTCCCAGCACCATGGGACTGTGTGTCCCTATGGATAGGTGTTGTGGTCATAGCAAGAGGAGGTTGTTCTCAGTGCCTAGCTGGGGTGTGAGACTGTGTAGCCCAGTCACTTGAATTTGCAGGGCCTGACAGGGCCCAGCTGTCAGGAAAGAGTCCATGCTGGGTCTTTCTCTTGGAAGGGAGTCATTGATGGTCCTGAGGGAGCCAGTCTCTGTTTTTAATTGTATTTTTTTTTCAGTCTATACTTTTGTTTAATTATACCAGCAGCAGTTAGATCGTAGGGTAAATGAAATCACCATACCATGTCATGTTGTTCAGCCCAAACCTGGGGAAGGACTCCAGAAAAGGATGTCTCATTGTCACTGTCAATGTGATGGGAACCCATAAGCCCCACTTAGGCAGTTAAGTCCACAGATGGTGTTCTATTGTGTTTCCTGTTTACTTGGGAAGACCTGCAGGAGGCCAGTGGCTGTATCTACACAACTCAGGGCATATTTGCATCTTCCGACAGGGGAAGTGGTCTTACGTAGTCAACCTGCCAGCAACAGATGGGTTTGTATTTTCTGTTGCTATATTTCATGTGTTGTCCATTTCTTTGGAGCATCATTGATTACGCACAGGATATTGTTGACAGATGGTTTTGAGGTCTTTCGGCGCACATCAAGGTTGTGTTATGTGGCCAGTGGGAGGAGAGGATGTTGTCCTTGGTGGCCTCTCTTATTATGTAGCCATTGTTTTTGTTTGTTTGTTGTTTGTTATTTGGGTCCAGCACAGGCAGGTGAGGCTGTCTGCCTCATAGAAGTCGCTTTGCACCCATACACTCATTTGTAGCCCGGGTGGGGAACCATAGAGTGAGGCCCTTAAAGATTGCCCAGCCGTTGGGCCACAGGGTGACAGTGGCTGCTTTTAAGACAGTCACCATCCAGGCTGCCCGTAGTTCCACCCGCTGGCTGCTTTGCCCCATTCCAGCATCCCACCCAAGGTCTTGGTAAGGGGCTGCACAGCCCATGGCAGTCCACTGGGGCAGCTGCCCTACTGTAGAGCCATCTGTGTGTCAGGCATCTGGTTGGATTGTCCCCTGTCCTTCCTTTACTGGGAGTGGTTATATGTCCATATTGGAGGTGTCAGCAGAGAGGCCCACAGTGAGTTAAGTCCCAGGTCCCAGGACAGCATCTATCTCCTCACGGAGGGGGCTGGCGACAGTGGTGCTGTGTGGCAGTAAATAAGCATGCCATTTATCCAGAGTCAGCATCCATGTAGCACCTGAATGCAGCTTCCACAGCATGTCCCGAATCCACCCAGCAATCGAGATTCAGGAGGGAAGTCTTTACGGTGACAGGGACTGGGCTGGTGAGTGCTTCCCACTGATGAAGGGCATGGTGCGCCGCACACAGCTGTATTTCAGTGGGGCTATACTGTTGTTTGGCCACTTTTCATAACTGCAACCAGAAGCCAAGGGGCACATGCCATCCATTTTGCCACTGCCCAAACCCTCTATGACACTAGCCACATCCAATTCACAGGGCACGTCAGGTTGAAGCATGCCCAATGCCTGTATCTGTTTGTCCGTTTTGCTGCAATGGGTGTCTTGGGGTGTTGACTTTCCAAGCCCCAAGGCAACCTCTTTGTAATTGGTCTACAATAATGACCTAAGGATTTGGGTCAATTGAGGGTGGTGGGGGGAGTTTGTATTTTGTCAATAACTGCTTTTGGCATGACTTTTGTAACATCCAATAATTTGACAGAGATCTCAGGCCCCTGGACTTTGGTAGGGTTCATTGCCCATCCTCGTTGCTCTAGGTGGGGAATCAGATTTCAGCTGCCCGTCCTAGATCTGAGAGAGACTCGCAGGTTAGCATTATGTCATCTATGTAGTGAGACAGGCTGTGCAATGGGGGAGGATGGTAAACGTCTATTGTTGTCCTTCTCATGTGAAGGCAAATTGGCCATGAGTAGCTGGATCAATAGCTATACTAAAAAAAAGCATTGGGTAGATTTATGACAAAATGGTATGTTTCCTGGGCTTATTCAATGTCATCTAGGAGGGAAGCAATATTAGCTACAGCTGCATACAGTGGGGAATTACTTTATCCAATTCCCGGTGATCCACAGTCATCTTTCAAGTGCCATCTGGTTTTTGCATGGCCCACATAGGGCTGTTGAAGGCACTGGGGGTTGGGTGAACATTGCCCACTCCAGCCACTTCCTGCAGTGTTTGGGTTATCTCTTCTTTTCCCCAGCAGGAGACATTGCTAGGTATTCATTATGCAATGCGGTGATGGGAGTCTCACCAAAGACCTTGGGCACGTCCTTAGGAGATTGCCTTCACCACCCTGTGTTGCAATCTGAATTTCCCTGCTGTTGTGTTGAGTGTAAGGCCCGCCACAATGTCCATGCCCAAGATGTATTGGGGTATGAGTGAGATGTGCACTTCAACTAGTTTAGGGGGGAGTGGGCCAATTTATAGGACTAAAGGTATTTGTTTAGCCCTAACAGTGCTTCCTCCATAGCCATCCATGGCCAGAACTGGGCCCTAGAAACAGTTGGGGTTGCCATATATCACAGCGCATTCAGCTCTGTTTATTTTGGAATACCAGTGATGGTCAGTTCTACAAGAGGCCTCTGGTCCCCGATGTACATCCTAAACTGGTGTCCTGGGCCTTGGCCTCCATCCTACAGCAGAGTGTATGGATCCTGCCACTCCTTTTACATTGGGCTGATTTTTTCCCTTCTCTTGCACGGGGTTGTCTCAGGACAGCTTTTTGTAGACATATTTTGTTTTGTTTCTAAAACTGTATTTGGTTGTCCATTAATTTGTTTCAGGGTGGTACCTGCTAAGAGCAGGTTGTGTCATATCTGCTTACAGGTGATACAAACAGGCACCCCTTTTTCCTCCTGTTCAGCCTTGCTGATGCCCCCTGCCCCTAGTGGATTCTTTCAGGGTTTTTTTTTTGTTTTTTTGTTTTGTTTTGTTTTTATTTTTATTTTTTATTTTTTATTTTTTATGACCATTGCAGCTTGTGTAGCAGGGAAGATTGCTTGCCCCACTAGGGGACTCAGGATGGAAATCAAGGTACCATACTGTTGGCAAGGGGCCGACTTCAATGACATCCTTGATCCCTGCTATAAAAATTTTATCATCTGGCCCTGTTAAGTTCTAAGGATAGTCAGTATGTGTCATTCCTAGACTTTGAAGAATGTCTTGCAATTCTTCCATAGTCTGCCACCTATTGGGTTGCACAGGTATGTCCCCCTCTACCAGGCCAGGCTGCCTTGCATGCCTCACTTAACCATGAGGGGAGTGAAATTCTTTCCTCCTCATTAATGGCTGCATAAAGCCGTTGTCTGGGTAGCTCGTTACCCATGCAAACTTACTTATCTCAGTCCTATTCAGAATGATTCCTTAAGCCCTGGTATTCCATAACTGGAGCAGCCATTCCGGCACTTTCTCTGGCTTTCTGCCTAAAGCAATTGCCCAGCTCAACCAATTGAGCAGCAGTATACTCCCTCATAGAGGTAAATAGCTTCCTCTCAGGTGCCAGCAATGTAGCAGGGTCCACTCCCTGCGACCCGTCCCATTCTGTTTTTTTATATTGGCTGCGCAATTGGACGAGCTTGCAGTACGGGGCATGCGCCATGGCACATCCAGTATGGCTCTTTCTGTTAGGTCTTTCCACGTGTCCTCTTTATTATCTGAAGAAGCGTCTAAGGCAGCAGTTCTCAACCTGGGGGTCGTGACCCCTTTGGGGGTCGAACGACCCTTTCACAGGGGTCACCTAAGACCATCGAAAAGCACCTATCAGACATTTATATTATGATTCATAACAGTAGCAAAATGACAGTTATGAAGTAGCAACGAAAATAATGTTATGGGGGTCACCACACCATGAGGAGCTGTATTACAGGGTCGTGGCATGAGGAAGGTTGAGAACCACTGGTCTAACAGATCCCAGGCCTTAGGATCCCAGTCGGGGTGGAGGAGCACCTGGCAGACCTGGGCCATGGCCTCTACCACTGCGTGGTTAGTTTTCTTTTTCTCTAATAAGCCAAGGTCCTTGGCTATGGTGCTCAGTAATGGCTCCCTCCCAGCTGGCGTTTTCTGGGCATCCTGGTGCTCATGTAGCGGCCTCCACCCATGAACTATGGATGCCACGGCCACCCACACAGAGGTGCTGGGCCATCCCAGAGTTCCCTCTCTGGAAGTCCCATTCTCTTTCCCCATGTCCACACAGCCAATGGTGATTCTGGGCTTCTGGCTGCCTTACTAGTTGTTTGGATTGAGTCCAAGTTATTCCAAGATTCATGCCTGAGAGGTCACAAGCCCGAAGAACACACGTAAGGGCTGAGTGCAGGACATAGTTTACTGAGACTTGTAGAACAGGGAGAGCCTCAGGCCTCACCTCACGGCTGGCTAGAGGGGTAGTGATTTGCACGGAGGCAGAGAAGAATCAAGGTTATGAGGTACAGCAAAACAAAGAGCATTCCATGGGGGAAATCATGAGGCAGGCCCTGCTCTCATGCACTCCGTGTCCCACGAAGCTGGGAGATCTTGACTGACAGCCAGCATGTAGAACTGGCTGTGTGACAAGCAGCGTTCCCATGGAGCAGGGAGATCTTGACTGCCGGCTTGCTCATCTGCCCATGGGCCAGGCTCTCCACCAGGGAAGGCAACATTTTATGAGATGCTCAATCCTTTTGGACTATGCCAATAGCAGTGGACAAGTACCAGCCATAGCAAACAGAAGAGAAACCCAAAGATCCTGATGTAAGAATTCGGAAGTGATTCCCAAATCAGAAATAGTAATAAGCAGCACCCTAAGTTATTCTGAAACAGATGGTGTAGAATGTCTTTTGACAAACTCTACTTTAGTCAGTCTGACTTCTCCAAAGCCATATTTTCTCATGGTGTGCCTGCATAAGTATAGCTAGGCATGCTTTTTTGAACTGTAAAAAGACATTGTAATTAAGAAAGCAGGGAATGTGGTCAAATGAGTGTGGGCATTGGAGCAATGAGACCCAGTTTTGAATCCTGGCTCTTTGCACAGAGGTAAGGGGAGAATTTAAATCATGTCATCCCCACTGCTGAGGTTCCAATTTATCTGGGTATGCCTTGTGATCAAACTGGCCCTGCACATACCTGTTGAGAGCAAGGCTCTAGTGGACAGTTATTACCAAGCAGGTTATTTTCTTTTTGGTAGACTGTCTTCCCTCTAAGTACCAGGATGTTAATTGTGTGGCTTCCTCTGCTTAGTAACAAGGGTTGGCAATCGGAATATTCCATCTCCCTGACCACAGGGGCTGGCTGAGTTATGGGCCTAGTTACTCAAGTTGGAGCAATTACATTCATCCCAGTGACTTTTTCTGGAACCACAAGAAGGAAGTGCTATCCTGCTATACTTTTTTGGTTTGCCTGAGACAAATGCCAACCTAAAGACTAGCAGAGAGATGGAGAAAGAGAGAG
The DNA here is from genome assembly GCA_004026885.1 of Lyroderma lyra. Classification (NCBI taxonomy): domain Eukaryota; kingdom Metazoa; phylum Chordata; class Mammalia; order Chiroptera; family Megadermatidae; genus Lyroderma; species Lyroderma lyra. Next base: position 220,696 of record PVJL010000564.1, read on the forward strand.
GTAAACTTGAAAATATCCTTGAAGTCCTTTGACAAAGCTATGTCTAATGACAAGAATTTGGGATTGCAGTTTGTTGAGCCAATAACCTTTCTCCTCTACCCCCTACCAGCTCAACAGTGAATGAAATTTCTGTTACTTAAAACCAAGGACGTTCTGGCCTAGAAGATGAGAGGGTTTTTAGAAAAGCTAATTCTGAGGGCAGTAGGAACTAAGTAAAATGAACTTGACACAGTAAGAAAACCTTGGTTATTACAAAGAATAGTCAACCCTAAATTAAACGTGATATCCCTTTTTGAGATCCACCATCTGATGTAATTCCCCACCCCACTCCCTTTTCTCCCTGTATGAGTTCTATAGAATATTGAGATAAAACTATCAAGGGTGAGGGGATTTAAATTAAAATCCAAAATACAAAAGAGCACTTCCACTGGAAATTTTGTAAAGCATCGGGACGGGCTAGGATGTTTTGGGATATGAGGAGAGGAGAACACCTGGCACCCCACTTCATCACACCACTCCTGAACAGGTTTGTCCACAGGAGTGTGCCAGTGATTCATTTGCAGTGCTCAGCAACAACTCTAGATGTCTGCTCTAACAGAAGCATCACATGGTGGCACTGAGAGGATAACTAGCAGAGACCGAGATGTCTTTGGATGTCTGGCAAGAGTAACAGGGTATCCAACAGTGACTGCAAATAAATAGCAGTTTCCAATGTATTGGATACGATGGGACTCAGCAAGTATAGGCAGGTATGGGGACACACATAAATTAACACCTGCTGACTCTCAGATAGAACCCAGGGAGATTTTTCAGGCAAGTAGAGGTCCTTTATCAGTTCCTGGGGGTAAAAGTCACTGAAATCTAGGTTTTTACTTTTAATAAGATGCCATTTGAACTCATGGTGTGCTGGGGTCTCAGGACATTCTGATAACAAATAAGTATATGTGAAACTCCTCAACATATTCATAGTAAGCACTCATTACATATTATATACTTACTGTTATCATCACATAGTAAAGTATGAAGAAATTATAATAGACTCAAAGAGCATGGCTGAAGGAAGCAAATGATTAAAATATTAAACTTGAAATCTTTTGCAGCTCTTAAGAATGATGTTCTATATACTGATACTTTTGAATCTATACTTTTCGTCTTACCTGATTTATAGAAAAGCTCTGCTCACAATGTATCACATAACCTTGTAATGTTTGGTTATATTAGGTCAAGTTTGATTTCTAGTCTCTAGTATCTCATTAATATTTTTTCTATGAACAGTAAGATAAGAAATACCTTATTGTTGTATGTGATGCTTTTTGGAATTTTTTTCCATGTAAATATCTAAGGCCATGTCACAAATGCCATCTAATAAGATTTTTTACCTAATAACAAGAGAAACTGTCCCATTTTGTACCTTTTTAAAAAAGTATTTATCTCATTTGAATGACAAGCATTATGAAAAATATCTTTTAACCTGTATTGAGCTTGTATTTTTCTTCGACAGTAGTTGTGGAAAACAAATACTTTCTTTTGTGTTTTCCTAATAATTAAATCGCAAAACCTGCCTTATATTAGTCCCATCTGAGATACTGACCACGATCCTTCCTTCACCTGCTCAGCTTAGATCCAAGGAGAATTTTTCAGCATAAGCAGGAAGTTGTTTTGATTAATATCAATTTCATCTTCTGTCTGGTCTCTTGCTGATCTGCTTCTGCCTCGGTCTCTTGGATAACCTAGGGCAAGGGTGCCCATCTTTTTGGCTTCCCTGGGCCACATTGGAAGAAGAATGGCCTTGGGCCACACATAAAATACACTCACACTAATGATAGCTGATGAGCTAAAAACAAAAGGTCACGAAAGTATCTCAATGCTTTAAGAAAGTTTGTGAATTTGTGTCAAGCTGTATTCAAAGCCGTCCTGGGCTGCATGCGGCCCACGGGCCGTGGGTTGGACAAGCTTGACCTATGCCTTCTCTACTCTCCCTGGGTTTCTAGTGCCTTAGAAAAACCAAACCCCACACATCAGCCAGCAGACTGGAATGTGTCCTGTGTTTAAAGCTCTGCCAATCTTTTCCCAGAATAGAGGCTGTTGCAGTTCATCTTTGCTTCACAATAGACTATTCAGATGTGCTAGGGGACATGGTAAATGTCTAATTCTGAAGGAGTTAACCCACTCTTGTCCCCAGCCTTAGTCCTGGTCTCTCAGACCAACTCTTTCAGCCATTGATGCATGCGTGGAATCGGTGGAACTGGCTGACATTGTCACATGCTTCCTAGGACTATATGTAGTAGATTTTGCCCTTTCTAGTTAAGCATCTGTCTTTACATTTGCATCTACCCTCCCAAATCATATCCTGCATTAGTCAGGAATCTTAGAGACTCTGCTTAACAGACACCAAATTCATAGTGACTTAAAGTAAAAAGGGAATTTACTGACTTCTAGTTTTGAATACTCCAGAGACTTCAGTGTTCACCTTCTGTACATCTTTTGTCATTGTTGTTCTCTGTGTATTCTTGGCTCTCAGGAGGGCTTTATCCATTTGGTACCTGGCCACTGATGCTCACTTTGGAAGTGCTGTTGCGATAAACTAGTGGCAGAGCAAATACTTCTCTTTTGTAATAACTGCTAAAAATCCAAGGTAATCCTCACTGGCTAACTTGAGTCACACGTGAGTCTTGAATTAATCACAGGGGCACAAGCCTGCAATGCAAGTCCTATCCTTAGATACGAGGATGAATCACCCCCATCAGAACTACATAAGATTGGGGTAAGATTATACTGCCCCCCCCAAAATTGGAATATTTTTGCTAGAATATGGGGAACACCAATAACTTACCAGGCAAAAACAGCATTCTTAGTACTCTCAACGTATAGTTACTGTCTCAGTACTCAATGGATAATTTAAATTCTTCAGGCAGTCTTCACTTTCATGGATTATTGACAATATCTTCATTGATAGTGAAAATATGCGCTAACTCACATAGAACGTCACCTGTTTGCTAATGGGAACAATAACAGTTAACATTTTAGAGCACTTTCTCATGACAGACTGTGAGTAAAGGTTCACCATCAGGCCTGCACTGATGCAGACTTGACTGAGAATGACCTTGGACTCTGCAGCATTGTTTCCTTGGAAACAGTCAAGATAAATGGGGTATGTGCATCTATCTGCCTCCTTTGTTGTGTGGAACTGCACCTGCATTGAGGGAGCTCTGCTTTGGCATGCAGGACTCTAACCTATGTGACCAGGACAGTATAAAATATGAATAGGGGGATGGGCTGGTGATTTCTCTGTGTTCAAGTGACACTTATGCACCTTGTTGTTCATGCTCTGGGTGATGGGGGAATAGAATCTGTGTACTTGGGCATATTCTGGGACTGCTGATAACTTGCTGTTTTAACTCCTGCCTTGAATTGTTCTATAAAACTAAATAAATATGCATCAGATTGATGTGGGTTGTTTTATTATCATTATTATTATTATTATTATTTTGCCTAGAGTCTTGCTGCCCATAAGCAACTCATATCTCCAGTTGTACTGTAGCATAGATACTATCCCAAGATCTTCACATACAACTTATTCTTTTTGGAGAATTCTATTAATGTGGTGTGACTGGGTGACAAGCAAGCTGAGACCTGAACAGTTGCACGATGTACTCGTGGTGGTGCAGGCAGAATGTAGAAAAACCAGGATCCTAGCCAGAAAATCCAACCCTATGTCAATATGCTATGCTGGTATATTTGCCCCAGATAACCTTGAATCTCTCTATGGTAACGACCTCAATGTTGCAAAGTTTTTCCCACTTACATCTGAAATAAACAATGTCATCGTGTCTTTAGGTCTGACTACCAGTGGGAGGTGTTAAAAAGGGGTTTTCTGGTTGACCTTTGGCTAGGGGCATGCAGCCTGTTTGCCCTATCATCTGGTGACACACATTTATGTCAAGTTTTGAAAAGCTGCTGCACTTCTATTTCCTGTAGCAGTAAAAAAAAAATTGTTCTTTTCTCTATAGCACCTTTTTCCCACTTGCTTGAAATTTCCACCCACATCGGATTAGCTAAAATCCTTTGTCAGGCTCTCTCTCCTGACTGCCTATGAAAGCGCTGTGTACTCCCTCTTCCTAATTGCAAACTATCCATCTGGAAGTCTTGAAGCTTGAATATGTTAATATTGGAAGCTCCTTTTTAGAGTGTAAGGGTGTCTTTGCTGATATAGATGATTGGTTATTCCAGGAAGAGAGGATCTGAAAAGCAAGCAGTGGAAGTAGCATTTAGCTTATTACAATGATGCTTTAACCTAATATTCAAATTGTACTTGATGATTTATAACCGTATATTGTAATGAAGGTGAAACAGACATTTTGTTGTCATTTTAAAATTGATAATGATGAAGGACCAAAGGTTGGGGGTCTGAATGGAAGGGCTAGGAGTGAAATAAAAAATACATGCTTTATTCAACTTAAGTTTATGGGGAATAAACCTCGTTATGTTTATTTACCTCAGAACTTTATTGGATGAGTTCATTTGAATCAGATTCCAGCTTTGTCTGTCCATTTGAAAGCTAGAAGTACTAAAGGACCTGTGTAGCCCGCTGAAAGTTCTGGGTTGCATTAAAATCATCTCAAATAAAACCAGAAGATTAACTGATTTGAAATTGTACTTTTGAATGTCAATTTGATCCTCTAGGAAAGTCGTCATGGATGGTGTCTGAAGGCTAAAAAAAATCGACATGTAAAGTGGTTTGGGATTTGGGAATTTTTGTTTATGTTTATTCATTATTCAACAAATATTCATTAAGTAGCTATAGATGCTCACATAGGAAAGGAGTAATAGCAGAGAAAAGGAAAAAGCAGATTTGAGATCAGGGGAACATGGGGTATAGTCAGCTCCATTTCTGCATTAGAATGAACACTGAAAAATATGAATTTATTAAAACACATAGAAAAATGTAGACCCACATCTATCTCCACATGTAAAGAAAATGCAGTAATTGGGCCTTTTTTTAAGTAATTGGCAAGATACTGCCTGTATTCATTCTTTGCAGGGGTGCTTGTTTGAAGGATGCTAAACCACAATAGATAATGATGCTTCCAGATAATTGTAGTTAGAACATGAGTTCAAGAAGCAATTGTATGCTTGAAATATTCATGATTAGAAAGATTTTCAGTATGATTAGATTTCTGTTTGGACTTCCATAAAGCGGTTACAATACTATAAAGGGTGCTTTTGTTTTTTACTCATGAAACCTTTATTGATAAATTGTTGGTACCGAGGAATTATTCCTTTTCTTTGCAGGGTGTTTCTACAGCCTAGAATTGATCCAAGGGACTTATTTTGCTGATTGGTGCATTATTTTCTCATGCAGTGTTAGATTTTTTAAAAAAATGCTTCCAAAGGTTTTTCTTTGTTTCCATTGTTATTTTATGTTTAATTACATTGCTTTGGGAATGTATTTCTTAAAACGATAGTTAAGATTCAGAATCGAATTTGTGCATATAGTAATTCTCACAGCAGGGTAAAAAGAGAAATCATTTGTATAGATAGAGGTTGTCAGTGCCATATATCTGACAGTAGGTAGTATGATGGAGAGATTATATATATAAAGACTCTGGAGCCATCCTGCCTGAGTTCAAATTCTAGCACTGACACTAGCTGTGTGACATTAGACAAATTACTTCACTTCTCCTGACATTTTTATCACCTGCAAAATAAAGTTAAAATAGTACCTATCTCATAGGATTGTTTTGAGTAGTCAATATATGTTAGCATCATAGTATTTTCTTTTGGTTCCATATTTTTTCCAAGTCAATCCTTAAAGTTCAATGGATTAAATAAGAAAAGGTTTATCTTTCATCAGATTAGATCTTCTGTATATCATGGTTGTAATATCATACTGCTTTTCCTGTTTTGTTTGTAATGTAAGGTAGTTTGACACTTTTTATTTAGAATAATATGAAAGTATGGTATTCAAATGCTCAAATGTTCAGATATCTGTTTACATTTAATGTCCTTTCGTATGTCAGTATAATCCAGTAGCAAAGTAGTCATGGATGGTGTTTGAATTAATTTATTCATTCATCCACAAGATTGTGCAGTGAAATATGCTAATACTCAGAGGGACACAAAGAGAGAAAAATACCCTGAATCTTACTATCTATTAGAAGAGATAAGAAAATTAGGCAAATAACCACTGAAAATGATTTTATAGATAGTAAACAGTAAAACTATGAATTATGTAATAGTAGCCATACTTGGTAAATATTAATTCATTCTAAAATTTAGTAAATCTTATTTCTTTATAACACTTTGGTGATCCCATAATTCATTTGGCAGATAGGGGTTTTATTCTCATCTCAGGGGAGTGAAATCAATTTAACATGAGGGTTAGATTTTTAAAGTCAGTGCACATAATATCATTTGAAGTCAAAATTACCTTTGATCATTCTTAAGATTGTAGGGTTTGGTTTTGTCTGGATACTCTATCTTATTGACAACTTTAGGAAAGCCCTCTTCAGTTAGGAAACACATTAAGGAAGTGGCTTATATTTAAAAGTCATGCTATATGAAAAAAATATGGTTTTAAACATTGGAATCACTTTTACAACAGCAAAAAACTTACATAAAGAGAGCAATTCAGAGATGGGGTAGATTAAAGTAAAATCAGATATATAACTCTTACTGTACCCTTATTTTGTGGCACATTTGCTTGAATGGAATAACTAAGAATCCCTGGCACTTATTTTAATTTTTTCTCCTTTTCATTCCTCAATTCCTCTCAATTATCCTGAGTGTATATACTTGAATTAGTATGCATTCAATGCATGTTTAATGCATTTAACTGTATAAGATAGAGACCAATACGTATAGCATGGAAGAGATGGATAGTATCTCTGAATGAGGGAATTCATCCAGCCCAATTATATTGCCTCAACTTTATAATCCATTCACTTTGTTTTGCACACATGTTGGATGGAGTGGTAAGGTCTGAAATGTAAGTCACTTCTTCCCCTTCATCATTCTAGTCCAAGTCTAGAAGAGACCTTAAGTCTAAAGGGAGGCCCAGCTGCTAGACTAGCCTAGTTCCACTTCATGGAAGAGGATTCCCTATTCCTTGTACAAAACTTATTAACTTAGGCATTTCTTAGGAGAACTATGCCAGGGACAGATAATGAATGAAACCATACTTACCACACTTTGGTATATTCTGTACATGAGATTTAATTGTGTAATTTCTCAGTCATTTCAATTCGGCTTTCTAAAATCCCAATAGAGACCATATGCTGCAGTCATCTTTCAGCACACTGACCTTGATCTGTTTCTTTTGTGAGTTATTTAGAAACTATAAAAAAGAAATTATGATACAATGTGATAACTGCAATGTATAGGGGAAAATACATAAATGTTCTAGATTCTTTACTTACAGCTAGACTCTTTCATTTAGATAGTTTGTCTAGTTATAAATGGCATCTGAAAGTTCATGTTAAGTTTACAAATTCAGATGATAGGTATATGGCTGTTCCCTATACAATTCTTTCAATGTTTCTGTATTTCAATTTTCATAATAATATATTAAGATGAAAAGCCCTCAAAACTTAGGCTTTTGGAAGTAGGTCTTTTCATATATGTAATTCTGTAATCATTTATTGATTACCTACTATAGGCACTTGGATAAATGTTATAGAAAAACTTGAATTCAACATGTTGCATGCCTTTAAGAATTATAACAATTATCTATTGCTATAGCGATGCTAGGTAACCAACTTGGTTGCATGCAACCATAATAATTTATTTTCATACTCATGAATATGCAAGGTCATTGTAAATTGAGTGATCTCCTCTGACTGCTTCAAATTGTAAGTTCTGCTGGGTATGGTTCCTTGCTCTATTTTACTGAACATATGTTCATTCTGAGACCCAGTCTCTTCTCATGATGATGGCAGAATTGCAAGAGGATAAGACAACTTCTACCAGGAAGTAGATTTCATTCCTTTCATTACATCACATCTGCTAAAACTTATTGGCCAAAGTAAGTCAAATGTTAGAACCCAAAGTCAAGGGGAGGGCAAATAAATTCTACTTCTAGTGGGAGGAACTACAAAGTCACACAGGAAAGGACATGATACAGGGAGGAAAGCATTGAGATCAAATGGAAGTCTACCCCAAGAGGTTTGGAGTTCAGTTTTTGACAAAGCAGACAAAATATTGCACGGCTGGTAATAAGATAGTCATCTTAAACAGTGATAATGAATTGCTCCATTTGTTCAAAAGATAAATGAATTTGTGGAGTTCTAATCTGTGTCCGTTTTTCATGTTCAGTGATTCTAACCTTAGATCATTTGTGGGCTGCACTGATTAGTCTACTTTATTATCAGAATATGTTATAATAAAGAATAAAAGTGATTCAAGAAACATTTATTAATCTCTTACAATTTTGAAGATTCTTTTCTCAACCTATATAAACAGTGATAATTAACTTCCAGTTCCCTTCTTTCAAGGAGGTCTCAACATAATGAAATGTATTTTAATTTTTGTATCAACTATTTCTTTAGTGGTAACTCTATGAGTGTTAAATTACAGACTTTAATTTCTGAATGAGTTTTTGGAAAAAACTGAATTTTCCTTATGTTTTAATGAAAGGTTTACATCTACTTAAAATTATACCCTTGTTGTACAGATCAGCACTGAAAGAAATCAACCATAATATTTTATAATTAAAATAATCTGGGGGTATAAGATTTTTATTGCTTGCACAACTATAAAAATCTATTCATTTCCCATTAGTTGCAGCATAATAAGTCAACTCCTTAAATGAAAAGGAAAATAAACTTGTTGAACCAAACTTTGTGCTAGAGGTCCAGCATGTGCTATTAAAGTGTTTCTTTCAATGATTTGATTATATTATGATATAACCAATTTGGTGAATTGGAAATGTAGAAAATGTTTAATTTGATTTTTAAATGAGGCATAATGAAGGTCATAAAATGTCGACTCAAATGAATAAATTGCTATTAAGATAAAGTATATAAATAAGTCACCAACTAAAATCAATCTCTTTTTTCATATACATTAAGAAAGAGGGAGTGTGTGTGTGTTTGTCTAGATATATAGATAGAATGAATATAGAGAGTATGTATATGTATAAAATTATAGAATGCTTAATATTTGCAACGATTGATTTAGTTACCGCATATAATTAATTTACTGCCCCTAAATCATACATAGATCAATCTATTCTTGCATGCTTAAATGCAAATTTATGTGAGAATTTAAGAGCAAAGGTAGTTATAACCACATGTCAATCAGCACGCATAAAACTAAAATGCCTGACAATTTCATGGATTGTTGATGATGTGGAATGACTGGAACCTTCATATTCTGCTGGTGGAAGTTTATAATATTGGTACAATTGCTTTGGAAATCTCTCTGGTAATCTCTTCTAAACCTGAACATATGTACAATCAATGACATAAGAGTTCAACTCCTATATATATAACCCAAAATAATGTATGTATAATATACATGCATCTGTAGATATATACAAAGGTATTTATAAGAATATTATTTATATGATCCCTAAACTTGAAACAATATAAATGCACATCAACTCTGGAAAAAATAAACAACTTGAGGAATATTTACAGTTGAACACTACAACAATGAGAAGGATGAAATTACTGCTATACACCATAATGTGGATGAACATCAGCATAATACTTAGCAAAAGCAGCCAGGCAAATTGTACACCATATAATTGTATTTATTCAATGTTTGAGGCAAGGCAAGACTAAGCTAAGGTGTTAGAAATCAGGATGGTAGCTACTTTCGTGGTGGCACTTTTTGAGTGGGAGTAGGCATCAGGGGGGCCTCAAAGGTGTTGATAATGTACTTTTTGATCTTGGTGGTGGTTATATGGGTGTGTTTACTTAGTGAAAATGTATCAAGCTGTACAGTTAAGCTTTGTGCACTTTTTTGCATATATGCTATATTTTAACAGCTTTATTGATGTATAATTGATATAAAGAATTGCACATATTTAATGTGTACATTTTAATGAAATTGGACATATGTAGGCAAACATGTGCAATACCATCATCACAATCAAGGTAATAGACATACTTTTTCAAGAAAAAGAAAAAAATCAAAATATGAATGATAAAATGGCAGTTAGTACATATCTATCAACAATTACTTTCAGTGTAAATGGATTAAATGTTCCAGTTAAACGATAGGGTGGCTGAGTCAATAAGAAAACAGGACCCTTACATAGGGTGCCTATAAGACACTCACTTCAGATCGAAAGACTCACACAGACTGAAAGTAAAGGGATAGAAAAAAAAATGGAAACAAACAAACGAAAAGCTGGGGTCACAATACTTATATGAGACAAAATAAACTTTAAAACAAAGGCTATAATAAGAGACAAAAAAAGAGACCCAGTAATCCTACTTCTGGGTATTTATCCAAAGGAACCCAAAATATAATTTTGAAGGGACATGTGCAACTGTATGTTTACTGCAGCATTATTTACGATAGCCAGAATGTGAAGGCAGCTTGCTTGGGTGTCCATCAATGGATGAATGGATAAAGAATAAATGGTATATATATGATGGAATATTACTCAACCATAAAAAGTGTCAACTATAATTGAAAAACTAAAAGAGGGGGGCGAAAGGTGGCAGAGAATAAGAGGTTCCAATTTCCAGGTATAAAACAAGTAAGTCATGAGGATATAAAGTACAGCACAGGGAATATAGTCAATAATATTGTAATAACTATACAAGGGCTGTCTGGAAAGTATCCAGCCATGTAATATGAAAAATGGAGGCATATATGGTCAGACAGCCTTCGTATATGGTGTCAGATGGGTACTAGATTTATGAGGGTGATTCATTTCTTAAGTTATTAAATGTGTAATCACTATGTTGTACACCTGCAACTAATATAATATTGTATGTCAACTGTAATTGAAAAATAAAAAAATTATAAAATAAAATTCAAAGTTAATAGATGCATCAAATACCTTCAATAGTTTTCTTATGTCCTTTTGTTTTATTTTTTAATATGTTATGATTTTGTAAAATGTTTACTCACAAAACAAGCATGTATTGTTTCTCAATATAATGACTTCCTGCCATCCTTATTTTTCACAGTTTCCGAAACAACAGCTTAATGACTCTAACACATTCATACAACTTTCCATTATTTTTCATTCTTCAAATCATGGAGGAATTATTGTAATCTTTTCGAGTCCCTCATCCTGTTCACTTACTATTAATTCCTATTGTGGGGAATAGACGGGAGACCTTAGAGAATTTATAGAGCCTTTCTTCATTCTTGTATCTGCCAAACAAAAGTTTATGTTACAAACCTTGATTATTAATTCTCTTCATGACATTTAAAATGGTATCTTTCATAGCAACTTTGTCTGCTACCACCCTTGTGCCCAAAGTAATTTACAGCAGCCATGGATATTTTGAAATTAGATTAGAGACTTTCTGTCTCAAACCACATGCTTCCTGAAACAGAAAGAATGTGAGGTTAGTCCTAATCCTAGCAATAATACCTAAGAATAACAAAACACTCAACAGGTTGATCTATTAAGTCCATTTTTCAAATTAAAGGTGAAGATTTCTTTTTCCTTGACAAATCAAGGTTAGGTCTCTCTCCAGGCATGCATTTTAAGCAATGAACATGAGTTCTTAGGGAAGGAAGGCCTCCTAAGGTAAGCACAGGGCACAGGCATTCAATTGGAAAGCACTTTAACAAAGAAATTGCTTCCTTATGAGCAGTATTAAAGCAACCTCCCATTACTAGGGCATGTTAAACTACCTCTTGGGCATCTTACCGAATTTTTAAGCTGCATTACAGTCTTTTTTGTAGAATGTGTTTTTCTCTGAAATTGCTTAATCTCTCTCTCTCTCCTCTCCCCACTCCCTCCCTCCCTCTCTCTTTCCTATCCTTACAGACTCCATCAAAGTCACCCAATTCCAAACATTAATTTCTTCTATAGCTCTCTCAAATTTTCACACAGGGGGCAAGGAAAAGCAAAAAAATCTGATGATGGGGCAGAGGGCCTTTGTGACTATAAGAGACGAAACCCCTGTAAAATGCAGACTTGTCAAAATTATGCTTTTTGTCTTATACCAAAATATACGTAGCTTGTAAAATAAAGAAAATTCACACATAATAAAAGATAAACAGCACAACTTAAGCAAATTTGATCGCAATTCCAGGAAATTACTTCAAGTGTTATTACTAAATTCAGTCATTGTAAGTGGCCAGATATGCTGTGTGGGGTGATGCATTTGACGGCTTGTTGTCCCCTGTAAATCTGTTGTACCTTTCTTCCTGGTCATATAGGGCAACCCACCTGGAGACCATAGTCCTTAGCCTCCTTTGCAGCCATGTATGACACTCAACTAAATTATTGCTAATAAAATAGGAGAACAAGCAATTTTTGCTTGATCTGGACTTCTATTTCCCCTGCACACAAGCTGAAAGCCAAATAATACAGCAGACAGCTATCATCCCACAGAGTAGGGTGGCATAGCACCAACCGGGAAGGTGCCTTTACCTTGAATATCTTGGCAATATTGAGCTACACCTCTAGTCTAGATGTTGAACTTGCCTGAGAAAGTAATATGCTTCTGTCCACTTTTAGCCATTGTATTCTATTATCTTTGTGTTGGAAGCTAATGTTTATCCTAACTATTCCAGGTACAGATTTTGTTGTTGTTGTTGTTGTTGTTGTTTGGTGGTTCCCTGGCTGGGAATCGAGCCCAGGCTGCAGCGTTGAGAGCGCCGAAGCCTAGCCGCTACACCACCAGGGAACCCCCTGTTGTTGTTCTTGATTCATCATTTTTGGTATGCTTTCAACTTATTAAATAAATATAGAACACATATTTGATTAATTTCATGGTAAACTGCTTTCTATTTCCATAGGATATTTCTTTTATCAGGACCCTTTTCTGTATTCTATTATATGATAGTCACAACTGTCCTGTGGTAGCAGTCAAGATGAATCACTCTTTTACAAACAAGGAAACAAGTTCATTAGCAATTGGACCTTAATCTTTTCAGATTATCTCAGGAATATTTACAAGGTCAGAGGAAATGTAAATTGGTAACTATTAGTCAATCCAAAATATTTTATTAGATTAAAACCTATAGTTTTAATAAGGTATCTCACTCTTTTGGAGAGCTTAAAAATATGACTTTTTTTACAGCTTTCATTTAACAACTAATTTATCTCTTTAATAAAATAAAAATACACATTTTTTTCAATTAAATGCATTTTCTTTTTTTTTTATTATAATAAAATCAAAGGCTAAAATTCTTAAGACTAATGAAATTAAAATCCCCAAAATCATATTGCTAATTTTTTTTAATTCATTTTTATTGTTAGACTTATTGGGGTGACCATTTTCAACTTAAATGTTTGAAATGTTAAGAAATCTCATATTTACTGTCTTTCTATTTATAAATGTACCAAATTTGGAAATTATAAAGATGTTAAAAATTAGTCATAGTCCCAAATACTTCAAATTAAACACTATTAATCTTCATTGAAATTATTTTAGTAATTTTATTTTAAAAATCTGTTTCCATGAATTTATAAATAAATTTTTAAATAAAACATTTTCTACTTTCTTATTATAAAATTAAGTAACAGAGAAAAGAATATGAAAATGTTAATTACTGTTAACATATGTGTACATTTTGACAAAAATAAAAAAATACTGTTTTAAATATTTCACTTAATAATAATGGCCAACATTCATAATTCCCACTAGGGCCAGGCATTGTACTACAAGTGTTCTATCCATTAACTTGTTTAAAATTAAGAAGACACCTGTAAGATAAGTGCTATAATTATCACCATCTTTATACAAGGAGGAAGTGACTTGGGTATGTTAGAAAGCTTGTGCATCATAACAAGTATGAGAGTATTAATAAGTAGTGTCTTAGGTTGTATGTATTCAAAACCTGCACTCCAAACATTTTCCTATACTATTTAAATGACTTATTTCACTTAGTTTAATACCCTCTAGGAAATCTAAAGAACAAAGTAAACAAAAACAAAAGAGAAACAAACTCATAGGTACAGAGAACTGATCACTGCTAGATGGGAGGGGATTGGGGAGCTGGCTGAAAAAGGTGAAGGGATTAACAAGTACAAATTGGTAGTTACAAAATAGTCACGGGGATGTAAAGCATAGGGAATATAGTTAATAATATTGTAATAACTATGGTGCCAGGTGAGTACCAGACTAATTGCAGGGATTACTTTGTAAATTATATGAATGTCTAATCCTTATGCTATACACCTGACACTAATATAGAATAATAGTGACTGTGGACTGTAATTGAAAAAAATAATAAAATGAAACAATAAATACAGTTATTAAAGTCTACAAAAAAGAGGCATTTGACATTGTCAACAAACTTAAAATTTATTAGTTATCAAATGCAACTTTGAGGAAGTCACAAATAACTTTTTGAAAATAAAAGCAAGACAACATAGGAAAAATACATTCTTTAGAAAACTACTAATGATACATTATTAGAAACATACATAGTTAAAAGCCTGATAAAAGTCTGTGGATATATCACAAGAATAATTATTCCACCTATGTTAAATTTTAGTGTTCAAAATATGACTAAAAGGATTGATTTTTAGAAATTGTTTTGAAAAATTAACTTTTAAATAGAACTATTTTTTTAGGTTTACTAATCAAATATTTTAAATTTTATATCTTTTGTTATATTAGCATCCCCTTTGAATTGAACATTTTCCCAGTTAGGACAATAAATTATATGATCACCCTGCCCATAAATACCTTTATCCATCTTTGAGTAGCATAAACAGTAGACTATCTGTTAACTGGAACTCAAGCAACAAGCAAAATCTCAAGCAACCAGTTGCTTGAGTTCTGGTTAACAGAGAGCCTACTTACATTTCTCTGCTATCTACCAATCCCCATGGGTGCCAGTTAACCGAGAGTCTACTGTACTCCTTTATTAGATTAGTAACTCCTTTTCTGATATATTTTATTTTAACATTAAAATTGATAAGGTAAATCACCAGTACACACTTCACATGTAAAATAGTAAAAGCAGAGTAGAGTACAAGTTTATATTAATAAATAAAATGCATAGTGATTATAGTTCTCCCTTCTACTAGTTATGGGGCTGTATATAGTATTTATAAGTTCCTTCTTCTGTTAAACATTTGATGTTTCCTTTATCCCCAGATAAAAGCTTAACTGGCCACAGCACTTGGGATAACACAAAATTTCCTTTCTAAAGGTTCTGTATTCACTTGATGTATACCACTATTAATTTTTACCGTTTAGACAGATGAATGATAAAAGGTATCTTTCTGATCTTGATTTCATCAGGTAGGTAACTGCTTCCAGTCTCAGTGAAGGACTCAGTCCATGGTTCTAAAGCTAATCCTCATCCCACTCCTAGACGTGGAGTTCCAGTCCTCTTTGATCTCTGATCCTTACCTTTATCCTGGATAATCCCTAAGCCTCCCTACCACCAACTTCTAGCTCCTTTTGCTTTACCATATGTCATATGTCTGTGGCATTGGTTTTTTCCAGCATGGGTCGTACTTAAAATCTCTTGAATTATGAGACTTAAGAGCAGTTTGAGTTCTTTAAAATAAATTGAGGGGGTCCCTGGTGGCCTAGTGGCTAGGCTTTGGTGCTCTCAATGCTGCGACCTGGGTTGGATTCCCAGCCAGGGAACTACCCCGCCCCCCCCCCACCCCTGCAAATAATAAATAAATACATTGACATGCTAAACACATTTATTTTTCTATTTTGTGAATATTGAAAAAACTATGTTCATTCTTAAGTTAGAGGTGGACATATGATCAAATTTATTAATATTGAGTTTTTAGAAAGACCTATGTCTTATAGTATAATTTACTACTTGATTGTTGTTTTATATGAATTCCCAGGGGAAATCATTTTTATTCTTTATTCATTGGTATTTAACCCATCAAAAAGCTGTATTTTGTTATCTGTAACCATGGGAATTGCATCTTAAAATAAACAAAATTGCAGTCTTTTAAGATATGAGTTTTGTTAATAAAACCTTACACATTGTAATGACTTTTACAAAATAATGAAAAACTATCATTCCTAATTTAAATAGCAAGTGAGAAGAATTTTACAGTATCTCTGTTAATTGAGCCTATTAAAAAGAAAAAAAATCCATCATTGTCTAGCAGCCTGACATGACAAGCATTATTCAAAGCTTGCAACTATATTTAAATTAGCATGCCTAATGGGATAATCATCATGAAGATTGCATCTAACATAGTTGGCTTAACTGCTTTAACTTTCTACAATATTTTTCCCCTCTGCAAATTGATTATGAACTAGTTAGTAGTTGCTTAACCTTATGTAGTTTTAGTCAAAGTATCATTAGGCAGAAGTATTCTACTTTACTCAGCTATTTGATGCTCTACTTTATCACTTTTTGCTGTGTGTTAATTGTATGTTAAAATTCTGTTTGTGACTACTTTGCATTGGAAATTAAGGCATTTGAGTAGGGTAAATTGGAAAGAATACTTAAGATAGTAAAAGTAACTTTGTTAACACTAAACTGGAAGATTTGGTTTGTGGGGAGTTATTGAGGGGCATGGGAGAAATTAAAAACTTTGTGTACTTTAACTCAGGACCTCACCATCTCATAAGTGATAGACTGTAATAGTCTGTTAAGTCCTTTCCCTACAACACATTTTCCCATTTCGTGGACATTCCAAATATTGTGGGTAATTAAGTTTTCTGAATCATTGCTTTTGCCTTGAAATCTTGAACATCTTTCTATTGCTTATAGAATGAAATTTTTAAATTTTAGCATTCCACTCCATCTTTCCTTTGACTATTTCTCACCTAAGCTCTAAAATGAACTGCTTCTACTGTCCTTTTAAGAACTATGTTCAGGGAAACTGGTCTATTCATTCTCACTTCCATATTTACTTCCTTTTGGCTAAACCTGAAGTAAGAAAATGTTTAGAGCAAAACCTCTAACAATTACAAGCTGTGATATTGACTGAGATTTTTTTCAAGCTTTTTGAGAATCAGTTTCCTCCTCTGAAAAATACAGATGATGATAATAAAGCATGATGCTAAGTGATCCGGAAATGAGTTAACAGAAAAGACTAGGATATGGCTACTGTCCTTGATGTTAGGGTACATATCTGGAATCTAAATTAGTATTTCTAACTCTTTCCACAATACTTTGTGCATATTCAACATGAAATATATATCTGTTTATAATGATAAACAGAGGAATGTGAAATGGGGAGTTTTTAAAAGTCATCATGCATTTAAGGAAAGAAATCAATCCAATTGACATCTCAAGAAAAGAATAAAACTTGTTTTTTTTGGAGGGGGGAGGATATTATTAGTATCTCTTTGCCTTACAGTACACTAGAATATTGTTTTTCTTTTTTCATTTGTAAAACAACAACAAAACCTACAATACCTACAACAGCAAATAAGAGACTGAAGTTGAAAGAAAATCTGTTCTTCTGTCATATTTTCTAGCAGTATCTTGTCACTATAATAATCTCATAAATTTATTTAGTGCTTTATGCTTTATAAAGTACTTTTACATGCTATAATTATACATTTGATCTTCAAATAACTTTGAGATATCTACTGTGAGTAATTTTTCCTGATATAGAGATGTGGTGGCTTTCACCTATTTTCTCCCCAAAACCAATAATATATATATATACCTAGGATTATTGACTATGTCCCAGAATTGACCCTGGCAAGCATTAAACCCATAAACTCAATCTCATTAACATCATGGTTGACCACCAACCAATGTTATCCAATTTGTTTCATGTTGTTCTTCCAAAATAGTATAAAAAACACCACTGAGCTGAATGAATATGTAACCTCAAAATGACAAAAAATCGATTAACATAATTAAAATGCTTTAAAGTAAATGAAAGAGTTTTTCTATATTTATGCTGTAATCCTCAACAGAAAAGTAGAACTATCCAGACACAACTGAAAGGGCATGACCTCTCTAAAAAAACCATACTAAAATGAAAGATCTGTTACTCTGGGTCATTGGTTAAAAGAATTTAAAGATAGTATGTATTCAGCATTGTAGCTTGGAACAAAGATCTTCCACTATAGGCTGTGTTTCAATGGTTTAGTTTAGCCAACAAACACAGTGTTTTTCAATTGTGTGTGTGTGTGTGTGTGCGTGTGCGTGTGTGTGTGTGTGCTCTAGTGTAGAATGTATTAGAAAATTCAAAATTACCTAAGTGCTTCACATAGAGCTTTGGTTTCAGCATTTTTAGAGGCTTTGGAATCAAATCTACATAGCTTCCTTGAATTTATAATGCAATCAAAATAATTTTGGCTGAAAGCAAGGTAGCCAATACATTTTGGTCAAAACCATAGTCAAAACAAATATTAATTAGCCCTAGGTATTTTGTTTATTGGTAATTTTGGTAGAGTCTGGGGACATTTTGTAACCCTTAATGTTTTTATTATTTCATTTTATTTTTTTAATTTATTGGGGTGATGGTGAGTAGTAAAAATGACATAGGTCCTAGGTGTACAATTCTACATTACATCTTCTATGTGTTGTATTATGTGTTCATCACCCAGAGTCAGTTCTCTTTCCATCACCATGTATTTGTGTCCCTGTCCTTTCTCCCCCACCCCTCTTTCCACTTATCTTCAGATAACCACTAAATTATTGACTGTGTTCACTGTGTTCCTGAGTTTTGTTTCTTTGTTGCTTTCAATTTTCTGTTAATCAAACTAAATTTCTCCATCCCTTTTCCTTATTTTACCCACACCCCCATCCCTCCTCCCATCCTAAAAAAGTCCCTCTAACATTCTTTGTAGTACTGGTTTGGTGCTGATGTATTTCTTTAACTTTTCCTTATCTGAGAAGCTCTTTATCTATCCTTCAATTTTGCATGCTAGCCTTGCTAGGTACATTATTCTTGGTTGTAGATCCTTGGTTTTCATCACGTTGAATATCTTCTGCCAATCCCTTCTGGCCTGTACAGTTTCTGGTGAGAAATCAGCTGAGAGTCAAATGGGTGTCCCTTTATAAGTTACTACTTGCATTTCTCTTGCTGTTTCTAGAATTTTCTCTTTCTCTTTAACTTTTGCCATTGTAATTATGATGTGTCTTGGTGTGTTCCTGTTTGGGATCATCTTGTTTGGAATTCTCTGTGCATCCTGGACTTGTATGTCTATTTCCTTCACTAGCTTAGGAAAATTTTTAGTCATTATTTCTTCAAATAATTTCTTGATCCCTTGATTTTCCTCTGTCCTTTCTGGCCCATCTGTTATTCTGATATTTTTACGTTTGATATAGTCCCAGAGGAATCTCAATCCATCCTCCTTTTTTGGAAATAATTTTGTAATTGATCTGGCTGGGTGTTTTCTGCTGGCTTTTCCTGCAAATCATTGCTTTGTGCTTCTATTTTATCTAGTTTAGTGACTTTTATTCTCTTCTTCATTTCAATTAATGTAGTCATTATCTCTTTCTGGTCCTTTATAATGGTTTGTAAGTCTTCTTTGATGCTTGCTGTCTCTCTGTTGAAATTATTACTCAGTTCCTTAAGCATTTTATAATCATTGTTTTGAGCTCTGTTTCCGATGGGTCATCTGTCTCCATCTCTGAATCCTCTGGTTTCTCATATTTGCAATCTCTCTGGACCTTACCAGCTGCAGTTGGTGTTCGCTGCCGATACTGGGCGGGCAGAGGTCTGTGGGGGCGGGGCGTTTGCGGCTTTGTTTTCTTCCGGTGGCTCCAGGGGTCGGGCACGGAGTTTGGGTGTGATTGCGCCTTTCTGTGCTGGGTTTGCCCGGCATGCAGACTCTGCCCTGAGCTTTAGGGTCAATCTGTTTGTTGGTCTTTCAACCTGTCCTGGTTGTGGGCTGAGAAATACGCGTGCGCGCAGCCCTTTCCTCCTTCCTGGCCGGAGCATTCACGCCAGGGCTCCTCACCGTCCAGTCGCTCCTCCTCTTCTGGGAACCGGAGTGAAGTCTGGCAGCTACGGTTTGTGGACCGGTCTGTACCTCCTGGGGCCAGCTGCATTTTGCGGACAGGTCTGCACCTCCTGGGGCCAAAGTGAGGTAGTTGCAGTATCTCACGCCCCTGCCTTTGGGCCCCCTTTCCTCTGTCCTGCGGACCGAGTGAGGCCCGGAGCGCTCTCCTGCCGCCTTCCTGCTCCTCCTTCCCCCAGCGCTAGTGTTCCAAGTGGGCATCCGAGCCGCAGCTGCTTCTCTCTCCTGCTCTTCCCTTTTATTTCTCCTTTGTTTAACTCTCTGCCTGCCCGCAGGTACCTAATGCAAGGAGTGGGTGTCCTAGCTGTGAATGTGCGTTGTGTAGAGGGCCCTTGGTTGAGGTACAGGTGTTTTCTTAGTTACAATCTGCAGAGGAGTTTTTCAGAGGTTCCTCTCATGCCGCCATTTTGTTGCTGGTATCAACCCTTAAGGTTTTATAGATATATTGTATTTTGTTGAAATGTTCAAATTTTTAACATTATCTGTTTCCTTTTATTATAATTAATTGTCAGTTATTCCAGCTTTGTCATGTCATGTCATAAGAGAATCAGTTGAAATAATCACAGCATATAAAAATTGTAGATAAATATGCTCGACATATTTCTATTTTTATCATGTTAATATATACATTAGGTTGAAATATAAAATTGTTTTTTAAGTCAAAATGATTTAATAGCAGTAGTTCTATATGGTTTAAACTAATAGTAAAATCTGTACACATATATACAATTTGGAAATATATACATTGAGATCTTGACAGTGGGTACCTTTGGAAAGACTAGATAGTAATTTTTGGTTTTCTTTTATTCATCTATATATTTTTTGAATCGTGTGTGTAATAAGGACAAAGATATTGGGCAACACATTACGGCAAAATCAGTGATTCTAGGAAAAAGTATGACTCGAGGTGTATATTTTTAACTCCTCCACCTAAAATGATGACTCCAATTTATTACCTATTTTACTTTGATTTCTAATAGATATCTAAAACCATATATCCAAAACTAAACTCTTATTTTCCCCAACCTCAGCCCTCCTCCCCACTGGATTTTTTTCTTCTAGAGTCTTCTTTCAGTAAAAGGGAATTCTATCCTTAATTACCTCAGGCCTAAAAATCTCTAGGTTTATCCTTGACTCCTTCCCTTCTCTCACTCCCTACATTCAGTCCAATAGGAAATACCCCACGTTCACTCCTACCACCATGGTTCACGACACATCACATCAAGTTTATTGCAAATCATCTCCTAACTGGTTTCCTTGCTTTAATTCATAGTAATCAGGGAGATCCTTTTAAAGCATCAGCCAAATTATGTCACCTCTATTCTCAAAACATTTAGGAGCCTCTTACCTCATTTAAGATAAAATCTATATCTCTTAACTATAATTTACATTGTCTCTGCTGATCTGTTTCCTGCCTACCTCTGGCGTCATCTTCTACCCGTCCCTTCCTTACCCAGTTCAGTTCCAGTTGTACTAACTTCCTTTCTTTATCTCAGGTTACTGCAGTTGCTATATACTGGGACACTTTTTCCTCACATAGCAATATGGTTTCCTCAATCACTTTATTCATGTCTCTGTTTACATGTCACTGCATTAGAGGACCTCATTGACTAGCGTAATTAAAATAACTAGATATACATAAATGTAGCTATAGATATAAATGTAATGATATGTCTTTATTCATACATTATCATCATTGGATTATGAATTCTACAAGCACAGTCTCTGGGTTTGGTCTTTGTTGACTACTGTAACCTTTATGCTTGAAATAGCTCCTGATATGTAATAGCATTAAAAAAAAAAGAAAGGTTGACTTAATGAATTAGTAAAATCATTACATAGCACATGGCAGGGATGGGAGCGTTTTAAAGAAACAGAACCATCACAATCTACCACTAATTTGTTTTCCCATTCAGTTCACTTAGGGTTACAAGAGCAGTAATTAAGTGCCTGAACTCACTTTAGAAGCTAAAATGACAATTAGCTCTTCTGAAAGAGTTGGCTCCTTATGGTTACAAATAAACCCTCATGTGTTTCTAGATTTAAAGTGATCCAGATGAGAGATGATTAGCAACTGAGTTGCAGCAGTGGCAATGGAATTAAAATTATGAAGATGGATGGAGATGGCTGAGAGACAGAATTGGTAGAACTTGGTAACAGATCAGGTATGGATGCTGAGGGAGAGAAAAGAAAAGGATGGAACTTTCTAGTTGGGAAATTGAGACAATAGAGATAAAAATCTGCTGTTAGGGAACTCCTACTTCTTATTCTCTAACAGTGTTTCCTTGGAATCAAAATTAGCAACTCTCAGCACAAATTAGCATTATCTGAAAAAACAAACAAACAAACAACTAACTGTAAAACCACAATGGCAAATGAGCTGACTGAGATTCCTGTAACATAAGATAGAGACAAGGAAAAAAACAACAATAACTAAAACTAAACCAACTCTCAAAGATAGGGCAGTCCTTGAGAACAAACTGGATGGCATTTAAAAATCCTAACTACCGTGCACTCTTTAAGCTAGTGCCTTTGTTCAAACAAGTATTGCCACTTGTCAGCTGGCATTTCCTACTTTTTGGATCTAAGACAATCAGTCATTTTTTTTTTACCAACAGACCTCCAT
Organism: Lyroderma lyra; assembly: GCA_004026885.1. Taxonomy (NCBI): domain Eukaryota; kingdom Metazoa; phylum Chordata; class Mammalia; order Chiroptera; family Megadermatidae; genus Lyroderma; species Lyroderma lyra. Next base: position 243,391 of record PVJL010000564.1, read on the forward strand.
TCTGTGTAAGAAAATAAAACAGTGATAGAACCCTGTGGACTTGAACTAGTCTGCCTAACAAAGACAAGGATTTAAGATTTAAGTTACTAATCAAGAATTTAACCTAACTCTTCTTGTATCACCAAATATGTTGACAGGCAACATAGTGAGGGAGTTGTATAGACCAGTGGTTCTCAAACTTTATCGTGCATCAAAATCACAGATCCCAAAGATTGTGATTCAGTAGGTCTGGAAAAGGGCTGGATAATTTACATTTCTAATGAGTTTCTTTGGGAGAGTAGTGATGCTGGTGATCTGAGACCAGACTTTGAGAAGTTCTGTAATAAATAAAGTAATATTTCTCTGTTAGCAGAGAAAATGTTCTTTAAAATATTAAAATGTAAATCCAGATGTAGAGTAGTAGCTGTGAGACTGGGATATTCCTTTATCCTTCTCATTGCCAGGAGGGCAATTTCACGCTCTTGAATCTCTTAAGAGATGTAATCCTTGAATGAAGTGTTAACCAAATCACTAGTGAGACAGAGAAAATAGGGAAAGGAGAAACAAAAAAATATATAGTTTCTAGGTCTGTGTCCTGCAAATGTAGTTCTGGTTTTTATGAAAAAAAATATTTTTAGATACCCAGTATACTCTTATTCTCTATATCTATTGTCGATCACTAAAATGGTCAGGTCAGGCTTAATGGTTTAGCCTTAGGGAGTCAGGCTATGAAGATGTAAAACCATCTGTGGGCTGTTTCTCCAAATGTTTATGTAAAGCATTATATTTAAATATGATTTCAAATTTAACTGACTTTTTTTTTTCCAGTAGTAAGGTTTATTTAAAAAGTATGTATAATAGAGAAGCAAATCTCAGAATCTATGACATCTTTCTGTAATTCACCAGTTCATTGTGTAATATGAAAGATTTTTACTGACTGGGATACTTGTTCCATGCTACATGCCTTAGAAAGCAATATTTTCATATTAACCTATTAAAGTTTATTTCCCACTAATATAGTTCTTGTAATATATTTGTGATGACCATCTCTGCAAACAAAACAAAACTAAAGGAATCTTTTTCTCCAAAGAAATTTTTGGGTGATGAAACTTGCAGTGTCAGGCATCAATGCCAAGAATATTGGCTGAAACACAGTAGATGTATTATGTCCTTGCTCAGTGACAGAATACATGATTCACATGAGTTGATAATAGATTAACCACTCTTGATCTTATTGTAAGGCATTTTGGCTTCCCAGAAGAACTGAGTGAACTAAGACAAAGTTTGTATGTGGAAAATGACTGCATGGAATGGTGAGCATAACAGCAGAGTATGAATTTCAGTGGTATATGTGATCTTCATATAACTGAGAACGGAATATGAAATCAGTGTCTAATCACAAAAATGAATTGATTGAACTCCAATAAGTCTTAACAATAAAAAAAGAAAAGAAAAAAGAAAAAACTTGATTGACATCCTTGATAATAGTTTTTCTGAGATACATTTGTATAGTTTTAATTCAGCAAGTTAGAATTTGCTTGAATGCAACTTCATAATGATCAGTGGACATTTTTCTATGCTGTCTTTGGACTATACCTGCCCTGTACAGAGTTTCTGATGTAACAATTTAGGGGAGGAAAATGTTTTTCTTGACTCTCTTAGAGTCCCTGGCTGGGTCTGAAAATTAAACTGACAAAGACAGATTAACAGCAGAAAAACATACAAATTATATTAAAATTTTACATGTATGTGGGAGCCCTCCCAAGAGAAGGAAGACTCGAAGAATTGGCCAGAGCAGGAAATTTTTATACCTTTTAGGCAAAGAAACACGAAATGTGCGAAGAATTGACAAGACAAAGGCATTTGGGCTAAGGGTAGTAAGTGGTAAAGTAACTAGGAAGATAAAAGTTAGTTTTGCAAAGTTGGTTTATATAGATTTCTCAACCCCTAATTCCCTCTCTCTAGTGATGAGAATGGCTTCCTCCTTTTTGGTAAAGGGCAGACACATTTCACATGGGAATTTTATGACCCATTTCAGGAAAGAGGGGCACGAGAGGTGAGGTCAAAGTGACCTTCCTGTTTCTTCCATTTTCTCAAACCCCTTTAGTTCAAGATAGTCGATAGGCTAAGGTGCCATATTTGGGGGCAGTGTGTCCTGAACTCCATCACAATATTTCATTATCATTTTACATTTTTGGCATTGGATAGGAATGTTATATACTGAAGCCAAACTTCATAAGCCTTCTTAGAATTGTGACTAGGCAAAGGAGAAGACAAAGAGATACAGAGAATTCTAAGCAGTCTGTGCCTCTTCTAAGTGAAAAATTACTGTTACAGACTCCAGATGCAGGCTCCCAGTATAATTCTGTGGCATTTAAAAAGGCTTAAGTTGAAGACCCTAAGGAAAATTTAATTTTAAAAATATAATCAAAAGACAAAATTGGATGTTTTTTTGGTAATAAACGTATAAATTGGGCTAAATGAGTATAAATATTAAAAAATATCTTGGAAATTGATGAGAAACTAGGGTAAAATAAATCAATAGACTTAATCTGAAAAATCTAAATAAGGAAGAGCATGAAATGTCTGTGATATAGATAATAAGATTTAAGAGCATGTAATGACCAAGACATGGCATGAATATAATATGTAACTCAAGTTGTTTGGGAAACCTATTACAATTAACTCTTCATAATTAAAACTGACTTCCACAGTCACAGCGAAATTTTCATGTTATATTTAATCTGGATAATTAGTACGGTATTGATTTTGATATGGGAGCTCAACTGCATTGTAATATGTAAAATTAAGGAAATGTAATTATATTTGTCAAAAAGGCTGTTTAATTTCCAATGGGTTTGGCTATGAATTGTATTTTTTCCCATTCCTTTGGGACTGTCATAGAGTCTACTCATCCAACTTCTACCCCTTCCTGATTGGAAAACCATGACTAGGAATGACCATTCATATTCACTACCTTGTATTTCAGAAGAGTGCCAGGGAATATGAATACAGCTGGGCATACAATTTACTACTCTGTGGACCTTTTCTCAAAAGATAGTTGTGCAAATAAAAATGAAAAAAAATACTTTATCAACTGTTCAAACCAAAATTTATTTCTTGTTAAACTACATTTCCAGGAGGATAGAAAGAACCAAGGGACCGATGAAAGCAGAATTCATTGTATACCAACATAGTGCCAATGAATCAAAATGACAGATACATAGAAGCCTCCTTAATTAATTGTTCCTGAATTGAATCAATGGTCTGACTTAAAGGGACACTGTCCAGTAAGTGTCGTGCCTGTTAAATTCATATTAAAATGGGATTTGCAGAGCTCTCACTATCGGAAAATAACTGTGCTCCTACTTTTTCACTCTATTTAACCACTGGTATTTAAAGATAGTCTCTTGCTCTCTTTCCTCCAATAATGAACAACCCTGCTTGTAATGCCTGCCTATCACATTGCTTTCTTTATTGATTTTTTTAATGTGACTTGTTCTACCTCTAAATTGTTAACTTCCCAAAGCCATGACTTGTCTCAGTACCTGGCATATCATAAGTGTTAAATAAATGCTTATTGAACAAGGATATCTTGGGTAATCTGCACATAACTTTTTAAATAATCCAACGGGTCTTTATTGAGTGCAAGCTATGCACAAAATATGTTGCTAGGCATTAAGATATGAACAAAAGGAGATACATTCTCTTCCTTGTGTATCTTACCATCTGGTTTGAGAAGCAGACATATAGCCATCTTTTGTATAGTATACTAAAGAGAAGGATAAATTACGTGTAACACCATATGGGAACCTGGACTGGGAACACTCATAGTTTTGTTTTAGAAATATCTTTTTGGCAGGAGGTATGTAATGGATTTAAGGAAGAGGAAAGAGGATGTGTGTGTGCCAGTAATGATTTTCCCTAGAATTTTCCATCTTTCCTTAAAGAAAGTCATGTTCAATTCAGTACTTTCCGAGTCCTCTGTGTTAACTGTATCCCTGATTGCCAGAACAATATCTCTGCCAAAATTAACACCATGCTTATGGTTTTACAACTGCTACATTGCCTTTCCCAATTTTCTTTTCAAGGTGATAGATTCAGAGTTATCTATTCTGTGTTCACAAAGAAAGATATTTGATTCTTTAGTCTGTCACTTCCAACCTGTGAGCCAGTGGACAAGTTACAGAATAACCTCCTTGAAGATTAAATGTATTGATTCATAAGGTTTAGCATACTGCCTGGCATATTGCATGATAAAAAAAAAACATTAGTTATTGTTATGAATGATCCTGTCTGGGTAATGTACATGACTTCCATTTGGTATCAGGGAGCAAAGGACAACCCTGGCCATCAGCTCTTTAAAAATAGGAAACAAAAATTTTGCACAAAGACATAAAATGAGAATTTATATTCATTCTTGTAAATATAATTTTTAAATAATTTTGTCAAAGTCATACATACATGTTTTTAAACCAAGTAGTATACAGAAAGGTATTTAATAAACCTCCATTTCTTGTTCCATTACTCTATGTGAAATTTTGGATCACTTGTATTTTCATTTCTCTCTCGAGAGAAATGAAACCAATAGAATGTGTATATGTGCTTATAAAACATATATAAGATACATAAGTAAATATTATATATCCAGCCATAAATGCCTCTATTTTTCATATTACCTGGCTGGATACTTTCCGGACAGCCCTTGTATGTTTAAAGAGATTTATTATAAAGAATCAGCCTATGCTATTTTGGTTGTCTGGCGAATCCCACAGTCTACAGGGTTGGCAAGCTGGAGATCCAGTAGTTCCAGTCTGAAGGCCTGTAGGCTTGAGACCCAGGAAGAGTTGATCTTTCTGTTTGAATTTGAAGGCAAGAAAAATTTTGATGTCCAATTTCCAAGGTCATCAAGCAAGAGGAATGCGCTCTCACTCAGGGAAGGGTCAGTCTTTTTGTTGTATTCAAACATTGAGTGGATTGGAAGAAGTGTACTCACATTATGGAGAGCAATCTCCTTCACTCAGTCTGCTGATTTAAATGTTTTCTTTCATTGTATTAAATGTATTGGGTGACATTGGCTAATAAAACTATAGGTTTCTAGTGTACATTTCTGTAATATATCATCTGTATATTGCATTGTGTGTTCACCACCCAAGTCACATCTCATCCAAAGTCAGCTTCACAGATATATCTAGAATAATGTTTGACCAAATTTCTGAGTACCTTGTTGCCCATTGAAGTTGAAACATAAAATTAACCATCGCACTTGCTGGGGGCGGGGGCAGGGGGCGGAGCCAGGCACCATGTCAGGAAAACAGTCAAGCAGCCCTGGAGAGAGGCTCCTGTGGGGAGGGACTGAGGCCTCCAGCCATTATTCACACCATCTTCTCAGCCATGTGAGTTGAGCTATCTTCAAATCAGATCCTCCAGCTCCAGTCAAGCTTTCAGATGATTGATTGCAACCCTGGCCAATATTTTGACAGCAGCCTCACGAGAAACAGCAAGCCAGAACCTCTCAACTCGCTATACCAAATTCTTGAGCTACAAAAACAGTGAGAGATAATAGATGTTTACTGTTGTTTTAACCATGGATTTGTGGGTGGGGAGGTAATATGTTATGCATCCATAGATATCTAATATATAGTATTTTGATTGGTCAATCATTATTTACCACCAAATCTATCAATATGCACAGTATTTTGATTGATTGAGCCTTTTTAAACTGGTCTAATATGATGGCCCTTGTGAGAGTGAGGTACATTTCCAGTGTCAAATTCAAATGAATTATTTTTTAATGCAGAAATTCTTTTTATCATACTTTCAATATTTTCCAAATATGCAATCTTAATGTCTATTTTCCCTATTCTCTTCACCACCCAGAGACCTCTACACTCCTGTTCTAGTACAAACTGATTCTTCACTTGTAATGCTCCGTGGCTGTCATGCCAAGTCTCCCTGCATTGACCTCCTAGGGTGTATTAACTGTTTCTGAGAAGAAAGAGTGGGGAAGGTGTGAATACCTAGATGCCCTGATTTTTTTATGAGAATCAAAAGGAGGCAGCTGTGAGTGTGGAGAGAGATTGGCTCCAATTAATCAGTTAACAGCAGAATTTTTCACTTTTTCCCTCTTATTTCAGTTGTTCTTTCTAACTTCAAAGTTTCCTCAGGGTCTTCAGGGCTGATACGTTAGCAATTAACTGTACCCACTTCATGGGTATTCTTGGTTGTAAATGATTTTCTGGATTCATTAACACTGTTCCTGGATACGCTTTCCTTTCTACAGAAATTTGTTATCATTTCTTGTCTGTTGATGGCTCTACTCCCATGGTTTTATGGCCTTGTATGTTTCTATTCCATGTACTATAATTTTGACAAAGTATCAGAAGAGCTAAGAAAGAGATTTTTGTGTTTAAAGTTGACAGAAGCCAAGCTTATTCTATTTTGAAATACCTGTTTTATACTATCACAGAAACTGTCTGATTGAAAACAATTTCTAGATTTAAATCACAAAGCCTTGATTTGGGAAGTAATAACAAATTTGAAAGAAAATAATGTGGTTCACCATGAATTGAAGTCAGTTTGAAAAGCAGTGAATACAGAACTTCGGTACAAAAGTTGTGAGAATACAGACAATCTGATTTATTCTTTAATTCAGTCTTTCAGGTAGTGCACTCTGTGACTCTAAGAGTTGATGTCCTTTGTTAAATGTTGAGGGGATTAAAAAAATCAAGGTGTGATTTCTATCCCTAAGGAATTGATGAAATAAAAATTGACCAGGTGAACAAATAATTCAATTAAATACAGAATGTAACAACTACCAAAATTAAATGAAACAGATCTAGAAGGGTGAAAGTGACACCGTGTAGTTCTTATTCAACTAAAATTGCCCAAGGTGTAATCCAAGGCTTTCTCCACAGGAAGTTGAAAATGGCCTTAGAAAGACAATTAACCAGGCCACCTTGATCTTCTAAGAGCCATAATGCATCCCCCACAACCAAAGTGGTTGTCTGGAAAACATTGTGATTAATACATGAGTAGTTTATTGCAGAGTCAAAACTGAATATCTTAATGAACCTACTTTTGCCTACTGAATGAAAACCACATTTTCAAAAAAATGAAAAACATTGAATGAACTTTAGCAATAATGAGCTATGACAAGCCATTTGAGTTGGTGCCTTGCTTGCTCAGTGGCGCATTCTCTCTTTTTTCTGCCTTAGTATTTTACGGCTTCATGAAAACAAATGGTGAAAGGGTTAGTATAACAAAGTAACATCCAGTGGGAAACTTGTGTTGTGGAGAAGTTATAAAGCTGGAAGAAATCTTAACATCACTGTATTGGTGTATCACTGGTCTTCATTGATTTTTCTCACCTAAAAGCTTTTATATATGCTGTTTCCTTTGCCTGAACAGTACACCCACACACACACACACCCACACCCACACCCACACCCCCCCCCACACACACAGGCCACCTAACCAGCTCTCTTCCTCTTCTCCTTACCCTTTAAATCAAAGTTTGAATTTTGCTTCTTTATGAAGGCCTTTCCTGAAACTTTTGACGGGGTGAATACACCTATATGTTCCTATAGCATGTGGGTTTTTTACTTAATGTCATGTTTTTTTTCTAGAAAACTATAAATTTAGTGGGAGTAATGGCATGTCTCACTTATCCTGTCTTTATTCCCGGTGCCTGGTTTGGTTTCTGGCCCTTAGTAATTATCAAATAAATATTGCTGAATCAGTGGATGAATTTGACGGGGAAAATGGCAGAGAAGAAAGTGGGGAAAAGAAGAAGTTAGAAGAACCCAGTCTTTTAGGGTTCCCACGTAGTTCCCAGTGAGGCATTCTCTTGAAGTTCAATAGATGGGTAAGATTTGGTTTACATTGGGAAGAATATAATAATAAGATCAGTGTTTAAACCTAATTGCTAATAAAATAAATAAATAATGACTTAGAAGTGTTAACATGTGACTCTACAGTATTTGATGTGTACATACTTACAAGAAGTTGATTTTAAGAAATTCACATTTCGTAATATTGAATTAATAACGTTGTGTCTATAAACCTTGGAAATCATTCCTCTAAATTTCAGTGGTATAGTTACTATAGTACTTTCATTTTATACTTGTAATTGTCAAAGGTATAGGGAAAAGCAAGCACTACATTTTATATAATTAATACAGAAAAGTTATTGACTTGGTTTTGTGGAATTTATATTTATCACAAAGCTTTGTTAAGTACATATTAACCTCTGATAATGTGTGTTAGATGATAAATGCTAAACCTATTAATGGTAGACTAGAAATTATAATATAGATTATCAATGAAAGGGGAACATATTCCTAATAATCACACTTGTTAATAATAAATTTAGTAATGCATTACAAAAACAAACATAGGAAAACTGGTTTACCTCAGAACAATGCCTTAGTCCTAATTTGAGTATTTGTTTTCCTTATTAGAGTCATTGTCTTAATTTATTCGTTTACCATGTGATATGGACTGCTCAGTGGAGGAATCCTGCATTGGCAGAAATATAATAGCTTGCCTCTAATACCCCTGCTGTAGTCATCAATTTTATGTGCTAAGTTGTCTAGGTTATAGTACCCAGTTATTCACCCTAGTCTAGTTGTTGCTGTGAAGGTGTTTTATAGATGTCATTAACATCCACACTCAATTGACTTTCTGTAAAGATTAGCCTCGATCACCTGGATGGGCCTCATCCAATCAGGTAAAAGGCCTTAAAAGTGGAACTGAGGTTTCCCCGAGAAGAAGAAATTCTGCCTGGAGACAGAATTGGACTATGGCTTCAGCTGGTGCCTGAGAGTTCCAGCCTGCCCTTCCTGATGGCTTGCCCTTTGGATTTTGAACTTGCCCAGGCCTCTCTCACAACCCTGTGAACCAATTCCTGATGACTCTGTTTCTGTGGTGAAACCCTGACCCATACACCTGCCATGCTCAGTCCCTGCCGGGGAGCTTCCCAGCGAGATTGGCCTGGGCATGAGTGCTGGGCGAGACTCCAAGGAGACAAGTGGAGCCTGTCAGTTAGCTCTACTCCTGTCAGCAGTTTCTCTCTTGCAAGGAGGTCCAAGCAGCCTTTTACAAAGATAACCTAGAAACTACAAAGTGCTAAATGCATGGGATTCATTGAAGGACTTAACTTACATGAACTCCTTATAAAACTGCATTCTCCTTCATCTTCAGAATCATTACTGTCCCTAGTTCTGTGACTATTCTTTCCAAACCTCTTCTTTTTTCCTCTCTCTCTTTTTCTAGTTTTTAGTCATTTCTAATTTTTCAATTACAGTTAACATACAATATTAATATATTACTTTCAGTCGTGTAACAGTGATTAGACATTTATGTAATTTACAAAGTGATCACCCCGACAAATCTAGGACCCATCTGACAATTTTCAAATACCTCAATGATGGATCTTGCTTTAAACATATTTATATTATATTTTAGTTTAGAATCCCCCAGATGCAGACCCCGAGACAAAGATTTGAGTGCAAGTAGTTTGTTTGAATAGTGAGCACACATCATAACCAGCAGTGTGGGCGAAAAAGGGGTTCTACAGAAAGTACCTCACAAGGTGATCTGATCATAAATTTCTAACTGGGCAGGTCATGGTGGGTAGTCATGCCCCAGCCATATAGTACTAGGTTTATCTTTGCCTTATGCAATCCCTGTTCATTGTTCTTCTGCATCTATAAAGTTCCCTTTGAAATAAACTGTAACCACCTTCAAGACAGCACATGGTCTTGTTAACTATCCTGAAATCCAATCTCTGCCTCGCTTTCCCCACCTCATGTAATCTTCCTGATGCCCCTCCTTAATTTCAAATGCATAAAAGAAACCACAAAAGTGTCCTTCTCCAGAGCATTTTAGCTCTTGCTTCTTAACAATTATCTTCAGTTTTGGGGCAAGTAAACTCATAAAAATTCTCTGTAGGTTTGGACGTTCTTACATCGACAGCAGAAGAGTGAGAACGTGAGAAAATGACGAAAGGAAAGTATAAAATTTAAAAAAGGTAGTCTTTTAGGCGAGTTATCATGCTAGATAAATGAAGTTTCATTTGGCTAGGGAATTCTGGGAAACTGTAGGACACCACCTCAGAGTTATCCTGTCCAAAGAGGTTAGGGAAATGGAATATCTGGCCATGCTAAAAGCAGGTAGGTGGCTGGGGTTGACATTAACACCCTCGCACCTCCATCATGGTCTGTGTGCAGGCAGAGAGAGCTCCAGGGGCCAGAGAGAGCTCTCAAAGTCACAGGCATTGGCAGCTGGAAGCTTGCTGATACGCACTGAAATGTCACATGCCAAAGGGATACGGGTGGGACAACATCAGTATCTGCTGCATACTACCAGCATATGGCACAGAGTAGATGCTAAAGTCTGTTTATTGAGTTATTGAATGACTATGTAGGCCTGGAAAAGAAGTTCATGTTTGTTTTAGGGCTTATTTGAGTTCCCATGTCGAATGGAAATGAGCTTTCTTTCTTTCTCAGCTGAGGATGGCTGCAGACCTGGGATTCTTAGCTATCAATCTCCCGGGGTGTGCTAGTTCACAGTCACCCTCAAATTCTTCTTTAAAAAATATACACCTTGAAGAAAATTGTACCTTTCTTCCCCTAACTTTCTGGAATACACCGAAGAATGTGAAATAAGATTTTTCACTGTTTTATGATGGCAATAAAAAAGAAAAGTTATATTCCATCAATGATCATAGTAAGCACAAGCTATTTTAGGAAAAAAACTATTTAAAAAGGCAAAGAGAAATATGCAGTTTGGGTCACTTCTTCCACAGATTTTTCAAAAGGGGGAATAAACGATACTGAGCACAACTATTGAATATTTTAAAACTGCAGGGTTCTTTCAGTGCACATTCACACGACCTTGCCATCATGCTGACAAAATTTGCTAAACAAGTACTGCTTAAGAGGATTTTACTTTACTGAGAGAAAAAGGCAACCCGTAATATAAAGCATTAAACTGCAAGGGAAGCCGGCCTGATGGTAATACTTACGAAATTGATTTGTGTTGCCTGAGATCCTAGAGGCAATAGGGAAACTTTGTAGCACTCAGCTATAAAATAACCCTTTTATCTTGTGGCCCTGTGTGTTTCCTTCTCTGTCATCCACAGAGAATTTCTGAATAGTTAAATTCTTCATATTTCTGCAGCATGTGGAGATCTTAGATGAGTACATAAAATGTTCAATAACTATTACTGTTGAAAATTGGCTGGATCCATTTTTCGCCTTACAGAATTAACCAAAGTGGTCCCATAGTTATGTTCATGGTGGAGGAAAATAATACGGCAATGAATATCTACTTAGTCCTTGAAATCAGATTGTGGGTATTAAGACAATTACCATGTATGAAACAACTATGGTCACCTCCGATTTCTAAACAAATGTGTCCTTTATCAATACCTTTCAAAAGATCCTTCCCTGTAAAGAAAAAACTTTGATCTTGAATAAGCCATTATATCTGCTAAGTCCTTTTTCCATTTCAGTTGTATAATTTTGGGTTATGTAAATGACTATATGATCTCTCCCTGAGTGGGGAAAGGGATCCAAGGCTATCTCATCCATTACAACCACACCCACATGGGTTAAAGAAAATAAACAAAGAAGCTCTGACCAAATAAGAACTCTCTCCATTCATTGCCCTTATTCTAGAAGTTTCAATGGCTGGATCAGTCCCACAATGTTTTTGTCTATCAAATTCCTATAAACAATCTGGTATGCTCACATGACTTGTGCTCTGAGGGTCAAGAATGGAGATTCTGGATGCAGGCATCCCTGATTTCAAATGTTAGCTCTGCCGAGTTTATCATCTCCATTACGATGAGTACATAATTTAAGTTCTCTGAGCCTCAGTTTCTTAATCTATTAAGAAACTGTGCTGCTATTAGACGAGTACATAAAATGCAAACAATAGCAGCACAGCTGTGGGGAGGAAGTGAGATAATTATGGTAAAGTCTGATTTATCTTCAATTCTAAAATTGTTGGCTGATTAAATTTTTAAAGCCTTCTGTTTTTCCTGTTATCAATGACTAGTGGTGATATGCAGATAGTGTGCTTTGGAAAGAATCCTTATATTTTTAAGTAGGTAACTTAAAAGCATGGAAACCATGAAATTCTTTTCCACTAAAGACAAAGATTGGGGCAACACTTCAACAGGAAAATGATGCAAGTCATCTTTCTTTACCTTCAGAACCAACCGTAATATTAATTCCTCCCAGAAAACTTAGATAAAAAAGAATCAAACACATATTCTATGACTCCACATATCCTGTTTGGATTTCATATTAAGTTATTAAGCATTTCCTGTTAATTTGAGAAATTTAAATAGACTATCTGCCAGTACTCTTGAGCCTTCATTTAGTAAAAGCTTTGCTCCGTCGTTATAAAAATATCATTCCCTTTCAATGTTCATTATTGTGAGATATTTAATTCCTTATCTACCCCAAAGAAAACATATAAATCTAGTGGACAAAAGGCCTAATTAAACTCCGAAATTGAATCTCAGCTGGGAGCAAGTCAGCTTAATCCCATCTCCACAGGGTTTTCATCTTCAAGTGTCTTATAAATAAGTTTCCATCTTAACAATGACTTATATGTACTTAGTGTATGGTTTTTTGGATGAGAATAGACAATAATAAACAACATTAAAGGAAAATGTCTACCACATACTAAAGGTGAGAAAAATCATGACTTTAAACCAGGGATTCTGAGACTCTAACACATGGAAATACTCAAACATAGTTTACTTCCACCAGTAATCATGACAGGGAGGAGGGCTTGTAAGGTTCCCTGGAGAGGGTGTAACAGAATATCTGTGGGGGTGTAAATGAAAATATTTCACTAAGGTCTTCTGGCGTAATCTCCTGGGTGGTTGGGTTTAGGCATTATTGAAAAACTCTTCAAACTATTTTCAATAATGGTAATTGCATAATGCTATCATTTAGATGGTCATGTTTCACATTTAGACTTTAAATAACAAGATTTGTTCATATCTCTAGTTCTGAATATTTTTCTTCTGTTTCATCATGGTTATTATGATCGAGGAGAGGGCATATTTCTTTAAGTTGCTGCAGGAGTTAGACACTACAAAACGGGCCACTGAGATGACTCTTACATGTGAGCAGAACAGAATAGTGTTTGTGGTGTTTGACTTTTTATACATCTGAAACATCCCCTCGCCATCTGTTCACTGATGCTTATCAAATCTAATTCCTCTAACACTTATAATAATTATTATTATTTATATGGCATTTATAGCATGCAGGGTATTCTGCTATGTGATTTACATATATTGACTCATTTAACCCTTACTTTAGCCAGTGAATAGATACTGTTATTATCCCCATTTTACATATTCGAAGACCGTGGCAACAAGAGAAAATGTAACATGCCCAAGGTTGCAGTAACTAAAGATGGAAAAAAGAAAAAAGGTAACAATAATAATGTTAGTAAGACAAACATATTGATAGCTACCATGATTGGATTCTTACTTAAGAATTCAATGTTACATTTAATTTTCATAATACTGCTATAATCAGACCTTATTTACTCTATCTTTCCAGAAATAAAATAAGTTCAGAGAAGTAAATACATTTTCTCCAGGCCCCACACCTAATTGAGTGGCAAAATGGGTATTTTAAATGCACATTCTTCTGCCTCTAAGGCTGGAGCTCTTTCAGTTATGAGGAATTATATCTCAACAAGTATTCTAAGGAAGAATAGTAACACATTGACATAATTCACTCTACCGCTTGAGTAACCAAAATGAAATCTTTTTCTGGAATCAAATTTCAAGATAGCAGTGTGGAAAATGTGAGGTATCTGAGTGAAAGGGATAAAAATCTCAAAACATCTTGAAGCTGCACTTTGTGGCCATCAGAAAAAGCAATCCACATTTTCCCACTGATGTTAAGTTCAACTCCGTGGTCTACTTTATACATATTTAAGGAAGAAGTAGTTTTTAAAATGGAACCCATTCTAAGTTTTGTTTTATTTATTCTCCTGCTTGTCTTTTTAGATTTTTCCTTTATTTTTCTTGACATGAGCTGTATGTCCTTTACCTACTTCTTCCAAATCATTTTTAGTATTTAGTATTTTCAATTTAATGCTATGAGCTGCCATTTCTTGTAGCACTGGACCAGGAGTCAAGAGAAATGTGCTCTGTTCATCGATCACTATTGACTTACTGCCTACATTATGCCAAATCCTCCAAGTGACAACTAAATAGTAGTTTTTAAGTTGTGACAGTGTTTTTATTCACTCTATAACATTTATCTAGTTATTTGGGGAATGCTAAGCAATTGACAGAGGTTTTCATTTTTATCTGGTTGACAACTTGTAAGCTGTCATTAGAAATAGTGAAAGACTAATTTCCATCTGTATAATCAGCAATGAACAGGTATGAAATTCACACACAGGATACTTTTAAGAGCATTAGCTCCGAGATTCCATATAAGTAGAAAAATAATGAATCATTTAGTGTACTAATTCTAAACATAGACCTATATATTATCAAATAAAAAATGCATGCTTTGAACAAGGCATATAACATTTAGTGCTATTAATAATAGAGCAAAAAATAATACTGCTTGGAGTTTTAACTTTCATTCTGTATTGGCAGGAATTCATTTCAATTGTTAAAATATTCAATAATTAGTCAATGATGGCATTTTGCTAGAAGAGAGGGATAAAAATAAATGAGTGAGAAAGTTCCATTTTATCAATAAGTTTTGCTTACTAATTTCACCTCCAAATTATTTTTGAATGGCCTATTCTCTCTCCTGTTACAACCAATCCCTCCATGCCCTAGCCCACAAAGTACTCTAAGTTCTGATTTTATCTACTTCCTCCAGTAGTGTGTGACAAAATGTTTCTTTCTGAGTGAAGGTGGCCTTGGCATTTTGATTAGTATTCATAAATGATCAGTAATACATTTTCTCCCCTACTTCATTCAGCTAAAATTAATCCAGATCAATTCAATATAAAGATATTCATGTTTGTATTAATAACATGGTGGCAAATTTAATTTAAAATTGTAACATAGAGACTTGTCACATTTTTCATTTGCAGCTTCCAATTTTTGAATAGAATTGTGTAGGAAAGAAGTTCTTCTCAGAGTTCAAAATAAAAATGTTCCGGTGCCTTAAGTAGCTGCTTTTAGGTGGACAGCTATCTTCTTAAAGTCAAAACAAATAAACAACAAAAAGCTTAGAAAGGAAATGTGCCTACAGAGAAAAGAGGATGATCATTATTTGGCTAAGTGACAATGACAGGCTGCATTTCCTTATCAATACTTTTAAATAAGCTTCTTGAAACAGAATGAATAACAAAAGCAGGCCAAATGGGTAGTTTTTCCAAGTTGACAGGAGAGTTCAAAAGAAGACTAGACAGTATCCCAGACTGAAAAAATAATTTGCATATTTCAAAGACAAGTTCTCCATTTCCCAACAAAAAGTAAATATTCAAACCATTTCATTAAATACTGTTAAATTACTCTCTAGAGAGCCTTTACTAGTTTAGATTTCTAACGGGTACCTGTTTCCCCTCATTCTTGGAAAACTTTTGTATTTTCTTCTCATTTTATTTATCTGATGGTTGTTGAGTAGCATCTCCTTTTCTAATTTGCATGTTTGTTGATTGATGGCAATGATGACCATCTTTTCATAAGTGAATGACATATCCTTTGCCCATTTTTTTTTGTTTATATCCAGGAGTTTAGCCTATTCTGGATCTTAATGCCTTGAAGTCATAAGCATTGTGAATAGCTGCATACTAGAATATATGATATTCTTAGAAAAGAAATATTTAGCTTTCAGATAATTAAATCAATATTAACCTAATCATGTGTGCTTTATTTTTATCTTAATTAAGCAGTCCTTCTGCATTCCCCCAAACAAAATGATATTCTCTTATAGTTTCTTCTGTTAATTTGAGAAGTTTACCCTTCATATTTAGGTCTTACTTACGTAGTTGGGCAATTAATTTCATGAACTCATCCTAGAAGAAGTGCTCCACACCTCACTGCTATCACTACGGTCACCTTCGAAGTACTCCCCTTGGGAAGCTGTGCACCAACACCAGCGTCTGGTCCACCCTTCAAAGCCATTTTGGAGCTCTTTTCCTGGAATGGCCATCAGAGCTGTCGTCGTACCCAAATTCTGACAATTAAGTTTGCGAACTTGCCACCATGCACTTATGTTGGCAACACTGTACAAGGTTATGACACCTTACTGAGTTGTTTGTATGATGCTACCAATATTAAGTGCATGGTGGCAAGTTTGTGAACTTGTCACATTTTGGGACAATGACAGCTCTGATGGCCATTCCAGAAAAAGAGCTCCAAAATTGCTGTGAAGGGTGGACCAGGCACTGGCGTCGGTGCACAGCTTCCCAAGGGGAGTACTTCGAAGGGGACCGTAGTGATAGTCAGCAGTGAGGTGTGGAGCACTTTTTCTGGGACGAGTTCACATAATTATCCGACCTCGTATATCCATCTAGAGTTCTTTATGTATGCTTTTTATTTTCAGCATTTCTGGGTGCGTATCAGTAGACACTTTTGGACCTTCCAAAAAAATTCCAATCTTAATGATCTGTGTTTAAAAAAGCTTAGAAAACATATTTACTTTTATTTCAAATACTGTCATGTTTGAATTATTTTGTCATTTTATTTAGTTCTTTCTATTTGCATTACTTGTCTCCTTTGCCTTTAATGTCACAGTTTTACAAAATTATTCACAATGCCCTCTCTTATATTAGTTTCTCTGACTCATCACCCTTATTTCTATGGCATTTTCTGAGTTGAATTTGGTGGATGGAGACATAAATTAGTTTGCTGTGTTGTCAGGAGAAAGATATACTTGTACCCCCCAGACCCTGCTTTAGAGCTGAAATACTCATTCACCCAGGGGCTGGGAGTATGGTTGGTGACAGTTCACATATGAATTTCTCCATCCCAAGAAATTGTCAGAGGCCAAAGGGAGCTGCCTCCCCCAGGGTCATGCCCAAATGAGACAGCCTAGTAGCATATTTTTAAAAATAGCAATTTATATGAACTTTATATATTAAGGTTATTAAAACTGAATTTTCTGTATTAGTTGTAAACATTTATCAGCTGGATGTGTTTTACTTTTAAGATATTTTTGGACATGTCAAAATATTTAATGTTTTAAAATATCATTTGATACATTCAAAAGTATATATCCATGTGTGCATGTGTGTGTATTCCTAAGTTATAAATCATCATAATATGCTCAATACTCATGAACTTAAAACCCAAATCCAAAATGAGAACCTGTTGGGGAAATATAATTAAAATCAAAATCTCCTATCGACCCAGAAAACCTCTCCAACAAAGATGGAAGAGAAAGAAAACAGTTTTATTATTTAATAAGCATTAAATCAGAATGTGATGTGCATCAGAGGCAATTTGCTAAAGAGATTGCAAAGAGAGAAAGAAATCTCACTCTTTTATATAGCCAAGTAGATACAACTCATTATATCCTCAGCTCATTACATTCTCAAGAGAGGAAGTAACTAGTCCTCAAGTAAGAGGACTTCACAGCAACATTTGTCATACATAGTCCATCCTAAACTCACTGGTAGTTGAGGTGACTATTTGGTGTAGCTAACTGGTTTTATCGAAAGGAAAAATAAATTTTCATATCTTTATGACGGGGGGTAGTTTTGGAACAAGGCTGCTGCTGAAGTTATGCTCCTAGTTTCCCACAGAAATTGGGAGAGAGGGACCCTATCTTCTTTGATGATTATGTTTCAAAGACTTAGTGACCAGGTCCTAGAGAAAGACTATAAAGCTTTAAAGAGCTTTATCTAAAAATTGTAAAGCTGTAAAGAGGCTTATTTAGATTTTATTTATTGGTTTTATAACTCAGTTCTTCATTTGTAATTTTTAAAAAATTTTTTTACTTTTAAATTATATATCACATTGTGTGCTCACCACCTAGAGAGTCAGTTCTCCTTCTGTCACCATTCTGGTGCGCACACACACACACACACACACACACACACACTCATTTACATCTCTTTTTTCTTTCGCATTGGCCAAAATCACCAATCAATAATGATTGGAAACAGTGCTAACTGGCTTTCTTGTTTGTTTCTGAATTTTAAGAGAATGTTTCTGACATTTTTATTATAACAAATGTCTGCTCAAGTTTTTTGGTTGATTCTGTTTGTCGAGTTCAGGGTGCTCACTTATATTCCTAGTTTGCTGAATTCTTATTATCAAAGTGTGCTGAATTTTATCACATTTTCTTCTGCATTCTGAGGGAAAATATTGCTTTTCTCCTTTCATCTTCTATTGTGGAGAATGGTCTTTACGTATATTCTCATGTTAAGCTGCCGTTGCAATCTTGCAATGTACTCATTTTGGTTATTTTGTATTATAATTAATTTATTCTCTGAATGGTATGGTTTCCTAACATTTTGTTTGGGGTTTTTTTTTTTTCGCATGTGCATTCATAAATGAGCTTCCCCCAACGAATTTTGATGGGGATTAAATGAAAGCAGTAAATTAATTTATAAAGAATCATTTGCAATATCCTGTCTTTCCACTGAACAACAAATCCTTTCTTTTTCTATCAGCCAAGCTTTACTTATATTATTCAAAAGTTTCTTTTTTTAGATCCCCTCCTTTATTTATTTTTTGTTGTTGTTGTTGTTGTTAAAGTATTTCTTTGGCATAGCGTTCATAATATCGTTGTTGATGCTGCTGTTATTGTTCTGATGGTGTTTGGTTTGGTGTTAACCACGTTGAAGGGAATCTTTTTTTTCCTTTTTTTATAATTTACTGATTATTGAAATTAAACTGGGAATTGATTGATTTACTCAAACCCATTGTAAGCATTTTTGCTTGATTAGCTTGATATGTCTAGGTGTGAAACTGTTGCGTAGAAATGGTGACGATTCACTGCTTCTTTCCAACAGCAAATATTTCAATTTTGTGTCATGTCTACCAGAACTCAGACTGGCTTTGATTATTCTTATTTTTCACAGTGACCTGAAAGTTTTGCATTTGTACATACTACTTTTTATAGTTTTTACCTTTTTAATAATATACTTGAATGTCCAGGGTCCAGCAGAAGTAACACCCGGATTTGAGTTGTGATTTTATTACAAAATTAAAACCATACATGTTTATGATTTTCTAATAAAAGATTTGGTATAGATTACCAGCTCATAGAAAAGGAGTGTTATTTGTGCTGGACCCTGTATTTCTCTAACTATCCAAGTTAATGATGCACTGGGGAGAGGAATTAGGCCTACATAAAACAAAAATTGCAATACTATCTTACTTCCATTTCTTTTTCTATTTACTTTTTGCTATATATTGCTATATTGTATTATTTGAAACTATTAATATATTGTAAATATTATCAGGATTCATTCTGAAATTTGCATTCAGTCAGGCAACTATATTGCTTAACAGCTTGATGTGACAACATAGAATGAACAGAGAATTATGTAGGCACAAGTAAATAGCAAACCCAGCAACCAAATTGGAAGAGCGAGCAGGACACCTATAAGGTGACTCTTTTTGAAGTAGAGCAGGTGAAAATAGATATAACATCTTAAATAAAACTCATAATTACGTTAAGGAAATTCAATTGTAGCATTCAAAAAAATTTTCCAAAACTAAAAAATAATAACAACATGCTTCTTGATTTTAAAATTCAATAGATAAATTTCAGGAGAGAAAGGCCACTCTTGAGAAGCTAACTATTGGTCTGAAAGATTAACCTGACAAAATATAGTACAAAATGTGAATACCTATGATTTCCAGAAAAATGAAAAGGGATAGAGGAACAAAGTCAAGGAAAATGTCCTTAGTTTGAAAAAACATGTCTGCAAACTTAAAGGGTTCACTAACTTTTAAGAGCAGTGATGAAAAATGGTAACGCATTTAAATAAAATTCCTAAATTCAATGTGAGAAAAAATGAAACTTACAAGTTTGCAGAGAGAAAGACAAATTATTTAAAAGGAAAAAGGATCAGACTGTCAGTAATACTTCTCATATGCAACCTGGAAACTTCAGACAGAGAAATACAGTTTGTGTAAAATGTGGAGAAAAAAATGATGGTAACACAAAAAGTTTACACCTAGCCATGATCTCATTAACTTCTCAGGGTGAGCAATGGACATTTGTGATGATACAAAACAATCATGGACCATATTACCCATCTACCTTATCTCAGGAAACTACTAAAAAGATTATTCTAACCAAACAAATAAATTAAAGCCTTCAAAGCAGGGAGTGAGAAAGAGGAGAGGAAACAGTAAAGAGTAAAAATGCATGGCCTAGCCTTATTTATAATTAATTGGATTGTGGTATTGGGAATGAAGATTTGAACTATGAATTCTAAGTAATGAGGCTTAGAAGTAATGAGTCTTGGAAGAGAGTACTAAACTATCTCATTTAAAATCTAGGAGTGACCTTTAAAATTTTTTTATCCTTATTAAATCATGGATCTGGAAAAGAAAAAACAATCAAATCAGCGTTTGGTATTCTTTGTGCATTCAGAATTTTATCAAGAATGTGGGGGCAAAAAGAGGGAAGCATTGTAAGTTTTGTGTTTTTTTAGACAATAAGCAAAGTATTTTAATAAAATCATGGTAATGAAAAAAAAAAAAATAAATAAAATAAAATCTAGGAGTGAGTGAACAGAATGGAATTAAGTAAAAGCATTCTGGGCAGGCTGTAGGAGTATGCAGCAGTGAATGAAGTAAAAATGTTCAAAATGTTTCATCTTACTGGTGTAGAGGTTCAAGTCAAGAAGCAAGGTCAGCATTTTCATTGTCTTTAAGATAAATATGTGTTTGCTTCTGAGTGCAGAAGGCAGAAAGCTAATACTAGTGGAATGTTGATAAGAGCCTGTATAACATCCAATTAATAAAGGAAAGAAATAAAATTAATATTAATATAGCAATCCAACAAACATTAGGAAAAGACTAAAGAAACAATAAGTTGTAAACATAAAGCAAAATGCAAGGAACAAAAGCAGAAACATAAATTGTTAAACTGTATGTATTATACCTATTTTAAAGAGAAACTTGAAGATTGAATTGAAAAGAAAGTTATGTTATTCTGGACCTAATTTCTTGTTTCATTGATTTCTCTGCCTTTAAACTTATCAAATCATTTTTGCCTTATTAATTTTTTTTCACATTTCTGCCATATATTTTTGAATGATATCTTTTCCAGAATAACTTGTATCATTTTATTAAGTTAAATAATAAATCATCTGGTTGTTTTTATTATAATTTATTTATATTTTAATTAAGAAGAATAGGCATATTTGCTATTTCATTTTTAAATACAGGAAATTTCTTTATTTCTTTCAATTTACCTATTTTTTTGTTTTGTATCTTTCAGTGGAATTTTAGTTTTTTTTGTATAAATCTAAATCTTGCCCTTTTTGATAAATTTATTTTTGGTATTATATTATGGATTGCTATTTATTTTTAAGTTGTCTTCTTTCATTTTTTATTGTGGCAAATACACATAACACAAAACTGTGTTATCAGTTTTTTTTTAAGTATACAATTTTTAAGTATACAATTCAGTGGTATTAAGTATATTCATCCATCACCATTAATGGCATGCAACCATCACCACCACCAACAGATTACTATTTAAAACTAATTTTTTTGGTTATGTTTTTGAATGATCTTTTTGTTGTATAGATCAAAATTCTTGACTTTATACATGAATTTATAACCAGCCATCGTATCTAAATTTTCAAGTATTTTTTACTTGGTTCCCATCAATACCTACTACGTAATGAAAACAGACGACGACTCTTGCCTTGTCTTCTCTTTTCCATCATGTACACTGTTGGCAAAAGCAGTCTCCTACATATAGTTTTCCCACCCCAAGTCATCCTCATGAGAATGGGTCTTGGACCTGCAACATTTTCTTACAAAGATAGCATTCATACAGACTGTACCTAGCTTATCAACTTGTGTGGGAATATCTTTCCTTGTTTCAAACTTGAAGAATACTCTTTTGTCTCTCCTGAAATTCTGTGTGCATCATATGGCAGCTGGCCATCCCCACTGTTACATCTGTCCTCTGAGGGGAGGGGACAGGGTTCCTCCCACTGTAGCACCGGAGAGGTGCACATAGATGAACTGCCCTGCATCCAGCCACTGGTGGAGACCCACTGGCCATAGGAATCTGAAGCCCACAATTGAAGGTGATCTTGCTATGTCTCTTCTCTAGGTAAGTAAAGCCTTGTTCCATCCAGTGCTTGACTGTGTTGTTTTCCTTGGCAACTCTGATACCAAGATGCAATGGACAGAATTGTTTAGAGTCCTTTCCTGGGATTGGTAACCAGTGCATGGTGGTCTACACCTTTGGGATTGATTAACTGGTGCCCAGTACTCTGCCCAACATAGAGTTCTTCTGCTGTTTTTGGAACTGACTGAATTTTCAGTGGTATGATAGTAAGCATTGTCCTCTCCACCTAAAAACAATGGAGTAACATCCCGGATTTCAACTGGAGTTATTGCCTTTGTTCCATTTGTTCTCATTTCTTCTTTAGATATTCCAATTATTTACAGATTAGTGCTTTACACTTCAGTCTTCATATCAATCATCTTTCTTTACGTCATCTTTTGTTTTTTCTGACTTTTTATTTTATTTTGTTATTACATTTGTTGGGGTGATATTTGTTAGTAAAATTATATAGGTTTCAAGTGTACAATTCTATAATACAGTAGACTCTTAGTTAACTGGCACCTATGGGGATTGGTTGATGCTAGATAAATGTAAGTAGACTCTCCATTAACTGGAACCCAAGCAACTGGCACTCTTAAGCAATGGACCAAAAATTTTTGAGAGTTACTTGGGAGTGCCAATTGCTTGAGTTCTATTTAATGGAGAGTCTACTTTACATCATCTACGTGTTGCATTATGTGCTCACCACCTAGTCAGTTGTCCATTCCTCACCCTTTATTTGACCACTCTGTCCCTCCTCTACCATCCCACTCCCACCTTATCCTCTGATCTGACTTTTTTTTTTTGAGAGAACATCTATACCTTATCTTCTACATCAAGTTTTTGCATTGTCAGTCCTACTCTGTACTTTTTAATGTGAGTTTTAATTTTACTCTTCCCTTTATGGTTTGTTTCCTCACCAGCTTTCCTCATATTTATTATTTCAGTTTTCTCTTAGAGTATGACCTCAACTTACTACCTTTTTATCTTAGTCTATTTTTAAGACTCTTGGTTCCCCTTTGATGAAGAATAATGTCAGGTGATATAACTTGGGGGCTTTTAAAAAAATGCATAGTCTGAGACTCCCCCCTCAGACCTAGTAAAATGAGAATCCATTATAAAAGATCCTCAGTTGACTAATAAGCAATTTAGAGTTTGAGAAGTACCACTCTCCTTTTTCATCCACAGCATACATCATCTTTTGACATATTATATAATGTATTATGTTTTTTTTTTATTGTCTGTCTAACCTCACTAGGTATGAAGGTAACAATTTTTTTAAAACTTGTTCACTGATGTATCCCTAGTTCTTTGATGGTACCTGGTTCAGAGTAGATACTCAGCAACTATCTGATAAATCCATAAAATTTTTAAAACAAGAGGCCCTAAAACTCTATTTTTGATAAATATTACAATTATCTTTATTTCTCATACTTTCAATATAAGCTGTGGGGGAGCAAAAATAAATTTCTTTCTACCTTCCTAGGTCCTTGGCTGAGACCTCCCCCCACCCACCCCACTCCCATAATCAAAGACACATTAACAGGATAAACACAAAAAGACATTTAGTAACACATATACCTCCTGTGTACGTGGGAGAGACCCAGGAAAACTGAGTAACTCCATGAAATGGCTCAAGCCACCACCTCAAATACCATCTCCATCTAAAGAAAAAAGAAGTTTGGGGGCGGGGGGAGGCCAGTTGTAGGAGTTTACCAGGAAAAGCACAATAAACAAGGTTAAGGTTGTTATGCAGATTTAAGTCTGTTTTCCATTGATAAGTTTTTCTAAAGATTTGGAGTCATTCTTCTCTTTCTGGTAGAGGGAGAAGGTGAGGAGGGAGACACCCTTACAAATGGAGATATCCCTTATTAATGTAAATGTATCTTAGAAAGGGTAAATTGTATTCAGTTTATAGAGCTTTTCCTGTGTCTGATGTTTCATAAAAATAAGCAGACTAAAATAATCCCTGTGCCAAAGAGGCATATTTCCTGGCATAATCCTTATGCCAAGGAGGTGGTAGATTCTGCTTCCCTTCAAAGCTTACTTGAAATAGTTAGATATAAATAAAATAGAATATTATTAGTACTATATTGAATGGCAAACCAGTTACCAAAATATCAGTAAATAACCTTCCAAAAAAGAAAACACCAGCCTCAGACTATTTCACTAATGAATACCAAACTCTTAACAAATGATATCAATTCTCTACAATCTTTTCCACAAAATGGAAGCAGAGGGAGTACTTCCTAGTTCTTTCTATGAGGCCCATATGACCTCATTACCAAAACTAAATATTTCTCATGAATATAGATGCAAAAATCTTCAACAAAATAATAAAAATCCAACCCAAAAATGTATAAAAAGAATTATAAACCACAACCAAGTGGAATTCATTCCAGATATGTAAGGCTTGTTGCAGGTGGAATCCAGAATGTGACAAAATAATCCAGCTGTGTTACAAAGGTACAAAATAAACACACTGAAGAGGTGATGACCTAAGTAACAGGAAATGAGTCTAATCTACAAAACTTGAGGTGAAAAAACAACAGTAGTACATAAATACAGTAATGTTGTTTCCCACAGGGGTTCAAGTCACCATTCTGATACTACTCTACTCATATACTGGAACTGAACAGTTAAGTAAATGGATCACTGATGGTGAGAGTCAGGTTTCTCATTGTTGGAGTGGGAAATTACAGATAAACAAGGGAAAAGGCTAGAGTGGTTCATGTGGTAATAGGAGTTGGAGATATTAGTGTGAACTCGTGCTTAGTTTAGATATGTGTATATACATAGGAGTTTAATATACATGTATATATTCCCTTGCGTTGTCATCTGAGAAAACCTAAGTAATGACACTGCAATAGGAACAAGTCCCCCTAGTGTTCAGATCTTAGTTTCTAATGCCTTCATCCAAGAAAAGGAATCAGGGTTTCCTGGGGAAATGGTTGGTTATAGGACTGAGGCAGGAAATCTATAAGACAGACCTGCTGCATTTTGTGGTTGCTAGAATGTAAGGAAATGTTAAAAACTAACAAAGAAACTTGAATTGATAGGTGTAGGTTAAAAGGGTATATGAAACAACTGAAAGACCTCTCGAAGGCCAAAAAATGGAAAAATGTGGGGAACAAAATAAATGAAGAGATATCAGATGATAATCCAAAATATAAAATACATATCTATCAATCCACATATTTATAAATAAATGGTTAAATAAATAATTAAATGGGGGAAGTAGACATATTGCCCATGAAGAATTCCAAATAATTTATGTAGATATGCTGCCCTCAAGGAGATAGAACATAACTCCCATTTCCGTAGGTGTGGGCTGGGAACAGTGAGTTCTTTCCAAAAATTAAGTTCAGTATGGAAAGGGGAGGAAAAGAGTAATTATCTAGTGGGGAAACCTAACACTACCTCAACCACGCAGTCAAGGTCAACATCAACAGTGATAACTCATGTTGATATGAAGAAAATATTACTATATTTTTATGGACTTCCTTCCCCAAACACATAACTCCAGTATATTCATAAAAAACACATAATGCAAATCCAGAATGAGTGAAATTCTGCAAAATTCCTGACCAATGATCTTCAAATTGTTAAGGTAATAAAAAAACAAACAAACCATGAATGCCTGGTGAAGTGTAGAGCCAAGAAGACCCTTAGGTGAAAACTTAGGAAATCCGAAAGGTTCTGGGCTTCAGTTAATAATAATAACGTATCAACATTAGTTAATTAGTTGTAATATATCATACAAATGTCATGTAAGATGTAATATAATAGAGACTGCATGTGTCTGCAATTTTTGATAAATCTACAACTGTTTGGAAGGAAAAAGGTTTTTTTGGTTTTTTTTTTCTTTTTCTTTAAGAGCAGTGGGGAATTGTTTCCCTGTGCAGGTAAATCCTGACTTTATCCTTTCAGGATAATGAAGCTGTATAGTCCCCGATTGCACATAAACTCTCTGCTCGTTTTCAGTTTAATAGGAAACTGAACAGCGGAAGGCCTATTTTAGGAGGTTCTGTGACTGAAGAGGATTACGAGCATCTCCTTCTGAGAACTGGAGTGTGTCCTGCTTTAACCCAGGCCTGCTCAGCCAAAGCTTTCCTCTTGACTTTCCATTCCACCTCAGTCTTCCCATCAAATAACAACTCAAACATACCTGTATGTGATTGTTAGCATTTTACTTGTATACAAGGGAAACTAATACGCACATTGATTTCATCAAGGCAAGGTAAAAATAGGATTTAAATGTGAAAGAGCAAAGAAGGGACTGCAAACTTCTGGAAATGGCAAACTTGGTTTTCCTCTTCTTGAGTAGTTTGCCCATAACCTGGCAGCCTGCACCGGTTGCATTATTCTGCCCTTGGGCAGCTAGATGGGTCATCCGTGGCTTCTTCAGAAAACTTTGAGAATTTAACTGTGCAATGCACGTGACAGGCTGCTGGGACATGATGTCTTTCTGTGTCCTTGATAGCACTTTGATCTTCTTCTCCCTCAAGCCAAAAACCCCGTTTCCTTCTTAAGACATTGTAGTCATCAGTTTAGGAAGTTGTATTCTATCTTCCCATCATCATCCAGCTTTTCCAACATCCTGAAGCATTTTCGTATGACTCCTTCATTTCCTCTCAAACTTCTGATGGAACGTTTCTGTGTTATTGCAATGCATACGCTTCCTTAATATCAAAAATGCCTTAGCTGCAAGTCAGGTATTAGCTCTGCCCACTTCTCCATTATAATCCGAGTCCCCTCTAATTTAATTATCAATCCTGTGTGTAAAAATAGGATTGGTATCACGTTGAAGGTCTAACAGCATAATTCTAAGAGTCAGTTATTCATTCTCTTACACCGTTAGAGGTCCTGGTTTCACTTGATTATTTAATTACAGGTAGATATTTTCTATAAACAAGGTGAATTAATCATTTCTCTTTGGAGTAGAATTTACAGATGTTTATGTATTGTCTAATGATCTTCTCTGCCCTTTTCTACAAGGAAGGAGGGAAGCCTGTGTATATGTATATATTTATGTGAACACATGTATGTACATGCTCCTGTGAGTTTATTCTTGATGTTTAATTTACAATGACTCTTTCCAGGCTGGAGTTTTTTATTCTTTGTTTCTGGGTTCTTTTTTGTTTCTGTTTTGAATTTTTCAGAAGTGCTTTGCCACTCTTAAATGTTAGTTGTAAATTTTTATTATCTTCTGATTTTCCATATACTGAGTTATTTTTTGCTGAGGCTGAAACTCATTGTAGCTTATACTTTGGTGTTTTTCTTTAGGCTTTTCTACATAAGAAATGAAATTATAAGCAGTGCAAATGTGTTATCAACTTTAAGATTGCAAAATACCTTCCGGAAAAGGGGACTTGTGAGAAATTTCATGGCCAAATTAAAAAAATGTTTGAAAGCAATGTAAGGATGGGAATATTCAGTAATCTGCACTTTCCAATATGGTAGCCATTACCCACCTATAGCTCCTGAGCTCTTCGAATGACTTTCTTCAAAATAATTGAACTATACTGCTGTCTGTCATAAATGATAATTTTACTAGTTGCATTAGTTTGCTATTGTTGCTATAACAAATACTAAAAACTTCGTGGCATGAAACAACACAGATCTACTATTCTGGGGTTTTGGAAGTCAGAAGACTGAAATCAGTTTCACTGGGCTAAACACAAGGTGTTAGCAGACTTGTACTCCTAGAGACTCTAGGGGAAAATCAGTTTTCTTGCCTTTCCCAGCTACGAGAAGCCACCACATTCACTGACTCGGGGCACCTTCTTCCATTTTCAAACCCAGCAGTGCAGCATCTTCCCTGCTCTCTGATCTCTGCTTTCACCCTTATACTTTCTCTTGCTGCCTCCATTCCTTTGCCTTCTTCATATAAGGATGCTTGCAGTTAGATGAAACCTCAGGATAATCTACCCATCTCAAGATCCTTAATCACACCTTTAAAGTCCTTTTGCCATTTCAAGTACCATATTTACAGGTACTGGATAGTAGGATTTGGGGGACAATTATTTTGCCTACCACACCAACATAATAAACAAATTGATAATGGATTTTGATGTATGAATTTTGAAAAGTGGTTATTTCTAGAGTTGCCCATGACTGAAATGAATCTTATGGTGGGCAGGATCCAAACAGATACTCTGGTCTGTCATCTTACTGCCACATCTAGAAATCCTCTCTAGGTGCCTGTACTGACATATAGGAATTCCCTCCGAGAAGGAAAACCCAGGTCCTGAGCATAATATCTGGGCACATACCACGCTGATGAGAAAAGTATATATTTCTATTCATGTAGAATCATATTTCCAGAAATAAACTATGAATGTTCTGATGTTTTAGGATAGAAAGAATAAGCTGGCAGACACAGCTTCCTATAATTCCTACCTGAAGTGTGCTTAAAATGTTTTTGAGAGGCTTTTGCCCTATATTTGTCAGTATCTGACTGGTACAATATTTTAACTTTCGTGTGAAATGTGAACTAGTATTTATAATGTCAGTGGAGAAGGGAGAAGCAGAGGAGAAAGGGATGGATGGCTACACTAAATTTTATTAAGCTCTATATGTTTAAGGCTAGTTAGAGATTTCTGAGGTGGGCGGGGAGGGCCCTTAAACTTTAAATAAATTAACATTAGATTGTAATATGTTAAAAGCTGTGAGGGAACTCCTTCCAAAAGGTGAATCACTTGGCTGTAAACGTAGTTCAGATAGATGTAGGATATGGAGGGATGTAGATAGCATCTCTTCAGTTCTGACCTTAGATATCTCTTCTTTCACTGATGATGTCCTGGGACTGAGTTAGATGCCAAATGTATCCACGATGCCCCTGTATTTACCCTATGTTAAGGCATTTTGCTCCATATGATAACAGATTGTTTACCTGTACCTCTTACATTAACCTATGTCCTCTTGTACAGTAGTTTATTTTCCTGTTGCCTGCATATCAGTAAATGTGACTTTTATTGCCTTGTCACTTAGGTCAGAAACCTGGAAGGTTCTGAGGACTCTATTTTCCCTCATCACTACTTGCATGCATCATTAGGTACAATGGATAACTGTATTTGATATGTTTGTAAAACTTACCCACTTCTCGCCCTTCCTGCTGCCATTTCCCTAGTGAAGTTAAACATTCCTGAAGTCTTTTCCAAGAGCCTCCAGCTAGTCTCCTCTTGCCTTCCTCATGCAAATATGATCTTAATCTCAGTCCCACCCCTGACCCACAGAAGTTTTAAAATCATTCTGTTCTCCTTTTATAGAAAAAATATCATTAAAAGGTTTACACGTTGGTTCATTGTTTTGTGAATTCCTCCATCCTAGACTTTTTTACACTAAGTCAGCTGAAAATATAATGCAATGACTGAAGAGTGCAAGGCTCTGGAATTAAAATTCTGGTTCATCTCAGTACAAGTCTGTGTGAATTGACAAGTTACTTCCTTTCTGTGATTCAGTTATATCATCTGTTAAATTCAGATGATAATAATATCTTCTCAATTTGGCTTGTGACAATGCATAAAAAGGCCTCATTACCTTGTCTCAGGTACTTTTAAATGCTCAATTAATTATGTGTTGTAATTACTAGTGTTATTATTCGTAGTTACAGGTGTCTTAGTTTGCATCCCTCCAGAATTTGAGCTTGAAATAGGGATTTAAGTGTAAGTATTTCATTTGGGAGGTGACCCTACCTAATAATGAACTAGAGAGTAAAGTCCAAAAGGGAAGAGAAGGCAGACACAAAAAGTCTGTTAATATGTAGGTCACCATTACAGGGAACTGACATTCAATTTCAGTGTGAACACTGTAAGGTACTATTGCATATGTTTCACAGTTACTCCACTCAAGGGATAAAGAAGCAATTCAAATCTTAGCCTAATCTCAAGGGACTGCAAATTGCCAAAGCAATCTTGAAAAAGAAGAGCAAAGTTGGTAGTTTCATACTTTCTGATTTGAAAATTTATGGCAAAGCCACAGTGATCAAAACAGTGTGGTACTGGCATAAAAACAGACATATAGATAAACAGAATAGAATAGAGGGCCTAGAAATAAACTCTCACATACATAGTGGAATGTTTTTTGACAAGAATGCCAGGACCATTTAATGGGGAAAGGACAGTCTTCCATTGGACTTCATCAAAACTAAAATTTACTAGAGAGTTTTAGGAAGGGAGGTAAGGATAACTGACAACTCATTAGAAAAATCACTTTGGTTAAGGAGTGAACAGAGTATAGTGTGGGAAAAATAGTAGAAAGAACAGCTTGAAATCTAATGAAATGAAAGATGATAGTGATTGTTACTACAGTCATTCTTTTTTAACATTACTGTTCATGTGATTCTCTCAAGATAAATCTTGTTACAGTTGGGATTCTGACTCAGTAAGTTTGAGATAAGACCTAAGATTCTCTATCTCTAACAGGCTCTCAGGTGATAGGGATAGTGCTGGCCCATGGACTACACTTTAAGTTCCAAAACTCCGGTCTAGATGGTATCATTGAAGTTTAAAGTCAGAGAAGGAAGAAAAAACAGCTGCCATTTACATTTGGAATTAGATCTGGCAGGTGGTGTTGTGGGGCTGGGTTTGGGGAGTAAGAAAAGAAATAAATATTACAACTATCAGAATTCTTTATGATAGTGAAAAATAAAAACAGTTTAATTACCCAAATATAGGTTAATGAAAGCAGATCTGAAAATCGTATTTTAAAAATAACCTTTTTTACATGGGCAAATGAGATTTACAATATGAGCTCAACTCTCAAAAAAGGTATAACATACATAGATATGTACATATTGACATCATAAGAATATCCTTAGGATTTTTAGTCTTTGTATTTTTCTTAAATTTTAATAATCAACTTAGATTACTTTAATAATCACTTTTTTTTTCTTTTCTGTAACGATCTAAAGCCTATAGTGCAAGATGGCATCATCTGTTTAATCAATAGTAACGGGAGCACATAGATTTCTATTGTATTTTCTCCCGTGTTACTGGTACATTTGAAATATTTATAATTTAAAACCACTTATAAATTAAAAATAAGTGACTATTTTAAAAGGTCTCTATACTTTTTATAAAAATAAAAATAAGAGATCTTTTTAAATATAACCTACAGCTACCAAGCACATCTTTTTGAGTCTGAGGGTCATCTCAATTAACCTCTCAATTTATTTTTGTGTCTCTACTGTGTCAATTGCCTGCCTGGTGTGTTCCTATTTGTTGACCAAGTTTTGGTGCTTTCTAAACAGAAAATTTACTTTTTAGTCAGGGCATCATCTTTCTTTAACATTTTTTCTAAAGTGTAGCCATGACTTTCAACTTTAGACTTCTACCTTTCTACCCAGTAATTCTAGAAGTGCCAATGGTTCAAGGTCTGACGATTGAGAAGTGGTGCCTTGCTAAGCAAGAGGAGTACTTAGGGGCATGTAGGATGCTCGATCTGCCCCTGGCAGGTGGCTTCCGGTAGGGGTGAGAATGTGTGGGAGTGTTTGGCATGGCTGTACAGGGGACATCTTTGTGCCCCTGCAGAGCCAGCAGGAGTGAGGAAGCACAATTATGCTAATAAGTGGAAGCCTGATTTCATTGCTGTCAGGATGTGACAAGGAAAGAATGGATTTAAGTCTAGACCTGTGCTTTTCAAACAACATATCAATCTGTAAGCGTTAGGTGGCAACAGCATATGTACTCCAGTGGGAGGCAAAAGCAGATTTTAAGTTATGTTCTTTGCCTTGGAGAGTCAAAACCTACAGAAATGATACGATCTATCCATAAGTACCAATTTGAAAATATATTTTAAAAGTTCTAAAGGAAAAGGGAGTATCTTTGATGATAAACAGCTCATTACTTATCAATGGTGTCACTGATTTTGCTCATAATCAAGTCTTATAAATGTGTCATATCTAGAGTAACATGAATATGTGTCCATTTTATTCTATTTGTGTAAAATATATTTTCATACATGATTTCAGATAATAGCAGAAGTGAATTTTGTTCATGCTGTATATCTTTGCAATTGTTTATCCAATCTGTTTTATTTTCAAGTAAAACCATAAAGTGTAAAGCTATCTGATAGTCCATTCATATAAATAAGGGGGGCAGAGTTAATGCTATGTTCAAAGCTTGTAACGTTTACCTGAGCTTTCTAGAATGGGAGCATTTATTTCCCATTATAAGATTCTGAGATATTGGAATTTGCTCTGTTATATGTGTATGCGTACCAGGTCCAGCAGAAATAACACCCTTTCTTAAGTAGTCAAAATATTGATCTGTTATAGAATTACACGCTTATGATTTTGTAATAAAAGATTTAGTGTAGATTACCACCACGTAGAAAGGGTGTTACTTCTGCCGGACACTGTGTGTGTGTGTGTGTGTGTGTGTGTGTGTACTACACATTTTCCACAAATATGTATTCCTGTGGACCAGAGGATGAAAACCATACATACTGTAATCTCTGAAACAACAAATTGTTTTTGAACGTCATGGGCTCTGGTAGATCAGAAAGACCTGTACAATTGAGTCTTTTTAAATATATATTTAATGAGGGCCTCAGAAGAGGTCAGCGACTTTTCTTTGTTGCATTCTCAGCCTTCATTTATTTCCATAATAATGTGGACTAAGAGAACAATTAGATTTGGGCAATAGTATGACGGGAGGAATAATGAGGTCAGGTTTGTGGGGAAAAGGAGACAGACCAAAGACTGCAGTCTTAAAGAAGATAAGCAGGGAGCAGCCATTTCAGTTATTCCCAGTTTCCTAACTGTTTGCTGTCTCAGGAACCCTTGGTGGGGATTGAACATTCTCAGGAAGGAGGAGATGGCGGGTCGTCATGGAGAGCTTTTCCAAACATGCATATGTGCGTCTCCATTTCCACAGGCCAAACATCTCCTTCAACTTACTGTGTCATGTGTACCATAAACTGTCAATACTACAGACTAAGCAAATTAATTGAAATTCTACAGAAATCTTCTTATCTCTGGTTACAAAATGCAAGTGAAGTAGGAAGTTTGGGTGTTCTTTCATGAAAATTTGTCTTCTAAATGTTTAAATAGAACTTCTCAGCCTACTCTCATAGCTTCACATATTCAGATGAACTTTCACTCCTGAGAATGAAATCGGAGTGAAATAAGAAGAATGTACAGTACTGATGCTTTCACATAGGTGCCAGTATTGGTTGGTGTTTATGGTTTTATTTATAAATGCAAGCTTTCCTACAAAATTCCCTGGATCACTGTTGTCTGTTGCTGGTATTTACTTTTTGGGCTTATGATTTGGAGAAGTTGATAAATGATTAGCTGAGCTGATTTTGTTTTTGCCATGGCATTGAATAGACTGCATTTCTCACTGTGTCTTCTCAGTAGTTGTGTGGATTATGGAGATGAGCTGTGGCTCTAGCGGAAAATGCATCATTTATATATGTCATTCAGATGGCATTATGTGCCTGCTCTGAACTTTCTCTTGGAGGCTGTGAGATTTATGACCATCATAAAGCCTTTTCCCCCCATAGATCATGTTGGTAGACTACGTGTACCTTTCTCTACTGGATATCACCCTTTCAGAGACCAGCCAGAATCATAAAGAACAAGAGGCTGTTTTGGTCATTTTTACCCCCAGATGGAAAGAAAAGGAACCCCCACCCCCATAAAACTTCCCTCTCCTGCCAAACTACTCATGATTCAGAGTAAATAGGAAAATCTGGTGGATTATTTTTTTTCTTTGTCAACATCTTTTATTTGGAAAAAAAGCATATACTTATTGTTTTGGAAATCTTTGCTCAAAAGGTATAACTTGCTCACCTTGGCAGAGCTACTAGGCTAAAACCCCTGCACACACAGAGGGATATTCTCCTCAATTCTCAGAAATATATATGTGGTTTCATTTGTCCCATCGTGTACATTATTGTCTGTCATTGGTATCATGTAATGGGAAATTATTTTCACAACTGGGGACTACTCCTGAAGTGTGCTATGGTTGAAGGTGATGCAGACCTTAACCTTATAAGATTACCAAGTCAAAAATCTCCCATTTGGGAAGTAACTATTTAGAAAAGGGAGAACAGTGCTTGAGTTCTCCTTCTCTTTTTAGCCTGCGTCTTCTGTCCCTTCCCAGCAATTCAAAGAGAAATAAAACCTGATTTCTACCTTTAAAAATGGCACCAATTAACAAAAATAAAAACATAAACAAAAACGGTGCTTACCAGAGTAGATGATTAATGATAATTACAGAAGAATGACATGATTATCTAAGAAAATGGTCATAGGCTTTGTATAGGAAGTATTAGTTGAGCTGCAGTTTTTTGGATATATCTTTTCCTTCTGGCCATGGCCTTTTCTATCAGTAAGAAAAAGGAAAATCAGCAAATTCAAAGTATTAAAAATATAAGCCATGGAGCATGTAGAATCAGAAAACAGTAACATAGTTTTAAGTGCCAAAATATGTAAACACACATCTGGATTATATTTGTCTAGATCTAGATACACGCAAACATGAACATAGCATGTACAAGAACAAAGATGAATTCCAGGAGGCAAAACTTGTTTTCGAATGACTGAATCAACCATGAGCGAATTCTCCTGTATTACTCATTTTTATTTGTTCTTGCTTGCAACATCCTCATAGATTAAAAAGGAAATACATTTCTTTAACAATTTTCATGTTTTTAAATATTTTCTTCATTGATTTTTTCCCCTTTTTCTTTGCACCCAACCTTGAAATTAGTAAAAATGAGGTTTATTTAAATTTCTATATTCACTTCATAAGCATGCATTAAAGGCTTACTGTGTGATATGACTGTGACTATATGACTATAAAAGGTTTAGATTGACTATTTTCTGTGTCCAGAAAAAGTAAAAGTTAGTAACAACAAAGAAAAAGTCTTGATATGAACTAATTTTTTCATGATTTATCTCTTGTGCTAGAACATTGAATTCATCAAAGATTTATGACATTGAGTTTTGTTCTCCCTTGGGAATACCAACTTTTGTTTGGGTGTTGCTGAATTATATTCAACAAAAAGTTATGTCATCATCTAAGCTATATAACAAAGAGACCATCTATTCCCCTGATACCATGTGACAAAGAACATACAATCACAGATTCCAAGAATATTTAAGATGGGAAGATCATAGAAATATTTGAGGACATCTCAGTCATACAGATGGAGAAATTGAGATACAGAGAAAAATGAGGTTACAGTCCTACCTTATGTGTTGCTGATTATACTGGTTTAATAATATGATCCGAGTATTTTAAAATGAGTTATTTTTTAGCACATTAAGTAACTTTTACTGAGTGTGTGTCTATATACAGTCCATTCTTAGGAAAAATTTATATTTTTGGAACTGCTAGTCTTTTAGTTATTTCAGAAGTTCTTTATGTATGTAGCTAATTTTTCCCCACATACAAAAAAAATTTTTTTTCCCAATATTTTGGTTTTAATTACACTCTTTATGATGCTTTTGTGAGGAACTTGAGAAGTTTTCTACACATTCTCATGTGGCCTAAAGTAAGCAGGAAGGCCCCAATTTGAGTTTTCACTTTAGTATAGTATGGTGTAATGGAATTGATCTAGTCTTAGGAAAATTAGTCTTCCTCTTAAATGTCTGTCTACCTTTGACAGGAAAGGAAGCTAGAGATGTGTGAGAATATATATGCACTTTCACAGTTGTGACTCTCCCATCAGAAAGTACCAGAATATCTGCAAAGAACACTCTTTTGTCAAAATCAATTTTATATGAAGCTTTATTTAATGAGCAGTTTTTATGGGGGATAGAAATCTCTGTCACTTTTTTTTTTGTTACCAACCAGTTTTATTAATCACGGGGCAGCTAGATTTCAGGAACAACTACCTGTCTGTTATGATTTATTTCCGGGACTTCAGCAGACTTTACCTCAAAAAATTATTTCAGCAACACAGAATCAGTTACTCCAAGAATGTAACATACTGAACTTAAAATGCTGTCGGGTGAAATGGGCATTCTAATTGATAGGCGTTGGTTATGGTATATGTTTTGTTTCATCTAATACTAACTAGAAAAAAATGTCATCCTCCAATCACTGGAGCATGAAATTTACACTCAGTCCTTGTTACTTGCTCAGTACTAGCAATAAAATGACCTTAATCACAAAAGACTGGGCTGATCTACAAAAGCCTCCTAAATTCAGAGCAAGTGTCAGTCCAAAAGATGCTATTATAATCTCCCCAGTCCACATGGTTGATTTTCAATTTTGTCAAGGAAGGCTATCTTGTGGTAATTCCAGTAGTTCCTGTGGTGCTGATACTTGTTAGGCAGTCAGCTTTCACTTTCTGAATTCTAACTTGCATAAGTATGCCTTTCATTTTTCTGACTCTCCCTGGAATTAGAAAGGGCATTCATACTCAAAAAAGAGTTGAACAGTAGATTCCATTTCCTGAAGGATTTAGAAATGTGTTACCTCACTCAGTCCTGGACCAGCTCAAAGCAAATATTTTATAATAAATTCTTTGAGAAATTTTAATTTGTAAATGTTAATATTTCAAAGTTAAAATAAGATATTGTTACAGATCCACTGAAAAGATTATGTTTGAAATTTTAAATATGTCTACCCCCGCTTGTCCCAAACACAGAGATTTAAAAAATTCTTCCTATGGCCTTCAGTGTCTGGTGATGTGATAGTTTACTATCCTAAACAACTATGAACAGCTAAAAAAAAAAACCATGAATGAAATATAGAAAAATAATTAAATGCATCCCTGAGCTGGCAAGAAAAAAATTCCAATTTTAAAACAAAGTGAAAAATGGTAAAACCATAAAATGAGGGTTGAAATCAGTTTTTGAACTGAGGGTAACTGCAGAAAAACATGGTAAATCTGAACTTGTTCTCAGTTGCCCGATCAGGATTAGAATACAAAAGAAAAAGTGTGGTCTGCACACACCAGAGAGCCTAAAAAGGGGACTACATTCTTACTCTGTCATATAAAAGAGGATGACAACACAACGGCAAGCAAATATAGCAACCTTGACTTTAGTGCTTAAAATATTTGTGATAAACACTAAAGAATTATATATAAAGAGTATAAATTAGAATCTATTAGAAGAAGATAATTGAATAGTGGAAAAAAATGTAATCAATCAAAAATAAGACAGGACAGAAAAAAGAAAAACAATGATGAAAAAGCAGGATATGAGAAAAGAGAATAAGTAAGAGTAGAAATAAATCGAGCAGATAATCATAATAAATGCATATGGACAAAACTATTCAATTAAAAGTAAAAACATCAGTCTTGAGTTTATTACATTTAGGCATATATTGTGTATAAAAGGCATCCTCAAATTAATGGGATATAGAAGTTTGAAAATCAAAGGGTAGAATCATACATACCAGGCAAATACTAACAAAAAGAAAAGCTGATAATAATAAACAAAATAGACTTGAACAGAAAAAAGTAGGTATTACTTGAAATAAAGAGGATCGTATCATAATGATAAAAGTGTTCAACTCACCAAGAAGACCTGCAAATTCTAGACTTGTGAATATATAATGCATGATATAAAAACAACCACACCAAGAATTTACAGACCTATGAGTACAAGAGGAAAGAGACAAATACATCAACATAGTGGAAGATTTCAACACATTTCTCTCAATCAATAGATCAAAGGTACAAAAAAAAAACAGTAAAAATACAGGAAATTAACAAACTTCATCTAAGTGACATTAAACCAAAAATTTAATTCTCATTTCTCTTTAAGAACACATGGAGTGTTTAAGGAAATTAATCATGTGTTAGGTGATAAAGCAAGTCTCAACAAAAATTTAAAGGAATTCTCTAATACAGATCATACTCTTTGACCACAATGTACTTACATTTTAAATTAATAAAAATTAAAATAATTTTAAATTAATAGAAATTAACATAATTTTAAATGTCCATATTCTTGGAAATTAAAAAGAAACTTTTAAATAACCCTTGGATCAAATAAAAAGAATAATGGGTATTAGAAAATATTCAGTGTACATGTGTAATGTTATACCTCAATAAAACTGCTCAAAAGAGTTAAGCTTGAAATACAAATCTCAATTATCTTTAGATTACAATTATTCTAATTAAAATCCTAATAGTGATTCACAAGGTAATGCCAACTGATTCTAACATGTACACATAAAAGCAAAAGACAATAGTATAAAGAAGAAAGGAACAGAGATTTGGCTCAACCAGACATTAGGACATTAAAAGCAATGGCAATTAAGGCATAGATTTGGTATTGTAATATACATCCTGATTAAAAGAATATAGAAATAGGGGATGGGTGGATTATTCAAGAAGGCACTGAGGTACAGTTTGCAATCTACATAGAAAATCAAATTAGATCCTTACTCTCATATATGATAAACATTGAGTTGGATGAGATACTTAAGTATAAAAAATAAAAAATAAAAAATTACAAATTAGAAGACAGTATAGAAAACTATCTTTATGAACACTGAGTAGAGAAGAATTTTTTTAAACAATACTAAAAAATCCCTAGCCAGAAGGAAAACGTTTCTGAAAACTAAGAACATTTGATTAACAAGAGAGTGGAAAAAAAATAAAAATTCAGAGTACATGAATTTTGGGGAAGTGTTATGTATTTCCTTCACTGAGAAAAATAGCGAACTAGATAAGAAAAGAACCATGAACAATAGCTCCCAAAAGAAGAAAATCCAACAGATGTTAAGAAAAATAAAAACTTTACAAATGTATTCAGAAGAAAGGAAAGTATAAGAAATCAAGTGACAGTAAGAATATGACAACCGGAACTATCATACACTGCTGACTGGAGTGCGCATTCATACAAACATTTTGGAAAACCATATGGCATTATCAAGCAATTCTCAAACTATAGATAATGGTGACACAGCAATTCAACTCATAGGTGTAAAGTAAACCTTAAACTCAGGCTTTTTGCTCCAGGAGACAAATGCAAGAAAGTTCAGGGCGCAGCTGTTAACATCTACTCTGTACTTTGGGAGATGCATAGATCAGTTTGGACATTATTGGCTTCCAGCTCTTGATATTTTAGCCAATGGGAGGCACTAGCAGGTACTCAGAGGTTAGAAGGAGGGTGAGGTTTGTGAATTTATTCCCGAGTTGCCGTCCTGCAAGCTCATCCTGAAATGGATGCATTTGCCCCTATGAAGACCACAGTTCTTGTCAGGTGGCCCTCTCCCTCTACTTTCTCCGGGTTTGTGTAAGTGCTTTCACTTCCTTCAGGTGTTTGGGCCTAGGAAAGACGTGCAACTGTTGCCAGCCCTGGGGTGTTGCATTATCCTTTGCTGGTTTGCAGAAACCCTATGACACTTCTTTTTTTTGGGGGGGGGGGTAGTTCCCTGGCTGGGAATTGAACCCAGGCCACAGTGTTGAGAGTGCTGAAGCCTAGCCACTATACCACCAGGGAACCCCCCCTATCACACTTTTGAATAGTAGCTCCTTTATTAAACTCTATCAACGTACTAAGTTTGAGTTAGCCATCTAGTTCCTGTAGGAATTCTTCTTAATACAACCTCAATGAAACATTCCTAATAAAATAGAAATATAACTTGGGTTACATTTACATAATTGCATGCAATGTTGTAAGTACAGTAGAGTAGTAAAGTGGGTGAATTAGAGTTGCATGAATCAATATGGTCAGATCGGCATAACATGACTGATTTTTTTAAAAAGTCAGAAAGAATATGGTCAGATTTCAATTATGAAAAGGTATAAAAAAAGAACCAAATATATAGTGAGAATACATTTACATGTCATAAAGCTATAAGTTAAAAAAAAATTGTGTTCTTATCCAGATGGCGACTACAAGATGTGTAGGGGACCTGAAGTGGGCATCTAACCTAGACTTCTGCTGTATATAGTGCCTATATGGAAGTTCATTGCAGAAGTGTTGCTGTTGCTCTTATTATAGGCATTTGTAAGAATATGAGGGCTGTCCGGAAAAA
Source organism: Lyroderma lyra (assembly GCA_004026885.1). Classification (NCBI taxonomy): domain Eukaryota; kingdom Metazoa; phylum Chordata; class Mammalia; order Chiroptera; family Megadermatidae; genus Lyroderma; species Lyroderma lyra. Next base: position 283,598 of record PVJL010000564.1, read on the forward strand.
ACACTCCAGTCATAAATGCCTCTAATTCTTCACATTACATAGCTGGATACTTTCCGGACAGCCCTCATATATCACAATGGTTTAAAATGATGATCCTCAGAGCTCTACTATCACTTATTATCTGTCCTCCGCATTTGGGCTTTAGTATGCACAGCTTCCTACTGTCAGCTCAACTTTAATAGGATTAGGTCCTATTCATTTCAAAGAGAAAATTTTTGTAAGTTCTCAGACCAAGAGGAATATTTGAGTTCCCCCAAAAAATGAAAAACTGAGGGACTGGAGAGAAATGAGCCCCACAAGAGATGGAGATGAATTCTGTTATCACATGCTATCACTTCCTCTGACTGCCTTCCCACTCATTAAAATTCTGAAGCTGGTTACAATTAGTTTTTGATTTAGTTGAAGCAACAGACAGAAAAGTGTAACTATTCCCAGACAATACAGTAGTCCTTATTCCAAGAGAATATCTAAACAGTAAAACAATTAACATCAACAATTGCCATAAATACCCCTCAACCTTCCCACCTACCACTCAAAACCCATGAAATTGAGAACTCTTCTTTGTCATCCACTCACATTTAATATTTCAAACCCAGAGAAGCCCCCCAAAATCATCCTCCAACTTTGGATAAGAACCAAAGGAGTTTCCTAAACGTGCTGCCCTCTGCTGTTTGCATCTGCCTTCTCTTTGAGCAGTCTCCATTAGGTAGGCAGAGTGTTGGAGACCTACCAGCGAGTTGAGCCATTAAATGACATTTTGTTGTTAAGTATTTTCTTGTTATGAGCTCACACTTTAATCTAAAGAGCGATCCGTGGAAGAACGAAGTATTCAAAGATTTTATAGCCCATAAAACAACAAGGAAATGACTTTGAAGGAACCTCCCCCATCATAGAGGCACTACCTTTTTGCACTTCCCTCTTTCCTGCCAATTTTCTCCCCTCTGTTTTTCTCCACACAACCACGAGTACATCAGCTCTGAAGCACAGAAAATTATACACTCTGAGCCGCAAGTCAAGCAAGGGCAGAGGATGATTAAAGACCCAACATCGTGCTGCTTACTTCCTTCACTTCTCCTTTAAGACGGTTCATTTCCGAGTCCTTGAGCAGTGTGGTGACACTACCATCAAGAAGACTCGTTCTGCTTCCAGTCACAGCAATTAGCAAGTAGTCTCACTGGCGTTACAAAATTACTTTCTCGCACGATGTACCCCTCTACTGAAAAACTAAAGGTGGCAAGACGCACACACCGAGAAAGCAAGCAACAGAGTGCCACCGTGAAATACCAGCAGAGCCAGGGCTTTTGGACTTGTGTGAAAGTCGTGGTGAGAGGGTGAGAGATGCCAATTTTGCCTGCCCTAAAGCATGTTTTTTCCTCTACGAGTTGCCTTGCCTCAGGGTCCTAAAGCTGTTTGTGCAGCTGTGCTGGCAGCTAAATGATTTCCCATCATGTTGTTTCCAGGGTGAGAACATATTACCGTATTTTGCCGCATAGGATATCATGTGCTCCCGTGTATAATGCGCACCTACTTTTTTTGCCCAACCGTTCAGGGGGGTAAAAAATCTTTCGTTTTAATTTTTTATTTCAAATTTTTATTTGTTTATATTTAGGTACTTGTTGTTTGTATTATAAAGGAATTTTAGCACTTATTTTTTAACATTATAGCACAAGAAACTTTATGTAACAGGTAATTGCAAAACACAAGAACAGATGCAAGGTACAAGAAATTTTGTGTATAGAATTTTTTATATAAAAATGATTATTGTATTCCAGGGTATTATTTTGCATGCGGCTATCATTATTGATTTCTAGAGTTACACTTTTAACACATAAATAAAATAATTAAAAACATTTATATAGATACAGAATTAGTACTGCCCATGTATAACATGCACACTTATTTTTCCCTCACAAGTTTGGGCAAAAAAAAAAAAAAGTGTGCATTATACACAGCTAAATGTGGTAAGTCAAATCATTGTCTCCTCCGACATAGATAGTTGAGTTCCAAGTGTCCTGAGGTAACAGGCATTAAGGATATGTAAGCAGTTCAGCTACCACTAACTTAACACTAAAGAACAAAAAATTTTTTAAATAAATAATTTTACTGTGCAAAAAGACAAAAAGCATCTCTCATTAATTCCTTCCCTCTTTTATTTTTAAACCCTCATTTTAGAGGTAAAAATTTTTTATTCCCTAAATGATGTGACTTGTCCATCATTTGTGTAATGGTGTAATGCAGCGGTTCTCAATCTGTGGATTGCAACCCCTTTGAGGGTCGAATGACCCTTTCACAGGGGTCGTCTAAGACCATCGGAAAACACAAATCAGGTATTTACATGACGATTCATAACAGTAGCAACACGACAGTTATGAAGTAGCAATGAAAATAATGTTATGGGGGTCACCATACCATGAGGGACTGTATTACAGGGTCACGGCATTAGGAAGGTTGAGAACCACTGGAATGGATTAGTGGTGCGGTGAAGTCTCCAAGGTAGAATAATGAACTATAAGAATAAGTTTCCTAGTTTAACCACATAGTTAATTCTTAAAGCATCTCCATAGTATTTATTTCATGAGAAGCATATTTAACCTACATTTAAACACGTTTGGAGAGAGAACACATTTCTTAGGCAACCAACACATTCCTTGGCCAGTTTTAAGGACTGGAAAAATTTTTTACTATTCACCTGAAATTTATTTTCCTGCGTGTTCCATTTTTTCATTTCTCTTTGAAACCAAAGGGAACAAGCCTTATTTTGCTTTCACATGACTTTCACGTATATTAATCTTGCTTTCAACAATTTTATTTAGGCCCTGCCCCACCCCTCAGTTACTTTTTCTAAGTAGAAGTGTAATGTCCTTCCTATATCTCCTTTCCTCTCTGCAAAGGGCCTCGTATTCTTCAACCCGAGGCTTTCTAGTTGCTGAATATTTTTCCAGTATAAGTGTATGCTATTAATATCACCCAATTGTGGAAAATAAACTAATAAATTGGTTTATTTTCATGATTACTATTGTTATTTTCTCAGGACGATTTTGCGGTGACTATCTGCTTCCCTTGCACACTTGTGCAAATATATCCCTGAGATAAAATACTTTAGCCATTGTGTTGTTGGACCAAAACACTTGTGTATTATTCAGGAGGAATCTTCCACATCTTTTCCCAGTCAGTTATCTGCCAGTTATGTTTGTCTAATTTTGCTTTCACATGACAATTTGTAAGCTACTTGAAACCAGAGTATGCTGTAGTGGAAACAAGTGCCCTGAATGCCATGAATTGGGTATGAAACGGGCTTCTAGTGATTTTGAGAAGGTGTCTAGGGCAACGTGTCTTCATTTATAAGAAGAAGGGTCATTTTATCAGCAGCATTCTTTCTGCCCTCCAGGCACTTTGTAACTTGTACTGATGTTCATTATCTTGAATTTTTAAAATGATCTTCACATGTATTTTCACTGTTTTATGCTCTTCCTTCTCTAGCAGTATGATTCTTCGAAGACCCCTTTAAAATGTCCTACTAGAAATGACCACAAAACTCATGATCCAGTCTGACTAATATAAAACAGTGAGACACCAGCTCACTTTTTCTTGTGACTATAGTTCTATTAGTATAGCCTTTTGCCATGTTAGGTTTTTGTTTTTTGTATTTTTCTTTTAATTTTTTGTTTGATTTAAAAAACAAACAAACAACTTACACTGAACGTCTTGAGAGTTGAAACTTTAAACTCTGACTTTTTGATTAATTGTTAATCCATGTTTTCCTTATCTTGTATTTTGGTTAATTATTGTTTTATACTTAAATTAGAGGACAATACATTTATTTCAGTTAAATTTCCTATATATCTATTACTTCTCGGCCTTTTGGCTAAGATCAAGTGTAGTAAATTTCCTGTAAGTCTAATATGTTTGGTATGTTTTGAATGTTGCTTCTCCTGCCAATTATATTATTATTATTACCTTTAGTTTTTATTCTTCTTAAAAATTGTTTCACATTGTAGGGGAGGAAAAAGTTTAACTCGACCCTTTTAGGATCCCTGGCCAGGCCTGAAAATTAAACTGACAAAGACAGTTAATAGGAAAAAAACATGCAAGTGTATTTAATATAAATTTTACATCACAGGGGGGTCCCTGGTGGTGTAGTAGCTAAGGCTTCGGCGCTCTCAATGTGGTGGCCCAGGTTCGATTCCCAGCCAGGGAACTACCCCCCACACACACAAAAAAAAATTATTTTTACATCAAACAGGAGCCTTCCTAAAAAAAAAAAGAAGAAGACCCAAAGAAACAGTTAAACCTGAGTATGTTTATGCTAGGTTTGATGAAGAGTGGACAGTCATGCAGAAATGTGAAAGGTAAAGAGTATGAGGTAAATGTAGCAAACTGGGGGTACATAGCAGAGTCCAGTTGGTTTGCATCTTCTTGGAGTCCTTTTGTCTTTGGAGATAAAGGATCCATACTCCTTTCCTCCATGAGAGTTTTCTGACCTGTTTCAGAGGAGGTCAGAGTGACCTTCCTGCATCTGCTGTTTTCTCAAACTCCTTCAGCTTAAAATATTCAATATAGGGAATTCCCTGATGGTGTAGTGGCTTAAGGCTTCGGCGCTGGTGCTGTCAGCGCTGCGGCCTGGGTTCGATTCCCAGCCAGGGAGCTACCCACATACCAAAAAGAGAAAAAAAATCAATATAGCCAGGTATCGTATCGGAAGTAGCATGTCCTGAATCCCATCAACATGTTTCTCTGCCTTTGCAAACAGAAAGCCTTGAGGGAAACATACCCTGGAGCATGTCTACAGCATGCTGCACAACCGACAATGAGCCACTAACCTATATTGTGACTGTTCGTGGGACAAGCAAAGTATCTACCCTTATTTTAAATTTCCTCCATGGAATGAATCTCATTAGAGATTCTAAAAATAAAAGTCTTCCTGAAATTAAAAGACACTTGCAATATTCCTATAGTTATCAATCCAGTAAATATAATGAAAATGAATGTTTTCCATGTTCCATTTGACTCCTGTTTACTACCATTTTTTAGCTTAGTTGCTCATTATTAACTAATTAATAATCAATGCACCTTTGTTTTTCTATATATTTCACATTAGGTGGGACAACTCTTTGGTTAGTACTGCAGAAGGCTAAATTTAGCCGTGTAACTGATGCCACATTTAACGTGGAGGCAGGCTCGAATTCCTATTTCTCTAGGTTCTTCCATCATATTTCCAGGGACTTCTAAATATTTATATTTTTAAAAATTTACCAGTATGTTTATTTCTATTATTTTTATTAGGAATCCTATTCTTTATACAAGTACAGTAAACAGGATATTATTTTTGGTTTGTATCCCTCTAATCAATTTTTTAAAATATGTTTAACCAGGTACGCAGTCTACCAAGTTTCTCTCATAAATGAAGTTCTTCCTACTGGACAATTTTATTTATATTTAACCATTGTTTCATTCATTTATACTAGTAGTTTTAACTTTGAATGAAAACTTTTACACACGTCTTTAACTTTTTTTTGTCCTTTAGTTAGGCTGACTGTTTGAAATGGGACAGAAAACAATGGTACTGTTTCTATACCATGTAAGTTTCTATAATGGAGCAAGCTTTTCCTAGATTTATATTTTAGTGGCTAGACCAAAATATTCTACTAATAAGTGTTTTTAAAGTGTTATTTCCATTTAAATAGTATTAATGCTGTAGTGTTTAAACAGTGTTATTTTAAAGAGTGTTTAGTGACTTGTTTAAGTAAAAGTAATTAGTGTCTTTCAGACTGAATTCCTTTGAAGGCAGTGCTTTATTTTATTCATCGTCATATAATAAGGCTTTAGCAGGTAGTTATCAAAGTACAATAAGCCCTTATTGATTAGCTGAAGCAAAAATTGTATATTAGAATTCATATAATTAAATGAAAATTAAAAAGGGATTGTTTTAATAACCTTTAGTCTGTTCAATTGTCCAAATTTCTAAATGAGAATGTACTGTAAGTAATGAAGACCTTTTTGACAGCTCAAGGTCAGAACTGGAAAAATTTGAATGAAATATTGAAATGGCCACTGAAAAATTATTTAATCTCTCTGGTCTTCAAGTATTGATTGTATTATTTTAAAATAAACTGAGGATCATTGTAACACATCTTCATAGTGTCATTTTGTGGTTTAAGAAAATTCATGGAATGTGCTTTGATCCAGCAAAGCAAGTGTTTTACATATGTAATTTATTAGAATCGATATTACTACTACTACTATTTTTATTATATTTAAAAGGTATATGAATAAGAATAACATCTGCTTGTTACATAAATAATATTAGGATTTGGAAGTTAAGTTTATAAAGACCTAAACCTATGCAGGCAAATGTCAAGATCCTTAAAGATTGGGTCCTGTAAACACAATGAATTCTAGTCTTAAAAGTTAAATATCTGTTGGGAACTGAGCTCAATAGAACCCATTAGTCTGGAATGTGAGACACAGCTGGGTTAGAATAATATATGGTGTAAGATAATAGTGAATTGCTTTAAGAGTTCAGCAATAATGTAGGACAGTTATATGTCCCTTAACACTTCAAGATGACTAAATCTTACTATGGGTATATCCATGTATAATAAGAAACCATAGTTGTGATCAAGTTGCATGTGTAGGGGTGGAAAACTTTTCCCTTCTTCCTCCTAGGTTCTTTGGCTGGTCTAATAATTAAGTTGACGTAAGACAGATTATTAAGAGAAAAACAAGTTTTGTACATTTGAGAGTCCCATAAAACTATGAGACTCCATGGCAGTCATGTAATTGAGGCTAATACAACCATCCTGAGCTAGGGTGAAGAGGCTAGGGGTCTGGCGGTTAGATTCAAAGGCAAGGAGGACACAGGAAGATGAGAAGAGCAAATGTTTGGTTAACAAAGGTTTGCCATGTGCCACAGAGAAATCTTTCTGATATTAAAAGTTCCCTGTGATAATAGTTCTCCTCCTGGTGCAGGTGCCCTATCTAAATTATTTTAGGCAGTTAAGGGGGATGTAAAAAGCTCTTCCTGAGTCTGCTGGGTCTCAGTTGTTTTTAGCTCAAAATAATTCACAGGCCACACACACACAACTTCCTGGCTGTCCCAGATCGTGGCAAGCCTTGTCCTCTTCAGTTTCACATGGCCCAAACCTTGAACTCTACGTTTCTCTGCAGGGTTTGTAGACATCCAATCTGAAGATTCACTTTCATCCAGTTTCCTCACTCAGCTCTGAGCCAGTATTTTCTGAACATGAAAGAGCCCTATCCTCTGAATCAAATGAAGTTTGAGGTTAGTTAGTTTTACTGTCCTCAAACTAGTATCATCATGAGACATACCATAACCACCAAACTCCCATTCTCAGGACTTATGTCATGGTTTTGTGTCAGAGAACAGTTTGCTCTTTTGCCTATGATTTTTGAAAAGAACTTTTGAAAGAGATTATTTAGAAATGAAATTGGACCCTATTTTCTGACACCTCTTGACACCTGCCTGGCATCCTGCTTCACTTTGATGAGATCCCCTGAGATATATCAAATACTATCTATCCAACCAACTTCTCTAAATGCATAGCAGTTCCTTGGAGTTCCTTGGAGAATGATATTGGGTCGATTGACTATTGCTTCACATCCTTTGGTCCTCTGATCACCCCTACAGCCAGATGAGTAATCATATATTTCTCATATTCTGCAAATATATAGTCTATCAGACAGCATGTTAGGAACTATTGATTCAACATATTCTAAAAACTGTTCTCATTCTAAAAGAACTTCTTAGACTGGTCATCCTGGTTCTAACTATACAAATTTTCTTTTCCTTTCCTCATAATTTTGCAACTCAGATTTCAGAATACTTAGTGAGATAGAAGAAATTTAAGTAAAATCTAATGCAATATAATTATTTTCCCACTTGTCCTCTGTGTCAAGAAGAATTTGTGGGACTCTATCTAGTTGATACTTGGGCAACTCAACGTTAAATCAAGCTTGCTTTTAGTGTGGGTTGTTGCCTGATCCTTGAAAGCAGATTTCTATCATCGATTTCTTTTCCCTTAACAGGATTCCTGTTTTAAAACTCTTCCCAGTTGTCTCATCTTTCAAAGAATGAGAGGAGGGGGGGAAGCTAAATATAAGGTGATGGAAAGAGAAGTCACATTAGGTGGTGAACTTATTATACCTCAAGTTGACAATGCACTGTAGAATTATATGCCTGAAACCTATGTAATCCTTGCTAACAGATGTCACCCCAATAAGTCTAACAATAAAAATGAATTAAAAAAAAAAAAAAAAAGAATGAGACCCTCTCTTACTCCCTAAGGTCAAGAAATTGTAATCCTCCATGAGGCCAGGATCAGGCACTTCTGACCTACCAATGCAAATTACTTCCTGTTTTGGAGAGAAGCCTAGGAGTGAAATTGCTGGCCACTTCTATGATTTCCGTCCTATCGCTACATTTATGACATGTTATTATGATGTGCTTATGTGTTGTGTGTGTATATATATTTGTGTATGTGTTCACCCTCTTGTGATTCTCCGAGGTTCTTGATCTATCAGTTTATAGTTTCTCAAATCTGTGAAGGTTTGATATTATTTCTGTAATTTTTTTCTCTCTCACCCTGCTCTTGTCTTTTGTCTGGGACTCCAATCACATATATTCTAGACCACAGAACAATATCATATAGTTCACTGAGGTGCTGTTCAATCTTTTTATTTTCTTATATCTGTGATTCATTTTGGACATTTTTTTCTTGTGCAGGTCTATTCTGTTGTAACTTTTATTTTTAAATGTTGTAATTTTTATTTCTCTAACTTTAATTTGAGTCCTTTTTATATTGTCTATTTTTTTACTCATTATGCTCTTGTTTTCCTTAAAATTTTTAAAACATTTATAATAGTGGTAGAGCTGTGGCAAAGGACAATTAACTTATCAAGTTGACTTAGTATAGATAGAATGTGAAAACCATTAGAGAGTTTATGTAATAATTTAGGAGTGAAAAAGGTCCTGTAGCACAAGGATGAGCTGAAGAGGAAAAGTATGAGTAATATGAAGAGCGATTGGGAAAGTAGATAAGTAACACTGTGAGGATCAAAGGAGAAGAAAAAATCACAACTGATTTTAAAGTTTTAATTTTAAGTAACAGCAAAAAGGATGATTTATTTATATCTATCTATCATCTATCTATCTATCTGAAAACCAGGAGGAAAAGCAATGTTAGTAAGAAAGATAATGAATTTTAATATTTGAAATCCTATTCATGAAGGAGAACCATAAAATAAGCCTTTAGAAACTTGAGTTGAGACCTTTAGAGAAAAGAGATCATGGTGATGTCAAAGTAGATTAAGGTCACCAAAGGAAAGAACCTAGGCTGAAGACAGAACCTTTGGTTATATTTACATTTAGTGTTCAAGAAAACTTACAGAATATACAAACCATTTTTTTATGAATGGCAAATAGTATATTTGTAGAAATTTTGGAAATTCATCTATAAAACAATTATAGAAACAGATTGTCTTATATACTTTTCTAAAAGCTTCCTGAAATTGGAATTAATGACTAAATGGTAACAATCTTAAGAAGATAAAGAGGTTTGCCTATAAAACTCCTAGAACATTGCCTATAAAACTCTCAGACATTACCCTTAGCAATACTTTCAACAATATATCTCCTTGGGCAAGAAAAACAAAGGAAAAAAATAAACAAATGGGACTACATCAGACTAAAAAGGTTTTTTTTTTAGAGCAAAAGAACCATCAACGAAACAAAAAGACATCCCACAGAATGGGGAAAAAATATTTGCCAATGAGACATCTGACAAAGGGTTAATCGCCAAAATTTATAAGAAACTCATACAACTCAACATTAAAAAATACCAAACAACCCAATTAAAAAATGGACAGAAGACCTGAATAAACATTTTTCCAAAGACAACATACAGGTAGTCAATAAACACATGAAAACATGTTCAACATCACTAATCATCAGAGAAATGCAAATCAAAATCACTATGAGATACCACATCACTCCTGTCAGAATGGCTCTCATCAATAAATCAACCAACAACAAACGTTGCGAGGATGTAGAGAAAAGGAAACCCTTTTGCACTGCTGATGGGACTGCAAGTTTGTCCAACCACTATGGAAAACAGTATGGAAGTTCCTCAAAAAATTAAAAATGGAACTACCCTATAATCCAGCAATTCCACTCCTGGGTATTTATCCAAGGAAATCCAAAACACTAATTCGAAAAAATATATGTGCCCCTATGTTTATTGTGGCTTTATTCACAATAGCTGAGATATGGAAACAACTTACATGCCCATCAATAAATGATTGGATAAAGAAGCTGTGGTACGTTTACATAATGGAGTACTACTCGGCCATAAAGAAGATTAAAATCTTACCTTTTGCAACAACATGGATGAAACTAGAAGATACCATGCTAAGTGAAATTAGCCAGAATGAGAAAGACAAATACCACATGATCTCACTTATATGTGGAATCTAAAGAAAAGAATAAATGAATAATCAAAATAGAAAAAAAAATCAATTAAAAAATGGGCAGAACATCATGCTAAGTGAAATAAGCCAGACAGAAAAAAACCAAGCACTACATAATTCCATTCATATGTGGAACATAAAATTAAAAGCAATAAAGAAACAAAAACTCATGGACACAGTCAATAATTTAGTAGTTACCTGAGGGTGAGGGGGGAAGGAGTGGGGGAGAAGGGACAGGGACACAAATATATGGTGATGGAAACAGAACTGACTCTGAGTGATGAACATATAACACAACACATAGAAGATGTAATGTAGAATTGTACACCTGGGACCTATGTAATTTTTACTAATCAATGTCACCCCAATAAATTTAACAATTAAAAAAAGGCAGAAAAGGATTGAACAAAAACAAAAAAAGAAAAGAAAGATAAAGAGGTTTGAAAAAAACAATGACATGTTTATTTGGTTTCCAATTGTGTTAAAGTTAATTATTTGACAGCTGGATCTATTTTCTAACACACAGAGTTTATTCTTTTCTCCCAGTGGGAGAGAAAACACATGTTAATAAGAAAATAGTATACATATGCTATTTATTTTGTTACAACAAATATCCTATTGTTTAATATGTGATTTTGTTTTTAAGGAAACCTACTTGGCAAGTTGTCAACAGTGTCATAATATTTTTTAAAGCCCTATTTATGCAAAAGACTTTTTTACTTTTTATTTTTCCCATCTAAGTAGTGTCTTAATGTAATATAACATTATGGAAGTAAAAAGCAAACAGAACAAAGCTGCTACCTCTGGTGTTTGCTCAGGAAAGAGGAAAATAGACTTTCTCTCCATTTCTGGCCAACACACATACATTTATGTAATGAAGGAAGCACAGGAGCCTTGACCTTCAGTATTTCCTAAGAAATTTATCTGAGACCTGGGAGGTTCTGCAAGAAAAACTGCCATTTTAAAGGCTCTGTGCATTGCTAAAGATGGACTCTTGAAATCCTTTTTGAAGGTAGAAAGCACTTTCCTTTAGGAAAGTACGGTTGAAAAGGCCATGAGTCAAATCAAGCAAAAGAAAATCCAAAACGGCAAAGGTCAGAACAATAGGGATCTTATACTTCTTTGAATGCTAATGTAACATGGTTATTTTATTTGCAGAATTTTTAAAGGCTATTTATCGATCTCCTTGGTGTCTGAGAGACCAGTTTATCAAAGGAATCTGGAAGTGAATTAAAGAAACTATGAGAGAAATGATTAGTAATCTCTTGATTTCTCAGAAAGGAGTGTTTCAATACAGGAAGCCAGTGCTTAGGGGAGAAAAACACCTGTGGATTAGGAATTCCTTATGCCAGACTTCGGAAACAGTATTATCTGTTATACAAAGTGTTTTCCCTGCCCTTCCATTTGGTAATTACTCTTTTACTTCCATCCCTCAGTAAAAGTGTGTTAATCACAGAGACTCTAGGATCAGCTTAGTTTAAGCACCACTCTTAGCAAGTGGAGAGAGGGATTGTGTTCATTTAGAAAGATGGAAAGCCCACAGTGAAGTTGAAATCCAAACAATTATATGGAACAATAGTTTTCAAGCATTGGACAACAGAGAGAACAGGACCGTGATAACTGAGAAAGGAAAACAAACAGTGCATGTGGAAATGCAAAGGATGTAGAAATGCCAAATGACTTCAAAAATGCAAAATGTAGAGGACTCACACTACCTGATAATGTTTACTCTAAAACCGCAGTGATGAATTTTTAAAGTCAAATACATACATCAGTAAAACGGAGTAGTCTAAAAGTCAATCCACACATATATGGTCAGTTGATTTTGGACAAAAATACAAAGGCAATGTAACAGAGAACATAACATAAAGACAACATAGTGATTTTAGTAATGGTGCTGGAATTATTAGATGTCCATGAGCAAAAAGTATTTTGACCTTTACTTCAATATTAAACACAAAAATTAACTCAAAATAAATGGTAGGGATAAATGTAAAACTAAAAACTATAAGGCTCTTAGAAGATTTTCTTGGGTAATTGACAAAAAGCACAATATATGAAGAAAAAGATTAATTAGACTTTTAAATTACATAGTTTAGTTAAACTGAAGTAAAAAATAAAATTAAAAAATTTAATTATATTTTAAATTTTTAATTAAAAATTCTCTTTGAAAGATGCTGTGAGAAAATGAAGAGATAAGCCACAGAATGAGAGAAAATATTTGGAAGATACATATCTGTGTGATGGTTAATTTCATGTGTCAATTTGGCTAGGCTGTAGTACCCAGTTATTTAATTAAACACTAATCTAGGTGGTACTGTGAAGGTACTTTGTAGATATGGTTAACATCTACCATCAGTTGATTTTAAGTAAAGGAGATTGTTCTCGATAAGCCACATGCAATCAGTTTAAAGCCCTAAAAGCAAAACAGGTTTCCCTGAAAAAAAAATAAATTTTATCTAAGGAAGAATAAATTTCACTTCCAACTTTGTTCTCCTTCAATATTGCATTGGCTCTTCTGGGATTTTTGCTTCTCTATATAAACTTTAGAATCAATTTGTCAATATCCACAGAATAACGTGCTGGGATTTTTATTGAGACTGTATTGAAACTATAGATTAAGTTGGGAAGACCTGACATCTTGACAATATTATGTCCTCCTATTCAGGAACATGGAATGTTTCTCCATTTATTTCGTTTTCCTTTGATTTAAAAAATTTTTTAAATTATTTTTTCAATTACATTTCAATTACATTTGACCAATAATATTATATTGGTTTTCAGGTGTGCAGTATAGGAGCTATAATTTATAAAATCCTCATCCCAGTACATCTGGTTCCCCAACAGTTATCACAATGTTATTGACCGAATGCCCTATGCTTCACTTTACATCCCTGTGACAGTTTGGTGACTACGATTTTGTACTTCTTGATTTCTTCCCCCTTTTCACCCATTCTTCCAACCCTCTTACCATCCTCCCAACAAATCCAGAAACCATCTGATGCCACCCATAGATATTGCAACATTATTGACTATATTCCCATGTTATACCCTATATCCCCACCTAATTAACTTCCCAATCCCTTCTCCTTGTTTCACCCTTTTCCCCAACCCTCCTGCCATCTGGCAACAAACCACGTGTTTTCTGTATCTATGAATCCATTCCTGTTCTGCTTGTTTATTTTCTTCTTTGTATTTCACCTATAAGCAAAGTCAACTTGCATCTGTCTTCCTCTCTTTGACACTCCACTCAGTGTGATACCCTCTATGTCTTTTGATTGAATCTTTCAATCCATTTAAATGGAAAGTAATTATTGATATGTAGCTATTTCCATTTTATTATTCATAATTTTGCTTTATTTTTTCCATCTTAAAGTCGTCCCTCTAACATTCCTTGTAATACTGGTTTGGTGGTGATGAGCTCCTTTAGTTTTTTCTTGTCTGGGAAGCTCTTTGATTTTGAATAATAGCCTTGCTGGGTAGAGTAATATTGGTTGTAGGTCCTTGCTTTACATCATGTTGAATATTTTAGCCACTTCCTTCTGGCCTGCAAAGTTCCTGTGGAGAAATCAGCTGACAGTCTTATGGGAGCTCCCTTATAAGTAACTAGTTGCTTTTCTCTTGCTTCTTTTAAGATTCTCTCTTTATCTTTAACCTTTGCCATTTTAATTATAATGTGTCTTGGTGTAGGCCTATTTGGGTTTATCTTCTTTGGGACTCTGTGCTTCCTGAGCTTATATGTCTATAATATTTCCTTTGCCAGGTTAGGGAAGTTTTCAGTCATTATTTCTTCATATAGGTTCTCAATTCCTTGTTTTCTCTCCTCTACTTCTGGTACTCCTATAATGCAAATGTTACAGTTGATATTGTCCCAGCGGCCCCTTAAACTATCTTCATTTTTTTGGATTCTTTTTTCTTTTTGCTGTTCTGATCGGATGTTTTCTGCTACCTTGTCCTCCAATTCTCTGATTCGATTCTCTGCGCCATCTAGTCTGCTGGTGATTCCTTCTATTGCATTCTGAATTTCAGTTATAGTATTCTTCATTTCTGACTCTTTTTAATGGTTTCTATGTCCTTCTTCACGTTTGCTATCACTCTGTTGAAGTTTTCACTAAGTTCCTTGAACATACTTATAGGCATCATTTTGAGCTCTGTGTCTGATAATTGCTTACCTCTGATTTGCTCTTCTGGAATTTTCTGCTATTCTTTTATTTGAGACAGTTCTTTGTTTCCTCATTTTGTATGCCTCTCTGTGTTTGTTTCTATGTACTACATAGATCTTCTGTGTCTCCCAGTATTGCTGGATAATCTTATGTAGTAGATGCCCTGTGGGGCCCTGCTCATCTCTCTGGTCACCTGTGCTGAATGCTCCTTTAGATTCTGGTTTGATGCCAATGCTCTTCCTGGAGCTACTCAGCAAAAACCTCAGAGCACACCCATGCTGATTGCCACCTGTCTGGGGCCTGCAGACTTAAACAGTTCTCTAAGAAAGATTGTAATGTGGGTGGGGCTAGCTGCTTACTGGAGAAAGTACCTCTGATGTTGGCAAAGTTGGGTGGGGTAGAGTCCCAGTGAGTCAGTAGGGTGGAGCGAGCAGAGCTCCCAAGACCAATAAGGTTCAGATTTAGCCATGTGGGGGCAGGCACGATACAGGAAAGATGGCGTCCACCAGCAGGAGCTCCCCAGACCAATCAGGTTCAGATTGGGCCATGTGGGGGCGGGTGAAACACAGGAAAGATGGCGGGCACCCACCAGCTGGCTGCATTGGAGGAGGATCCACCCAGGAAAAAATGGCAACTGTCCTTCAGCCCTCGTCCCAAAGCCACACACCTCAGTCTGCCCCTCATATGCCTCCAACATGCCCTGAGTCATTGTCCCTCTGCCGGTGCCCAGGGTGAGTACCCGCGAGTGACTGAGTCTGTGCAGGCACTTTAAGAGGAAGTCTGGGTTTCCTGCAGCCTTCTGTCCCAACAGGACGGTTGGAGTCCCCACTGTTTTTCATAGTCTGATGTTGTGAGGCTCCTCTTCCCAGCACTAGTGCTGCGGGCTGGGGATTCTGGTATGGGGCTGGGGCCCCTCACTCCTCTAGCGGGAAACTCCACAGCTGAGATATCCCTCCTGATTCTCTACCACCACCAGAGGTTTGGCTTCTTTTGCGTCTGCACCCCTCCTACCGGTCTCTTCGTGGCCTCCTCTTCTTTGTATCCTTAGTTATAAAGCTTCTGTTCAGCTAGACTTGAGATGGTTCTCTGGGTTGGTTGTTCAATAATTTAGTTGTAATTAATGTATTCACGGAACAAAGCAAGCAAAGTGTTTATCTGCTCCGCCATCTTGGATTTTTCAGTTTTTCTTTGATTTTAATCATCAGAATTTTATAGTTACATATATATGTATAATTTCTACCTAAGTATTTCATTTTGGGGGGTGTTAATATAAATGGCATTATGCTTTATTCAAATTCTACTTGTTTATTGCTGGCACATAGAAAAGTGATTGACTTTTATATATTAACCTTGTATCTTACAACTTCACTATAATTGCTTATTAGTTCCAGGAGGTGTTTTGGTCAATCCTGCAGATTTTCTATATAGACCATCATGTCACCTGTGAACAAAGACAATTTTATTTCTTCCATCCCAATCTGTGCATTTTATTTCATTTTCTTGTTTTATTGTTTTAGCTAGAACTTGCAGTAAAATGTTGAAAAGGAGTGGTGAGAGAGGATATTTTTGCTTTGATCTGATCTTAGTTGGGAAAGCTTTGAGTTTCTCACCATTAAGTATAATGTTAGCTGCAGGGTCTTTTGCCAATATTCTTTATCAAGTTGAGGAAGTTCCCCTTTATTCTTAGTTTAGTGAAAGTTTTTATCATGAATGGGTGTTTAATTTTGTCAAATGCTTTTACTGCATCAATTGATATGATCATGTGACTTTTTAGCTTATTGATGTGATGGATTACATTAATTGATTTTCGGATGTTGAACCAGCCTTGCATACTGGGTCCCCCTGGAGTTTTAAACTCTTATAGTTTTCCACACTGAACTTCCAGCAATTCATTAATTACAGTTCAGGTTTTCCTGCAGCAGAAAGATTTTATGCTGTTATTTTGGTAGTATTAATAGTTACATACATCAAATTGTACACTTAATATTGGTGAGATTTTTTTTATAAATTCTATTTCAGTAAATTTAATTTTGAAAAAAAAAAAAGCTATCACAGAAATCTGGAGAAAGCACAAGTGAAAAGAAATTGTTGTTACTCTTAACTCCATGATCTGCTAGTTATGGTATGATTTCCACACACAGCAAGATTAATTTTAAAAAATGAAAATTTCTTCAATAGACAAATAATCCTTATTTTATTTCCTTGGTATGTATATATTTTTCTTAACCATTTAAATTCATACAGAAATCTAATACTGATGCCACCCAATGTCAACAATTTTAGTATAACTATGGTTGTGCTAGGATAATTAAATCGTCTAATGGCCAATAAAAAGCATAAGATGTTTATGTTCTTTTCTGGTTAAAAAATTGGAATTATTTTATATTCCTTTCCAATATGAATTAAAGATGTACTAAATTATGCAGAAAAGGAAAAAAACATTTTACTTTGAATTTTTTCAATCACAAAATTACTACAGTAAAACCATGTTTAAAAATGTGGACCTTGGAGCCAAATTATACGGGTTCTAATGTATTTCTATGGCTGATTAGCTGTATAACCTCGGGCAAATTTCTTAACTTTTCTGTCCCTCAGTTTCTTCATTGGCAAAATTGATATAATACTTATCACATAGGGTTGTCATATTGGCTACAAGAATTAATACTTGTAAAACACTGGAAATTTTTCCTATTACATGGTAATCATTAAACAAATTTAGCTATTATTATTACTCCTTACTATCTTCCACTGTCACTGGACAATTAAAAGACAGACTTATGATAAATGCAGTTATTTGAAATTTAAGGATAAAATAAAATAAATAGGAATGCAAAGAAATACTGTAATAAAGTTGGCTGTTGCAAACAGAATCAACTATTTTGAAACAAGTTATTACATAAATGTTATATTTATTATTCTGTATATTTCAACTTTGTTTTTATTATACAAGTATTTACATTTTAATATTTTTTGCTGTCTTACATTTTAAAAGTTTTCTTTAAAGTATTTCCTGAGACTTGGATATATTGGAGTACAATGTTCATAGATAGGACAGTTCTGTCTCATTAGTTTAAATTAGAATGAAATATATTTGGATCACAGGTAAAAGGTTTAGAAATCATCTACTAAACTTCTGGAAGAACTAATAAGTTTTTTCCTCTATGAAGACAGAATCTTGAAGACAATAAATTTCCAGGTTAGACTCAAAAGATTCAAGAAAACTGTGTTAGTATAAAAAACAAGAGTTTTTAGAATTATCTTGCAATCTCATCATCTTACCCAAAGAGGAAAATATAAATGAACTCAAATTGTCTTTTTTTTTTACTTTTGGGGCAATAAATACTTCCTGATGTTTCTAATACTGCAGATAATGTAGGTAATATTGCTGATAAGCTACATATTAAAATGGTCTGGAATTTGAAAAAAATAATTTCTAAAAATGGTAACAGATTGGATTCTGAGATATAACTGTTAATTACAGGGATTAGTAGAGTTATTTCATATAATTATACAATACAATTATGTTTTGAAGTTATTTTGTTTCCATAATATGTCACAAATACTGAAAAATAAAGATTTTCTTTCCCCTAGAAAGATACAAGCAGTGAGATGAGATGATAGAAGTTAGAAAATAATGACAAAATGACACAAATTCTTCTTACAAAAAAAGATAGGTAAAAAATTTTATAGTCAACCTATCAGTTTGCATTTGTATAATTTTTTATGTCTGATTCTTTAAAAATATAAAGAATTTAATGCTGTAGATTAGCACTTCATTTGTGTGTGTGTGTGTGTGTGTGTGTGTATATATATGAGATATACATAGAATATATTCATAGAATATATACGTAAAATACAGACACACACACACACACACACACACACACACGCACGCACATAAAAACATGAGGGCTATCCAGAAAGTATCTAGCCGCAAAACGTTCTTATTTAATATTGACCATGGCTGGATTTTTTTTATTTTTTGGCCTTTAGTTTCAACGCTCTTAAATTCACCTTCTTTTTCATTGTCCCCTATTATTTTTGTTAATGGCTGGTGCTCTTAAGTGATTTTATGACCGTTTGCTTAAAAGACAAGATGTCTGCTTTCCATCTTCCATGTTTAGACAATCCACTGTTACATGATATAGTAAATGAAGCAGAAAGTTCTTATTCCATTTGATCACTAAATCTAAAGGAAATAAATACCTAGTGGCACTATAGCACATTTCACCAACTTATGCAAGGCTTATTTTCCCAAGAGGCTCATATTTCTAGAATGTAGCTTAGAAATATGAAAATATTTTTAAACCTTCTGAGCATTTGAAATCAATGTCATACATTCAGTATCCTTAACATAAAGAAAATCTTCTCAGGCCATTACTCATACTTTCTTTTTTCTTTCTTTAAATATTTTTCTACAGTATTTGGTTTTCAAATTGTTTTACTTATGAAGCTGCAGCTCAAAAATGGCACACAAATGACTTCCAGAAGTAATAACTGCTAAACTGAAAGTGAATGAGATGTCAAAAAACAATGATAAGATTTTGAGAAAAAGACAATATAGCAATGAGGGTATATTTCAGGTGGTCATAGGGAGTCACACATATTCTAACGTGCACCCCAGGTTATTACTGCCCTTTAACAATGGTAAAATAATTATTGCACTCCTTTTAATCTTTAATTTTATAAACAGTTCACAATCAATTTTGATACATTTTTGAAGTCATTGTAGTATTGTTAAAATACCTCTTAGATTTTTTTGTAAATCTAAGACTTTGATAATTAAAGGGTAAATTTGAATTATTTAGACAATTCATTTGGCCTAGAGAGGAATTACTCTTGTCCTGGTGGGTTTGGTATCATAGAACATCTCATGTTGCTTGGTTATTGCTGAGAAACAATGCAAATGATAATATCATTACCTGAATTAGATATAGTACACTAAAGAAGTATTTATGGAAAAGTATCACTGCAGGAAGCAATTTTAGCAGGTTGGAAATGCTTTAATCCTCATACCCTTGTCTTTTACACAAAGCAAACAAAAATATCAAAGCTTTTAAAAAATGTCTTTTGTGTGTGTTTGCCAAATGGCATGTGGTTTGTGCCCTTCGTTCTCTGATGCTGCAGAGGCTATAGAATTATCTGAGGATTTTACTAGATGTTCTCTAGCATACCTCTCTAAATGAGGGGAAAGACCCGGAGAACTCAGGATATATTTTTATGTACTTACTAACTCTGGATGGAGTGCAAATCTATATTTCTTCATTTCCAGCTCCCCCACCCCATTTTCCTATGACTCTAACTAAAAGTTAAACCTTTGAAGAGACATATCCAATGGATAGGGGTCCACAGGGCTAAGATATCCCCAAATAGTATAAAAACTTTGTTCCTTTGAGCTGAATTAAGTCCTTTTCACCTGCCTCAGACTAGATTGGAGTTGACTTCTTGGTTTTACTCAATTCAAAGCTACATCTCTGAAGCTACATTGCTAACCAGAGTTCTTAGTGATTTCTTCATCTGGCCAGGACCAAGTCACTAATTTAGGATGCAGAATCACTTACATAATATAGTTAGCAGCATCAGGCAGTTAATATACTCATTTGTCCTGAGAAATTTCTATGTACTAACTCATTTAGTCATCTCATCTGGGATAATTATTACCTTTATTTTTGCAGATCAGGAAACTGAAGCACAGGGAGTAAGTTAAATAAATTGACTAAGATTACCTCACTAATATGGGACAAACTTGGATCCATATCCAAGCAGGTGAGTTTCAAAGGGTATACATTTTAACCACTACCCAAAACTACTGCTCAGGGCTTATGGCTGAATCTTTCATGGTCCCACTATAACTAGGAGGTAAATTTCTACATTTTATTAAGAAAATTAATTAAACTATGCATTATAGGAAAGAAGATAAATAATTTTTATGTAAGTAAACTCCTTGTCTATTTTTGCCTCCAGTCAGTTGTCAATCCATTTGATCAATATTGGAAAAAACATCAGTGGTAGCTAGTGGGGCCCAACACATACAACTAAGCAAATAAGCATGCACCCCAGATGGTAAGAAGCACCATGAAGGAGAGTGTCTGTTTTACCTGAGTAATCAGGAAGGCCATATCTGTATCTGAGATATTCTAGTTAATTAGTCTTGGCTGAATGACTGTATTAATAACAATGTCTGATATTTACCAAAACTCCAATCTACCAAATATATTGATCTTATAGAGCCATGGTTTGGCCACAGAAAGGAGATCAGACTGGCCTGCTTGCCTTTAGAGAGTAGTGGCATTGCTCTCCTTGAATTGACCGGAGTCACCTCCTTGTTGGGCAAAAACCCTGTTATCTAGTGCTGCTGACTATATGGCCCTATGATCACATCTTGTTGCTGAGACCTTCAACTTTGATACAGTTATGTTTAAAACCCCAGTTCTCTAATGGTCCACCTATTATTTCAGCTTTTTTCTCTTGTTTCATGGTGGGTGGCAAGATGGCACATAGCAGCCTCTGAATCACTCGCACGCATGTGCACACACACACACACACACACACACACACAAGTAAGCAAACTCACGGAATGACTGAAGGGAAAAAAGGCAATTCACACTATGTCTATACAGAGATTTGGGTTACACAGTGTATGCATTTGGCAAAACTTAGTAAATGTACACTTAAAATTTGTGTACTTTATTGTGTATGACTTTTACCTTAGAAGAAATACTAATTGTAAACAAATATGGATACTCACGCTGAAATATTTCAGGTAGATTTGTAGAAAAGTCTTCAGTTCACTTTGTAATGCATCAAGGAATAAAATGGGCTGATGGCTGGATAAATGGATAAATAGACGATAAATGTAGTCAAATGTTAATGATATGATCCATGGAGGGGGTATGCAAGTGTTTACTCTAAAATGCTTTCACCTATTCCCTAAATTATAAAACTGTTATAATCAAATGTTGGAAGGGCTGCCAAGCCAGGGAGAGCCAGTGCATTATCTCAGGGATTTTTAATTTGGGTTAACTATAACCTACAGAGTCCATGGTTAGAATTCATGGGGTCTACACACTTGGGTTGGGAAAATTCTACATCTTTATTCTCATAAATATCCAACTGAAATCGGCATTTCCTTTTATTATAAATTTAGGCAATATACCTTAGTAGCTTTAACATTACCTATGAGGTTTTCACCAATAGACATATTACTTTTATTGTTAAATTTATCAGAGTGACATTGGTTAGTAAGAATTACATACGTTCCAGGTGTACAATTCTACAGTGCATCATCTATGTGTTGTGTTATGTGCTCGTCACCCAGAGTCTCCCTTTCCATCACCATATATTTGAGACCCTATCCTTTCTCTCCCACCTCCCTCTCCCCATACCCTCAGATTACCACTAACCACTAAACTATTGATTGTGTCCATGAGTATCTGTTTCTTTGTTGCTTTTAGCTTTGTGTTCCACACATGAGTGAAATCATATGATTCTTGTTTTATTCTGCCTGGCTTATTTCACTTTGCATGATGTTCTCAAGGTCATCCATGTTGTCATAAATGGCCTTATTTCATCTTTTCTTATGGCCGAGTAATACTCCATTGTGTGTATGTACCACAGCTTCTTTAGCCAGTCATCACCAAAGGACACTTTGGCTGTTTCCATGACTTGGCCACTGTGAACAGTGCTGCGATGAACATTGGGATACATGTATCTTTGTACACTAAGGTTTTCAGGTTTTTTTGGGTAGATCCCCAGAAGAGGAATTGCTGGGTCATATGGTAACTCTATTCTTAGTTATTTGAGGAACCTCCATACTGTCCTCCATAGCGGTTGTACCAGTTTGCACTCCCATCAGCAGTGTACCAGAG
Source organism: Lyroderma lyra (assembly GCA_004026885.1). Lineage (NCBI taxonomy): Eukaryota > Metazoa > Chordata > Mammalia > Chiroptera > Megadermatidae > Lyroderma > Lyroderma lyra. The sequence goes on from PVJL010000564.1 coordinate 306,114, forward strand.
TTCCTTTTTCTCCACACCCTCTCCAGCACTTGTTATTCCTTGTCTTGTTGATAACAGCCATTCTTACAGATGTGAGGTGGTATCTCATTGTGGTTTTGATTTGCATTTCCCTGATAGCTAGTGAAGTTGAGCATTTATTTTTCATATAGCTGTTGGCCATTTGTATGTCTTCCTGGGAGAAGAATAGAGATCATTTTTACATCACACTGGAATTGTTTCACATAACTTGAATTATTTTTTCTACCCATCACTATTTTGAAACTACAGATTTTTAGATCCACCACTAGTATTTATTATTTAATGTCTTAATTAAAAGCAAATATATTCCAATATCACAATTTGTTTTAAGTTATTTTCATAACTGTAGTTTAATATAATTGGTTTCCTTTATAATTTATTACAGCATATATTATCTCCTGTGGCACACACACACACAGAAGTTTAAATACCCTGACAGATGGTCTGCCATGCTCTGCTGTCCTTCCCCTGACATGGCAAATGTGGCGCCACATAGGATTTGGGAATTCTATGGAAGCATCCTTCAGTCTAGGCCTGGAATTGATGATGCCAAACCCTAAGAACCCACTGCCTTATTTTTCAAACTCAGTTGTAGAACTGGTCAAAGGTCTTTTCACTTTATCACTTCTTCTCTCTCTCCTTTCCACACAGTACTCGAAGGTCATACTCATACTAAGAAACAATTCTTATTTATCTGTAATTCACATTTAACTACACATCTTGTATTGTACCTGGCCACCTTAGTCATGGGACCCAGAAGTATCCCCATGGATATTTAAGCCAAAATATACAAACCCCATCAGGTGATATCAACATGCAGGTAGGACTGGGTGGGTTTGTATCTGGCAATTGAAATCCAGGATCTACCAGTAGCTAGGTGTGCTGGTTAGCACTGGTCACAGTCTCATTAAATTCACCATTACTCTTATCATGTGGATTTGATGTGGATTGGCTTTTTGAGACCTTACTCATTCCATTATGGTAAAGCTTTACTATTACTCAGTTCTTTATATTGATTCTTTCCTTTAAACATTATCAGATTTCAGAAAGGTTTCCATGTTTCCCCCAGTGTAGGGAGGTTAATAAACCTGTCCTAATTCATATAGCTATTCATTATTAGAGACACAGATTTAACCTAAATCTGTCTGGTTCATGGTTTTCCACATATTACATGGCTTCTCTCGCAAGTCATAAAATGCTAGAAGTAGAGCAATTATGCTAAGTATGTTAGAGAATTTCATATTTTAGTGGAGGCAGAGTTTAAGAATATTTACCAATGCATAGTACCACTGAAACTAAAAACACATTTAAAATAAATTGTCTCTTTTGTTTAAACATCAAAGCTGATTATAATGACAAAGCAACATTTGTTCCCTAGCATTAGAAAATGCTATGAGGCGTGTGATAAAAGTCAACAAAGATAAAAATGTGTACATGTTTGTTTTTAAATTAAGAGTGATTAAAACATCAAAACACCAACATAATAACAATGTATGTAAAATCCTAATAGTTGACATGCAAACAAATGACAGAGCAGAAAGCAGTGATTATAAGAGAAAAGCAAATAATACATAAAAAATAAGTAAATGCAGAATATGGTATTTAACCAATGAAAAACAGAGCTGAATGGCTACGCATGTAACTTATATTGGAAAATATGAGCTCTGTCTCCTCTTGTGTATGTCCCTGAAAAAACCCAAAACTGTTAGTGACCTTAAAGGGGATGAGATATTATAAAAGCAAAGGATAATTATGCTTGATGAGTAGAATGACAATTACTTCGTACTTTTAATTGTATCATGCCATCATAATAAACATCCTATTTTTGTTTTAAAAAAGGAAAACATTTCTCATGACTAAAAGAATCTTTCAATAGAGATACTTGGTAATTCCAGACAGATATCAAAGGAGTATCCTGATTGTGTACAACATAACTGCTTTGATAAAGGTTGGGTATTGATTGAAGAGGTGTGTGATTCAAAGAGTGTGTGTATGAATTAAATCATATTTTAAGTAAATTAGTGAAGATCTTTTTAAGAACCACTTATAACTGTTCAAAAGTATATTATTACTCTGTCCTGTGAAGAAAACCCCAATATTTGGCTCTACAAATTTTAGATTTAAAACACTACGTTCTATAGTGCAAGATAACTCTTTTTAACGACACATTTATAGTATTGCTTTTCTTTTTGCTAATTCATGTATGTCCTTTGTATAGCATATATTTTAATTTCTATATATTTATATAACAAACAGAATGAAACCATTATGGCAGTTCATAGAATGGGGCAAGCTATACGATGTGAGTAACTATTCTTATTGCAGTTATATATTATGTGTTATAGAGGTGTGAGTAAACAAGCAGATGGCCTTATGGTTTTTTTTTTTTTAATGTATAACACACCCTGAATTTTGAATGGTAGAATTTTTCATAGCAGTTGTTTCTATATTTGCTTTGCTAAGTTGACTCTTGATATGCCAAGCATTTTCTTAGGTGCTAAATATGGACAAAGCCAAACAAAAGATTTAAAGTGAAAAAACCGTTAATCCATCAACTTACTCATTTCCCCCCATGATATCAAACAATGCATTTCATCTTTATAATGTTTTATAAAATAAAATGAGTCCTCAGGATGATTTTCTTTCACTACTGACTCCTCTGACCAGGTGTGCACCTATTCCCCAAAATACTATCATGTCAGCAATTGACTGTGTGAAACATGAAACAGCCAGCCTTAAAAATCACAGGTAGTGTAATTAAGCCCTCATATATTTGACTTCTGTTACTGCTGATTGACATACCTGACTATTCACTTTTTCATTCTATGACAGGGACTCTGAAATTTTTGTTATTGTTAAATTTATTGGGGTGACATTGATTAGTAAACATTACATAGATCCCAGGTGTACAGTTCTACATGACATCTTCTATGTGTTGCATTATGTGTTCACCACCTAGAGTCAGTGAAATTTTAGAGATTAATGTAAAAATTCTCAAGGCTGGCTGGCTATCCTCTGGGATTGTAAACAGCACATTTGCCTGAATTGCTCCCTGATATACAAAAGAGAAAATTCAGGGCTGGGGCCCTGTTATAAACTCTATAGGTATACTATGTGTGTGCTAATGAAAGATGGCTCTAGATTTGCATTTTCTTTCTCTACCCCCTGACATTTTACTTTTAACTTTAGGCATAGACCCTATGTCAAATATCCTTGACCTTAGATAGGTAAACCATTTACTTCTTTGGGCTTTAGTTAAAATATTTAGTTAATTTAATCTGGTTTTAGTTTCTACTTTCCCTCACCCAAACCTGTATGTTGCCCTCCCAATGCCTAGTTCTCCATGCTCAAAAAAAAAAAAAGCTTTCATGCTTCAGGATATTTTATTGCATCTCAAAATATAAAAATCCCATGGGTTTTCTATCATCTCAAAATTAGGAAAACAAACAAAAGGCTGATGTTTGTATTAAGAGTACTGTTGTTAATTTTTCTTATTTATAATTTAGTATTCTATAAGTACATAAGAGTCACAGAGACAATATCTTAAAAATTAAAATTCTAGCTATCAATCCTTATGGCCCACAGGCATGGCAATATTGCTAAGTAATACTAGGTATCATTTAAATATATGAAGGATTTTAGTGATGGTTTGAGGTAGCAGTGTTGAGCCACAATGCTTGGGGCTGGCAAAGGAACTACTATGCTAGTCAGGTGTGACCCTAACACCTTTAAGTCCCAAGGCCTGGCTCACATTATTGAATCATTGTTCCAGAGGCATAAAGGCATTCAATATTAAAAGCATGAATATTTTATTTTTTGCTTCTCAGCTAAAACATTTCTCCTACCACTGTGCATCATAAAGTCATGCTGATAAAGGGTGGACAGGTGTAGGCCTATTATTCGGTTCACTTCTTCCTAGTTAATTACCTTTATGGTTCAAATACCAAGTGATAATAGGAAAGCATGATAAATAGCTCTCCATTAAAATGCTTGGATTATTATAAAAAATGACTTGCTCTCTGCCAGCCAATTCTCAGCATATTATTTACCCCATAGTGTGTTGTCTCCAAAACATGACATAGATATTTTTCCTTATCATAAGGAGACATGATAATACCTCAAGCTAGTGATGACACACCAATAAGAGATTTGATATAATTAGCATCTTAACATATAATTTACTTTTAACTGTTTATTTAAGACAATGAATTTAAGATTAAATTTCTACATGCATTTTATTTTAAATTCATGTATTACAAGAGTCTAGAAAGTCTCTGTTTAGTAAAATGTCTTAATATTGCTAAAATGGTTTTAAACATTTGGATTTGGGGGCTGCTGGCTGTCAGCTGGGACTTCAGCTGTGTCTGTTGATGAAAACACCTAAACAAGGCCCTTCCATGTGTCTGGGACTTCCTCAATCTATGCTGATCTCAGGGTAGCCAAATTCCTTACATGACAGTTTAAGGCCCCAAAAATAAATGTCCCATTGAGCATGGTGGCAGCAGCATTGTCTTCAAATGATTAGTCTTAGGAGTCTTATCAGAGGTATCATAGCCAACACATGATCTTATTTATAAGAATCACTAAGGCCAGCCTAGGTTCAAGGGAATAGGACTTATATCTCATTTCTTAATGGTAGATATGCCCATGCATTTGAGAACATCTTAGGAAATTGCTACATCTACAAAAGGCAAACTAGGGAAGCTTCTCATTTCAATGAGAAAAATAATTTAAATCAAAAGCCACCCTCCACAGAAGTCAAATTTTGTGACAACGGAATTACATGGAAGAGGCTTATGCTAAAGCACAGCAGTCTTAATTCAACCATTGTGAAAATCATTTTTGTACCTACGAGGTCTGACAATTAAGTTCGTGAACTTGCCGCCGTGCGCTTACATTGGCAGTGTATTAGGTAAGGTTTCATAACCTTGATATATCTGTGTCTCACTGCTGTGTTCATGTCCACAAGTGGTGGGGTCTTGCTGAGTGGTGTTCATTATTGTTGTGTTGATTTTGTGTGGCATTGTGAGAACGTCGGAGCTTGAATCAAAGAAATGAACAAACATTAAATTTCTTGTTAAACTTGGCAAGAGTGGAAGTGAAATCAAGGATATGTTAGTCCAAACATATGAATACCAAATACCATGAAGAAAATGGCAGTGTACAAATGGATTAAATGTTTTTCCAAGGGGAGAGAAAGTGTCACTGATGTAGAGAGGTCAGGGCGGCCAGTGATGAGCAGAACTGACGAAAACATTGCAAAAATTCATGGAATTGTGTGTCAAAATCATCAGCTGACTGTGAGAATCAAGTAAACATCAATAGAGAAACAATTAGGAAAATCTTTACTGCAATTCTTGGCATGAGAAAGGTGTGTGCAAAAATGGTCCCAAAGGAGCTCACTGATGAACAAAAGCAAAGGAGAGTCTAAGTTTGCCAAGACCTTTTGAGAGTCAAGATGGTGTTTTGGGCCATGTTATCACTGGTGATAAAACATGGGTGTACCAATACAACCTTGAAACACAGCATCAAAGTGCACAATGGAAGTCAGCCAATTGTCCACAACCAAAAAAAGTCCAAATCAAGTGTCAAAACAATGTTGCTAATCTTTTTTGATATCAGAGGGATGGTTTATTATGAATGTGTACCAACTGTACGGTCAACCAAGTTTACTATTTGGAAGTGCTAAAGAAGCTGCATGAAAAAGTTAGATGAAAATTACTTTAACTTTTTGCCAACAACTCATGGCTCTTGCATCGAAACAGTGCACCAGCTCACACAGCACTGTCTGTGAGGGAGATTTTAGCCAGTACACACATAACTGTATTGGAACACCCTCCCTACTCACTTGATCTGGCCCCTAATAAATTTTTTCTTTACACAGAGCTAAAGGAAATATTGAAAGGAAGACATTTCGATGATATTCAGGACATCAAGCATAATAAAACAACATCTTTGATGGCCATTCCAGAAAAATAACTTCAAAATTTCTTGAAGGGTGGACTAGGTGCTGGTGTAGGTGCATAGCTTCCCAAGGGGAGTATATCAAAGGCGGCTGTAGTGATATTCAGTAATGAGATATGTAGCACTTCTTTTAGGATGAGTTCATGAACTTATAATAATTGTCAGACCTCATATTACCTCAGCCAATCCAAATTCCTACAGAAAGAGACATGTCATGTTCCAAAACCATGATTCCTTCTATTGTCAATCCTAGGGAGAGATTGGCGGCCATCACTGGGATATGTAACATAACAACTGTGGCATTTTAATGTGTAGAGTTTGGGAAAGATTAAAAATCTTGTGAATTAAAATTTTTTTAAGGTGATAGTATTTTATATTGGCAGTTAGAAAGAGCTATGGAAATTAGCAAATGTCTCAGAGTGTAAATTTGCCAGGTCTAGAGTGTTGATGTTTTTGTATTATTTTGCTTCGATTTTGGATTCTTAGAGTGCTGGGAAACAACACTATGTCTTATGAGTTATGCAAAAAAGAAGTGTAATGGATGGTGTGTGCCCACAAAAGCCTCATTGTTTATGAGGGGAGAGAAGAAATGCATTAAAAAACTGTGTATAAGGAAGGATGAGGTAAGGTACCTAAGCTTCATTGGAGATGATGATATTGCATTAGGTAGGCTCTCTTCAAAGTGCTAATCTTCTTAAATTTATAGAATTGTAGATGAAAAACAATGAAATAATTACTATGCAGTTTCATTTTCTGATGTATCCTTTTCATATATCTCATAGTCAATCACATTTCCCAGCTTAATAATTATTTTTATTAAAATCCCCCTGATTTTATTAAAAATCTCCTGATTGGAGCCAGACTGATACAAGGTGCTCACTGCAACGATTGCCATTTTTATAGGCTCTTTCAGTAGACAGAGATAGAATATGTACGTAAGGAACCCACACTGATATTTCTAATTTATAGTTGTATCTCCATTTTCCCACAGTGAGAAACTTGGTTTAAAATAACATCAATATATTAATCATTTGCAATATCCTATGATGTACACAATATGGTTTACATTCACCGTGTCAATACCACTACAGACAAGAAACTTTGTAAAATTCAATTTTTTTGGTAGATTTTGGCTCTTTAATTATATCCAGTAAGTATTTAGTCACATTCCTGGGTAAAAAAATAAATTTATTATTTTTTCTATGTAAATATATAATTGGTCTGATGTAGACTTAGGTATATTTATCTGTGTTTTCAATTTTTTTAATTTATTTATTTTCTGGGTAGTTCCCTGGCTGGGAATCGAACCCAGGCTGTGGCGTTGAGAGCACTGAAGCCTTAGCCACTACACCACCAGGGAACCCCCTATGTTTTCAATTTTAAAACTTATTAAATTCCTTTCTGGTTTATTTTGAAATGTAAAATATTCACTGGTTCAAAGTAGATGCTGCATTTTAAAGACTTTCTAACTCTAAGTCTTCTCTATATTACACCATCTCAGGGAGGCACTATGACTGCATACATAATAGCTCCGAACGTTATAATTTTCTTCTTTTTATATTCTCCCTCCTAGGAAACAAAATATCCAAATTTGTTAAAATGAAAGTTAAAGTCTGAGTATATAGGCTCTACCTCAGAGACTGAGGTGTTATTCTCCAAATAGCATGTGTTTGAAAACCTATTATTTGTGAAGTATTTCTTTTAACATAGAAGGTATTTGAAATATCTTTGTATCTTTATCAGAGTATTCAAAATTATTGAGATTCCAAGATGAGTGATTGTCAATAGATGAAATATTGGCATATTCCAATGCAATTCCTATAAAGGGATTATACTTGTTATTAGGATTATGATAGAAATTGTGTACAAAGGATTACTTGAAAAACTAGAAAATAGTTATTTTAAAATAATTGCTACATGTAATAATAAACTTTTGAAATAAACTACTACACACATTTATATAATATTCTCATTTTAGTTTCTGTTTGTATACCTATAGCATAAAATAGTTTTTATTACTATTAGTTTCAGATATACAAAAGAACATTTACACACCTCACAAAGTTATAACCCCAACAAATCTACTACTCATCTGACACCGTACATAACTATTACGGTACCATTGACAATATTCCCTTTGCTGTACTCTATATCTCATGACTGTATATATATTTTTAAGTATAAAACATTTTGAACCCTATAAATACTTTATATATGTTTAAAAATGAGATTAAATAAAGAGGATGAAAATGCAAACCTTAAAATTGAATATAAATAGAAGCAAATTAATGTAATTTTATATCAAACTAATAATAATTAAAAAATAATTTCCATATGTGGTTCTTAAATGTTTCATGTAAACATGATATAAAATCCAATAGTCCACAATTATTTATGAAAATGATGAAAATATACATGTTCAGAATGAGCATGTCTACTCACAAATGAGAATACATTCATACCAATGCATCCATTCAATCTAAAGTAGGACATAAATTAGCTAATTTTTCTTAGTGCTAACTTATAGCATTGGTAAGGAATTAATCTAAAATTATATAAGTATTTATGGTATGTAATGCCTTCCCAGAACTGTGTTATGTCATGAAGGGAAAAAAAAATTATGATATGTGTCTGATTAGGCAAAGGAGAATGCAGTCTATTGAAGGAATGATAATTGAACAAGTTGGATTGATGACATTCATAAAATCATCAAAATATTACAAGAATCTTGATTTATAAGTTATACAAATAATATATTTTATTAATAAACTTCTCAAAATTCAATTCTTTTATTTATTCCTTTGTATGCTAGACCATCATTTTATGAAATATGATTTCTGTATCTTGATCAATATTAGAATTTATTCTGAGTGTAATTATGTCATATTTGGTACATACTACCTAATATATATTACATATTATTCACTTTATGTATAAATTAAGAAGCAGATGGCCTTATTTCTTTCTACAAATTCTAAGGAACAACAAATACTGAAAAGGAAATATATTTCATGGACTACCTTAAACTAGAGGTGACCAATTACAAAAATTTTAGAAATGTTAATGCATGACCACCCCTCAATCATTGAACTTGGACTCCCAGTAGATTTTAACACTCATTCTTACTCCATAAAAATACCAATCAAGTAAATTTTATTCAAGGAATTAACTTTCTTTTGAGGGAACCCTACCACAGTAGATTGGAATGAAAGTGCTTGTCTTTACCTCTAACTAGACTTGATTTCTGCTTTGACATTTTTATTTATTCATTCATTCACTTATTTAATTGAGGTCTAATATGCTTTGACATTTTAATCACCTCCAATTTATATGTGAGCCTCTTTTGGGTTAATGTAGTTTCTGTTGTTTCCCAAGGTTATATCTGAGACAGTGGGAAGCTTATTATGGCATTGGAGTAAACAGTCTGAGAGCTGATCCCCAGCAGACTCCATTGAAAGGTCTTATGCCACTTGATTTCAGGATGTCAATTTCCACAGAAGCTACAGCAGTAGCACTGCATTTGGACAAGGGACATTACCTGCTCTGAATACCCCTGATCCTTGCCATGATTTCTGCTTTATAGGACAATCCTTGATCCTCTTCTTTTGACTATCCTTTACAGCATTTGTGTACTCAAGTGGGGCACATGGAAACTTGTATAAACAAGTGACACTCTCCACCTGAATGTACCCTGATACCATTTTTCCATTTCTCTGCATCCAAAACAACCCAATCTTGACCCAAGAAATTGAACCTGGGCAGTCCCAAAGTTCAGTTTTAGAAATTAGTCACAGGCCCTCACTGGCTTAGGTTCCATCTTTAACCTAGCTGGGGTTCCTACTTTTCTCTCTTAAATGCCTGACTCTTGACAATGAAAACATGGCTTTCAAAACTCTTATTTCTAAACACTGGCTTTGTGAAATTCTTTTAGATTTCAAAAGGTGAACAATGACTCTCTCTTGCATACCAGGTATGACATAGATCTCCCTGAGGACATGAGAACTCTGGCAGCAGAAGGAAATACAGTAGACTCTCCGTTAACTGAAACTCAAGCAACAAGCACTCTCAAGCATGCCAGTTGCTTGAGATTTTGTGAGTTGCTTAAGAGTGCCAGTTGCTTGAGTTTCAGTTAATGGAGAGTCTACTTACATTTATCTGGCATCCACCAATCCCCATGGGTGCCAATTAACTGAGAGTCTACTGTATTCAAAGGAAAGTACATTAATAGATTTTGAAATATTATTTTTCTACAGAAATTATGACTTGAAAAATGTGTTTATTAATCTTTTTAGTTCCCATTAAGCTCTAAAAGATACAATTAGACAATGTCATAAAAATAAAAGCATTAATTTACATATATTTTTATCCTTAAATGATTAGGTTGTTTCTTTAGTTTCACAGTTCTAGAGACTGGAAAGTCTGAGATCAGGGCTGTGGCATGGCCGATTTCTGGTGAGGTCCCTCTTGCTGGTTCCAAGATGGTCATGGTCTTGCTGGGTCGTCACATAGTGGAGAGAAGAGAGAGAGAGAAGGCAAGCATTCTCCTCTCTCTTCTTGTAAGGGCACCAATCCCATCATGAGAGCTCCACCTACATGACCAAATCGCCTCTCAAAGGCCCCATAATTGTGGGGGGTAAAATATTTTTAGAAATCCTGCTTAAGAATTCAGGGATCCTGCACAAAGTAATAAACAGCTGGGTGAAACTTCAGATAGGCAAGTAATTATAAGATAGGTAACAGGGTGTATGAAAGAAAATATTTTGTAGTTTTGGCCAAGACTGGCCTCTGATGGTGTCCCTTTTACACTATGTGGCCATCCCTTAAGGTATCTGAGCTCTATGAGAATGTGTGTGTGTGTGTGTGTGTGTGTGTGTGTGTGTGTGTGAAAAAATAATCATGGTAAATTGCAACTTATTAACAAGGCAGATTCTAAAATTAGGCTTTAATTTAAATTTTTACACCCATACTTAAATTTTTGTTTGCATCTTTATTCATTTTAATCATTAGTGCCACCATAAAGAAATTGCTATGAACTTTTCATAGGACTTCCATGTGAAAATAGGAAAAATGTATTTTATAAACCTAGATCTGGCACTCCCCCTCTGTAGTGCTCCACTATCTTGAAAACTCATTTATAAAGATCAGTTTAGTATCTTGTTTTTTAATCCTTGGTTGTTATAAGAGAGAGCAGAGACTGGGCCTACTGTTTTATCACTGTGTCACCGGAATATATCATTAAAGAGCCCCAAACTTAATGGAAAAGACATCACACCTCAGTGTAGGTTGGTAGTACATCGTGAAGTACATAGGTCCCTGAGTAAAATAAAAAAAAAAATCCATTGTAACTTCTAACCTGAAATTGGCTGTCATCATTTGTGATTTTAAAATTTTAATATTTAACAGTTAGGTGGGAGGACGTTAAATAATAAAATATAATTTCTTAGTTTTTAATAGTCCTAGTAACTGGAGTACATTTGTCCTTTAATGGGGCTAATGTGTCTTATTATATAGTCATTTGATAAGATATTTTTTAAATAATAAAATCTTACATGCAATTTTAATACATATGATTAAAATGGAAATTAAGCACCTCAGTATGCTACATTTAGATCAGAATGTGTGATGCATTATTTAATGCACAAACAGGTTTGAGGACTCCTTATAGAACTACTATTTAAAACATGCCCCAGGTATCAGTATGATTTATGCCATATTTTAAAGCTCCTTTACACCAATGTTTCAAACTATTTACAAATATTAAAACACATTACTCCGATATAAAAAATCTGATATTAAAAACTGTAATTTTATAAACAATGTCTTTGTGTTCATATATTTATAAATGAAAGAAAACTATAAACTACATTCAAAACTGGCCTCCACAGGCAGGAAATCATTATAGAGAAATGTTGTTCAATAAGGTTTCCTAGTGTTCCTTAATTCAATTTCAGTTTGAACCTTTTTGAAACTAAATAACTGACATTGTTAACCAGGTGTTACAATTGGATTTTAATAGCTTTGAGTATTTTTTTTTTTGAGATAACAATAGAAGCTTTGTAATGGTAGAAGGAAACTTGGCGTTCACACCTCAAGGGTTTAAAGCAGGAAAGGGCAAACTTCTGTAGAAGGCCAGAGAGGTAATACTTTCAGTTTTGCAGACGACATACAATCTCTTTCGCAGCTGCTCAATTCTGCCGTTGTAGCTTGAAATCAACCACAGACGTTGCATAAATGAATGGACATCATTGTGTTCCAATAACACTTTATTTACAAGAACGGGCGGATTGCTGACCCCTGACTTACAACACAGAATGCAAACACACAAGAGTAAATAGTTACATTTTTCATATAGATGCTGAGGCCAGAGACAGAAGGGTGAATTCTGCATCTGAGAGCCTTTAAGTTTGACATCATCACTAATCATTTCTGCACTATTTAATTCAAATGAATTCTGTTAAGCTAAAGAATAAACACTGCTTATCCTTTATGTTCTGTTACTTTATCATCCTTTGAACACAGGCCTGTGTATACACAAAATAGTTATGTGCTTGATATTAGACAAAATTAAAAATAACAAATCATCAAAAAATCCATCATTTCCACAAAGAATAACCATTAGTCCAGAATAACCCCCCAAAAGCCCTATTAACACATGGCAGAGATTTTATCATAGGAACATTTGCATTATTATTGTAAAAAAGTCCTATGGATTAACAATGGTACCGGATTTTTTTACCTATTTTTCAGTGGGAGAGATTTAGGACAAAGATGTACTTAGGGTTAAGTATATGTAAGATTTGACATGAAGTCTAACCACATGTTTGTTAAGATTCAAATGATCTAAGTAAAAACCACTATTCGTTTTATTGTGTTCTAAGGAAGATGACAACATACAGTTTTCTGATTTGGTCACTCACTTTAGTATAATGCATGTATATATCCTTGTGGCAGAAAATGTTTTTTAAAATGTTGTAGCAGAGAATATTGTTTCTGACCAATATCTGTGATTCTTTTCTTCTTTAGACACACATAGATTTTGGGGGGTTGACTGACTGATTGACCCTTGGCAGTTACGTGGGGAGGTATGGTTGCATTCTGGTTAATGAAATATGAACAGAAGTGATATACAATTACTTCTAAAACTGGTTTTTTAAACTTTTTCAGAAATTTCCATGGTCTCTTATTTACTGGCCACATACAGATACTACAATAGAGATCTCCAAGGCCTAAGAGTGATTAGGACATGAAATGTTGGGATTAAAGACAGTTCTGGTTGGAATTGGGTTTAAGAGCTAAGGTTGTAATATCTTAAAAGAAATAAATGAATGAAAGATCAGTATTTTTTCAAGCATATAGCTTTTCTGGTTCTAGTTTAGTGACATAAAGTAGATGTTTAGTAATTAGAGTATATATGTATATTTATATATACACATGTACATACATATATGTGTCTAATGTGTGTTTTACATATAAATCTCTCAAAGTTCTGTTTAAAGCAAATTTCAAGTTGAATTCAGAAAACACAAATTTCCATTAATTACCCTTTCACATAGAATGTTTAAATCTATCCAATTCTACTCATACAATCTTTTTGTAGTAAATTTAGTCTTTTCTCAATCTTTCCTCTTCCTAAGTGCCATGTATATAAAATTGTGAGGAAAAAATTTTTGCCTTTTAATAGTTGGTATGAGAAATGCAGATACAAATAATTTGCCTCATTGAAATTTTGGAAAAAAATAAAATGGATCTAAATAAAATGGATGAATGGATCAACCTTAAATTTAAAAAAGAAATAATGCAGTCACATTTTGAAGTCTGATTTAAAATTTCTCACCATCAATTGTATCACTTTTGTATATCTTTCTACACCATAAAGAGGAAAAGTAAAAGAGAAAAGAATTTAGTAACAAGTTAAATTGTAGATTATGATAGGTTCCTATTTTATATTTTTAAACTCTAATAAAAGCATGCTTTTTACCTAATATGCTTTAAAAATCATTTTGTGTTGATCCTATATTATGCTTCATAACTAATTTCAAAATTAAATTTCAATAAAAAAGACAAATTACATTGAAAGTTCAGAAGAAATATGCCAAGCTCTTATTTTAACACTCCTGCTTATTCAACTATAATTGCCATTTTTCTTAAGAGTATTCAAAAATACTAAGAAGTTTCAAGTTGACAATGCACTGTGGAATTGTATGCCTGAAACCTATATAATCCTTGCTAACAGATGTCACCCCAATAAGTCTAACAATAAAAATGATATTAAAAAATAAATAAATAAATAAATAAATAAATAAAAGAAGTTTCAAACAAAAAGACTGCTGAATAATCAAAATGATACTGCAAATGCCTTGGGAGTTTAATGCAAATCAATGAAATTGTTGAAGAGATTTCTCATGTTACTAGTAAGTGAATTAAGAGTTACAAGGAAAACGTTGTAAAAATGGCAAACATTAGTAATTATCAGATGCTTACAGTACATTACAATGTACCTGCATCTGATAATTTACTGTTTAAACAGCAAATTACCACTTTTTAGCATAACAAAATGATTAATAAGAATTAGAAGAATACAGAAAAGCATAAAAATATTAAAATAAACATTATTAAACATACTCATAGTAGTATCAAGTCAGAAAAGTAGCTATTAACTGGAAAAAATAACATAAAATTATGACACTTAAGTCTGTTTCATTTCTGGGATTTTATTAACATGACATGGAGTATAAAGCTATTCATTACATTATTTTACTTGGTATATTTATATTTTGAGACTTAAGATACTATTTTTAATTGTACTTATGCAATCCTAATCAGATTTATTTTTAAGTCATTTAATGTTCAGTTCTTATCTGTGATGAACTGAATATTTGTGTCCCCTGCTCCCCAAATTCATATGCTAAAGTTTTAACCCTTAATGTATATTTAGAGATGGGCCTTTATGAAAGTAAAGTTAAATGATGTCATAAAGTTGGGCACTTGATCTGATAGGATTAGTGTCCTTATGAGAGACACCAGAGAGATCTCTCCACAGGTAAAGCCCAAGGCCATGAGAGAACACAGTGAGAAGGCAACTATTAATAACTGCAAGCCAGGGAGAAGGCTCTTACCAGTAACCTTGATCTTGGACTTTGAACCCCAGAACCATGAGGGAATAAATGTCAGTTGTTTAAGTCACCTAGTCTAGAGTATTTTGTTATGCAGCCTGAGTAAACTAGTAACTGCTTTTGAAAACCAAAAGTTCACGCTTGAGTCTAAGTCTCTATTCTCAATGTTAGTATTTTATCAGGAAGAGTGCTCCAATAATAGATACTTGCGCTCATATATCCAAAAGAAAATTTTTGTGTGTGTCTTAACAGGTTAACATATGATGAATTTTTACCTGTTTGTAAGAAGTATAGAGTCACAAATATTTTTCTCTCAAAATTCAGTATTTCTAGTATTCAATGTCATGAAAAAGAATACGGAAAGTATTCAGATTGATTTGCCTTTGTATATAACTTAGTATTTCTGCTGAGTTCTTGTATGAGTTTTCTTCATCCTTGAAATTAAAAAAAATAATAAGGATATGTAGGTTTCAATTTTCAATAATTTTGCCAGGTACAATTTATGTATTTTTTCAGATTGCATGTTTTCATTGTTTTTGTGTTTGTTTTGTTTTTGTGATCATATAAACTGCTCTACTAAATATTTCACCATTGCTTCTGTTCAATACTATCATCTTTTATTTAGGAACACAATTGTCGTTTTGTTTGGGTCCATTCTCTCTTCTCACCATCTGTATACCTCTTGCTGATATAATTTAAGTATTCATTTCCTCTGCTTTTTGGGAAGAGTTTCTCACATTTGTTTTTTGTATTTTGCAGTTTCGTAGTCAGATATCACAAAAGTTCTTTTCTTTTTATGTTAAGGCACTTGTGGAATTATTAACAACTTTTATCAGTCTGTCCCTTTGACCATGAATATTGTTTTGTCTGCCATTTATATTGCTGCTATTGCCTTCTTCTTATCATGTCCAATATATGATGATCTTTTCAATTTTAATCCTTACCACTATTTTATTTTATATGTGATTTTGTAAATACCATATAGCTGAGTTCAGCTTGTCTTAAATACTGATCTGAGGATCTATCTTTTAGTCGTATTAGCTTATACATACAAATTCAGAGTAATCATTGATAGGTTTGGATGTGTTCTTGCCATTCTATTTTTTCCTGCTTTACATGATTTCTTATTCTTTAGCTTTTCCTGTTAGTCATTGATTCATTCAAGTTTTAGTTTTATTCCATTCATTTTTCTTTACTTTTTGTAGCTTTACATGAATGCGCCTAAGTTTTAATGATTATTGTTTTAGCCTACCTAATGAAATAGTTCACTGTAGGAAAAAGGAATACAAAAACAAAAACCAAAAAAAACAGGTTTTCCAACCAAGTTCAGAAACCATTACAAGTGTACTTTAAGGTTCTTATATAGTTTTCCCTCATCATAGTTGCCTTTTTGCCAGAGGTAATCTCTTTCCAGACATTGATGCTTATCATCCTATTATTTTCTTTATACTTTAACAACAGATGAGTGCCTTTATTTAAAATGTTCCATTATTTTGCTATTTTAAACTTTATTAAAGTGATATTATATGTCTAGTTTTACAGTTATATTTTTCATTCAAGATTAAAGTTTTTCAGATTGCGCCATGTTGATATCATATTGGATATAAACTTAGGAACCTTCTCAGATTTCCTTCACTACCTCCTTCCTTTGAGTTGTGTCCCCATCTTTTTTGCCACATCACATAGGACAGGGGCCAATCAGTCATTCGCCACTGCTAGACTCTCCCACTTGGTTCCTATCATACAGCCAGGTAGACCAACTCAATACCCAGGGTTTCTGGTTCCTCTCACTGGTTCCATACTTAGAGGGGACAGTATACTACAAACTTAGTAGTCACTCACATAGACTACTCGGAGACACAATTTCACCCCACAGCCTATCCAGAGAGATATCAGATGGCAAGTGAACCCACCTGCTGAGCAGCCTTTAGGTGTCTCTTCATGGCTTGCCATGAAATGGTAGCCAACAGGGTTAACACAGTTTTATATCTTTATTTCCCTTTTCCTTGTGCATGCTGCCTTAGGTTTCCATCTCCTAAATAAATTATCAGCTATTTAACTCATGCCTCAGGTCCTGTTTATTTGAGACCCAGACAAAGAATAACATAGTGCTATTTGTTTCCCCTTTAACTTATGTCATCATTTTGCATTTCTAGCTACAAAACCACAGTTTAGGGATACCATGATGAAACCTTTAGTGGTTCCTCTATCCATTGAGACCATTGGCTTCGTGACATCTAAGATGAGCCTCATAGTCCATTAATATAAACCTGGCATACACCTTCTACTTTCTCCTCTTTGCTTCAGCCAGAGCCTGCCTCCTCTTGGGTATGTTGTCTGTCTCAATGAATACTCCCATGAACCTGGGAACCATTTGTTCTTACTCCTTATCCAAATTCAATTATTCACCAGATCTGTCGATTGTACTCCTAAATACTTCTTGAATCCACTTCTCTTTACTTCCCCCACTCTCATGGCTTAAACATGGCAGCCACCATCTCTCACTTGGACCATTTCAATCATCTCCCAATCAGGCTCTTTTCCTTCTGTCTCTGCAATTTCTAGTTCATCCTTGAACCTTCTCCAAAATATT
The DNA here is from genome assembly GCA_004026885.1 of Lyroderma lyra. Classification (NCBI taxonomy): domain Eukaryota; kingdom Metazoa; phylum Chordata; class Mammalia; order Chiroptera; family Megadermatidae; genus Lyroderma; species Lyroderma lyra. The sequence goes on from PVJL010000564.1 coordinate 323,802, forward strand.
CACTTTAAAGTGATACCAACCAACACTTACTAAAAAAATCTTTTCAGAAAACCCCCATTGCCAAAAGTTTTATAATTCAAGCTCCTAGCATGCAGTACAATGGCCTTTGTGATCAGATGGTTCCTATTCAGATAATACAGCTCTTTAAACACCTCAGCTCTTTCACACTTTATAGTGTTATTTTTATGTGCCACTTCTCACACCTGAAATATCCTTCTCCATAGCGTATCTGATAAATTCTTATTAATGTTCAAGAGACAGCTCAATATCCATATCACTTTTCTTAGGCCTCTTCTAATAGCCACACCACTCTTCTTGAGGGTTGACTCAATTCTGACCATGTGTCTCTTACACAATTCCAGTAGGCATGGACTCCAGGCAAAGGCTGGTAAGCTAGAGAGGAAGTGGAAACATGTTATGTATTATACTTTTTCAAGCTTCCACTTTAGTCAAGTCTGCCAACATCCTATTTGCTAAAGCAAGTCACACAGAGGAGTCCAGAATCAAGGAGGGGAGAAGAATAACCTGACAGAGTGAAGAGGAACTGCAAGGTTCTATGAAAAGGGGCAAGATACAAGGAAGGGTTAACAGGGCCATTTGCACAAATGATTTACCACAAACTGAATAGTCTTCTGAAAACCTGGGCTCCACAGAATCTTTTTCTTAAAGCCCATCTAGAGGTTATCTACAGTGACCAAATTAACCAAATCTCCACCTGACAATGCACTGTATGGAAAAGGACAAAGAGAAATTAGGGATGACTTAAAATCATGAGCTTTTAGAGGTGATGCTCAGTTCAAATGTCATTATAAGCACATCTTGCCAGTTAATATCATGGCTTTAGTGGTTTTTACTTGTCACTACTTTTAACAGGTATGCTTTTAGAGAGCTGGATGTTGAGTGAGATTGATATGAAGAATTTGGGGAGACATAATATGAGGTGGATACTATAAAATTAATACTACATAACCTAGTAATTGCTGCTACAAACTGACAAAAGTGTGTTTTGTTCTTTTTGTGATTCTGTTAAATTACTGGATCCTGAGTTCCACAGACAGATCAAAATGCATCTTAGAAATTCTGTGTTTCTTTTTTTCAAATACGAAAGAATGAAAGAGAGAAGACATCTTTAAATATTTATATTGGGTTATCCATAAGAACCTTAATGAGAATATAATGAATATGTATTCACATCAGAGCCATGATTGACAACCAAAAGTGTTTGCCCAGCCTCTTTGCTTGTGGCCTAGCTATGTAAGCAGATGGCTCTTCATGCTTTAGAAAGATACTTTTCTTGATCCTAAATTTGAGTAAAGGAATATCTCAAATGAGCCTCATAGGTATTGAAAAGCTAAGTCCTGGACATGAAAGGACCTGGCACTGAATGAGAATTTTAAGCTAATCATCAATTACTATAGGTGTAACAAGAAGTCACTGGGCTGAATGAACCCCATGATTTTGCCTCCTTTTTTTAAGATGCTGCTATATTGCCACTATCATTTCCACTCTTGATTCCTCTTAAAAGTTGTCACATATATACAGATATATGTGAGGGATGGCCTAATTCTTGATGGAGGGTAAGGCCAATTATATAAACAGAGCCATCTTGGAGTGGCAGAAAACTCAAATTGGACATTCTAATAAGCAATCAGAGGGCAATGTAATAGTTGACATCTAGGCAAATAGGCAGCCTGTGGACAATACATTGGAAAATTTCAATGAGTCTCACTTTCCTTTTCTATAATATGGAGCAATAAAACTGACCTCAATAAGTGATACATGTGAAATGTACTTAGCAGATACCTAAAATATAGCCAGGGTTTAAGACATAGTACTTATTGCTATTACCATTAATATTGTTAGTATCATTAATATAATATTTAGTGTTATCCAAGAGAATAGAGTATTAAAATTATGGCTAATGTAGTAACTTAACAATTTAAGTTTTTAAAGAAAGTCTTACCTTTAACCACCTCAAGGAACACAAATTAAATAGTATGTCAAAAGATAATGTATATAAACATGTCTAGTACATAGTAATAGGTAAAATGTATTTGTTGCATAATGATTAGTAGCCACTAAATAAATATGAATTTATTTTCTCTTGTTCTAACTCTAAACAAAATATCTTGCTAAATACTGTAAAGGATATTGTATTGATCAAATAAGATGGTGTTCTACCCTAGCACATGTATCACCTAGAGGGAAGAAATCAATGCCATTAACTCTGTCGTGCATTCATGTCATCATTTATTTACCTCTGGCTCATAGGCATTAGGTAACACATTGGAGACATAAACATAAATAAGCCATGGTCTACTATTTTTAAGAAGTTCACCCTCTTTTAAAATTTTCCTCTGTTTTCTCACCATTGTAATCAATCACTCTCTCCAGGCTCCCATTGGACTTTGTTCAGACAACAGTTATAATTTTTTATAATTGTGAATACACAAACCAATCTTCCCCAATGTGTAATGAAGTGCATTACCTATGTTCTATTATTTCACACATAGATCAAGGACCTGGCAAGGGATCCTGCTAAATATGAGGGCTGTCAGAAAAAATCCAGCCATACATGCCTCTATTTTTCATATTACATTACTGGATCCTTTCCAGACAGCCCTTGTATATACTGTTACAATGTTCCTATTGTATAGCAATCCTCTCATTTAAGGTGAGTTATGGGCCTTATTGTATAACTGAAAAATATTCCCTTATGGATCACAGGCCTAATAAAACACAAAACTATAAAACTCCTGGAAGATAACAGAAGATAAAATTAGAAAATCCCTAGAAGAAACTCTTAGGAGAAAACCTAGATGGCCTTGGATAAGGTGGTGACTTTTTAGAAACACCACCAAAGGAATGATCCATGAAAGAAAGAATTGATAAGCTAGACTTCATTAAAATTAATAACCTGCTTTGAGTAAGACAATGTCAAGAGAATAAGAAGACAAGCCACTAATTGGTAAAAATATTTGCAAAAGAGACATCTGATAAAGGACTGTCATTCAAAATATACAGAGAATTCCTGTATTCCACTGGAGATCCTAAACATGTTAACATAGAGACCATAATGAACAATAGATTCAGGTTTGGAGTAAGAGTACTTATTTTCTTTATTCTTACCAAGTATAATTTGTACACTTTTTAAAAAAGAAAGTACAGTCTCAAATGCCTAATTACCCTTTACAGTAGTAAGATACTGGTTCATCTGTAATCAATAGATACTGATTCATCTGTAATCGATACTTTCAAAGCTGAATACTGCCTCTAGTCTCAAAAGCTGATGATTTTGTAAAGTTTGAAAGAGGGGACAAAAACAGGTAACTAAGCTTTTTGTAAAAAGAAAGCAAAATTAACATAGTTCCCATTAAATTTCCTTTTGAAATTCTAAAAAGAACCCTATCCAGAGAATACAAGATTCTCAAGAACATTTTATTTTAAATCTACTGGGCTCTTAACACTTAATGTTCAAAGTCAGATAAATGCAATTTAAAACATTAAGAAGACTATCTTTCATACTTCCTGGGGGTGGGGATGTCATATTAAGGAGAAACTATGAAGTATGCTTAGTTTGTCTTTAGTATGACAGACACCCTTTTTCTGAGCTTAACCCCAATTTCAGCAATCAATCCTTTCTTTCTTAGAATCTTCCCTCACCAGTGCTTTCATGCTTTACATGGTTTCTCCCATGAAGGAAATAATGGTATCAAAGTGATTCACACCAAGATACTATACAAGTAATTCTTGTTTCTCAGAGTTTGTTCCACAGAGCAGAGAAATTGGCATCAGCATTTACTGAGTAAGAATCTGCATTTTCACAAGTGTACATTTTAATTAGATAACCAGGAGATTCATATGCACATTCAAGTTTGAAAACACAGGGGGAAGCTTTGATTTTTTCCATAGCAGTGGTTCTCAAACTGGGATCCTTGGATTAAGAGCATCAGCATCAGCTGGGAATTTATTAGAAATGTACAATTCTCAGGCTCTGCCCCAGATCTACTGAATCAGAAACTTTGGGGGTGATTGCCCAGCCATCTGTGTTTTAAGAAGCCTTCCAGGCAATTCTGATGCGTGGAAAAAATTTAAAGACCACCGTTACAGAGCATCTACATGTAAAGGATTACTCATTTCAGAATTAGAGAGTCAAGTGCACCATACAAAGTGGATAGGGGTGGCGGTTTTATCCCATAGAGCTTCCTGGCTTCCTTCCAACTTGTGTAATTCTGAAAATCAAGAGTTTTCCCAAAATACCCTATGTGTGCTTTTCAGATTAGGCCATTAACTTGTTTCCTGTCTTCTGAGAATAAATCCCTTGATACCACTGGGTTTGATTCACGAATTCTGCTCCTTACTTCAGCTATTTCAACCTGTGAAATTTCACACTACCAGGACATCCAGCTGTACAGCAATTTTAATTAGCTGCCTATGATATGGAGAAGATCACTGACTTACTAGAATTACTTCAGTAACTTAAAAGCTTCTGCAAAATAGGATGCTGTAGCTTTCCTATTGCTCCCCTAATTCATTGTTCAGATGCCCTTTGCTTAAATTTATTAACACTGCTTTCCAATCTAATCTGGTGTGTGTGTGTGTGTCTGTGCGTGTGCATGTGTGTGTGTGTGTGTGTGTGTGTGTGTGTGTGTGTGTGTCTGTGTCTGTGTTGATTAACTGTTTCAGATCAAGGGCTATTGCTAGCAAATATCACTGCAAGGAGGCATTTTTCATTGGTTTAATGTGCTTTCCAATTCAAGGAGTGGTGATTAATGCAGCTTCAACTCAAAAGCAAACAAGAAGTATATGAAAGTAGAAATGATTGCCTTTAGTAGTGACCACATTGTAGAATAGGGCACTTTACTACAGTGAAAGTAGGTGCAGTATGTTTATTACTTTAAGATAGCCTCTAGTGTTCTTCCAAGACTAGACAATGGATTAATGGAATGGCTAGGTAAGACTATTCTACACTATTCAAATAACTTGTCTGCTGTTATTTAAAGCCTTTCCCAGTGTTAAACAAGAGAAAATTGCTCTTTGGTAAAATATTTTTTCAATGGTATGGCTCTTAGTTCATTTCCCTATTATGGGATTGAATGAGTTGCTTTTACTTCCAATAATGCTTATTTTGTTACAAACTATGAAATACTCTTTCTACTTTATGTGGAGGTGTAAAGAAGTTAGTCTCAATGCCCAAGATAACTGAAGTGATCACGCCTTTAGCACATTCATGAAAGTGTGAAGCATATTCAATCTCACTAACCAACAACAATAGCTTATTAGTTATGACACATTTGTTATCTCTCACATGGTAGCACATTAGTGTAAGTGTTGCAGACTTACAGCTCTCTATGTGCCCTGAAGATGTGTTGAGACTTCCTTGCAAATTGTTCAAAGTAGGTGAGAATCATAGATAACAAAGAAGACCATTCCTCAGGGAACTTTCCCATGTCATATTAAAATTATTTTTGGCACCTCCTCAGAGTGCAACAACAAAACATTCATGGTTATGTTGGAATTAATGGATGAAAACAGATGAGCTATTAATTAATGTCCTTTCACAACACTGAAATGAAGAGAATCATTAAGCCAGCCAAGAATTTACCTTTTCAGAAACTTTTATAGAGTAGAAATATTGACTGAGTTGAGAAGCTTACTGGAAATTAAAAGTTGGGTGCAATTCTATTCAAACAGACCTAGCCAATGGAATCAGTTTACCTCTCAGGCATGCAAGTAATGACTACCATCAACTAAGAAACATACACTTTGTAAATAAATGGAAGTGTAACTATAACTCTATTAATGTTTAGCTTAGTCATGATTTAGAAAGTTAGATATTTTTGTATTGCAAATATAAATTATAACTCATTGCATACTTCTGCATTCATCATCTGTCAATCAAGCTATGCATCAATCTTATTTCATTGACAGACTAAAGTCTTGTGTTTTAAAAATTAGTATAGATAATGACACTTGCACTTATGCTTTCCTTTTATGTTTTAACTTTTTACTAAAGTGTAGCAGACATACAGTAGATGTGGAAGTGATAAGTGTATATAATGTATTTAATTAATATTTACTAATTGAATACAGTCATAGAATTAGCACTCAGATCAAGAAACACTACCTGTACCAGTACCCTTGAAACTCCTTTTTGCCCCCTTCCAGTTTCTACTCACCCCCTGCTCAAGATTATTATGCTGTCTTCTAACAGCAGATAGCTTCACTTTATCTTATGCTGCATAAAAAAATTTTTTAAACAGAAAATCCAAGCAAACTATCAAACTCACTAACCTTTCTTTGAATACCTCGCCCCTTTGTGCCAGTGGCAGTATCTTCTTCATTTTGTGGTCTGGTATAGCTACTAAAATGTATCAAATATAAATATGTAGATTTGTTCTAATCCAACAGTTCTCAAAAGTGTGATCCTGGGACCCCAGGGAAATACCTGAGAAAGTTTCAGAAGGGCGTCAAGGTCAAAAGTTTTCATAATAATACTAAAACATTTTTCACTCGCTCTCTCATTAAGTATATACTGGAGTTAGCCAGAGGCCTCAAGACGTGATAATCACAACAGACTGAATGCAGAAACAAATATGAGAATTCAGTTGTCTTCTATTAAATAAGCCAAGTAGTAAAGAGATTTAAAAAAATGTAATATAGAGCCATTCTTTTCACAACTTTTTTTTGTATTGTTTTGGAAAATAATGTTTTTCTTTTGTAGTAATGTTATTTATGTTAAAATGTAATGAGTTTATTATTTTTATTTTAAAATGAGTAATTCAGTATTTTTAAAAACTCCAGTGTTCATTTCTAATACATAAATATCAATAGATATATCCCACATATACAAAGGTTCTTTGGAGTCCTCAAGAATTTATGAGTTTAAGAGTCCTGAGACCAACATGTTTGAGAACCACTGTCCTAGTTATTACCAAGTTTACTTCCCACACCATTCCTCTGAACTGGCTCCTGTTGAGATCCCAAATAACTTCATTGTAAAATTCACTTATGATTTTTCAATCTTTACTTACTTGATCTCTGTATATTTGGGGGACTACCTTCTTGTTTGCTTTTCCTTCATAACTCCCTATATCCTTTGCTTCTAGGAAATTACTCTTATATTTCATCTCTTCTCAGTTTTATACATAGGCTCAAATTTAATTTCCCACCTCCGATATTCAAACTTAAAAAATACATCATGATCCATGATCAGGCCCAGAATTTGATTTTACCACATAAACACTAATAAATTATTAAATTATTAATAGCCTTGTTACTACTTCATGGATGCTGGCAGAAAACACAAGACTCCTCAGTCAAAGACAAAGGACTTTATTAGTCACAGCATAGTAAGCCTTAGGAGTATCAGGGGGCTTGTTTGATTCCTTTTCCCCCAAAGTCCCATGGTACTGACATGGAGGGGTCCACATGTAGTAGGTTTGCACTGCAGCTGAAGAACACTGAGCTTGGGCCATCCTCCTTTTTGTAGTAAGCAGTACATGAGCCGGCTCAGCCCTCAAGATTGCTCCTACTAACCCAACCTTAACAAATGGCCTGGGTACACTCATCATGGCCTTGCATTCTCGGCATTCTCAGCAAGAACATTCAGAGACACTCAGGGTCCATGGAGGACTGGCTTTCCCAACACCCATTTGAGAAAGTAATTAATCTGGGAATACTATTTACAAAATAGGAGGCAATCTCCCCCACACAAATGATAAAAACTTCAGGGGGTTCAGACATCATTCAGACTACATCCATGAACTTCTGCCATAAATACTTACGTTTCTCAGGTTACTACCATGATCCTCTTCTTATCTCAATTTACAGTATACTCCATGTGCGATCATCTACCACTAGTGTAAGGGATCAGACCTTTGTCACCAGCTTTAGATACTTTTATCCAACTTCATGGTAGGTATCGTTATCTGCTTATCAAGTGGACACATCACAGTCAACACAAACAACATTAAAATAATCATTTCACCCTCCCCAAAAGGGGGCATTTTTCTGCATTAAAATCCTGATAAAATTAACCTGTCATTCCATCACTCAAGCTAAAATTTGGTGTCATTTTCTTTTTTTTTTTCCTGTTCTCCAATATCCAAATATTCTGAATGTCTGGTGATATTTTTCTCTTAGCTATTTCTCTCCTCTCTCTATCTACCACTTTAGCCTATGTTCAGGAGCTCAGCATCCCTTGCTGTCATCTATAGAAATAACCCCTTAATAGTTCCCTATATGTTTAGCTTCATTCCTCTCCATTTCATCCTCCCCACCAACCCCAAATGACCTAGAGGTAGAGAAAGAGAACAGGTTTTGGTGTCAAACAGACCAACTGTTTGAGCTTGCAATCTTGAGAAATATATCAAGCTTTCTAGTACTGCTCCTTATTTGTAACATCAGGGCAATACTTTCTTCATTATGAAGTAAATTGTTAAAACTACATAGCATGATATATGCATATCACCAGCACAATTTAGGGCTCAGAGTTAATTCTTTTTTTATTGTTAGACTTACTGGGGTGACATTGGTTCCAGGTGTACAATTCTACAGCACATCGTCTGTGTGTTGCATTATGTGTTCACCACCCAGTGTCAGTTCTCTTCCCATCACTAAAGTTTGAGTCCCCAAAGTTAATTCTTAAAAATACTAGTCCCCTACTGTTCTTTCTCTAAAAGCAATTTAAGGACTTTTGGTCATGATAAAAGTAAATTCAAACCCTTACCATGAAATATAACCCATATCTTGAGCTGCCAGACCCCAGTTTTATTTTCCCATTGCTTTTGACACTTTTTCAGTGATAGAACTCCACATTGTTATATATCTTAAGTGAGATAGTGATCCTCACTGCAGGAGTATAATATTAAAATTTGCTTCTATTTTGTTGCAAATGGCAGTATTTCATCTTTTCTTATAGCTGAGTAATATTCCATTGTGTATACCTGGAGATCATCATGCTTAGTGAAATAAGCCAGACAGAAAAAACAAAGAACTGTATGACTTCACTCATATGCGGAATATAAAACTGAAAGCAAAGAAAAAAGAAATGAAGAAACAAATAACCCATGGACACAATCAATAGTTTAATGTTTATTTGGGGATGAGTAGGATAGGGAGGGGAGAAAGGGGATGGGGTGGGAGAGGAGGGGGGGAAGCTTAATATAAGGTGATGGAAAGAGAAGTCACATTAGGTGGTGAACTTATTATACAAGAAGTTGACAATGCACTGTAGAATTGTGTGCCTGAAACCTATGTAATCCTTGCTAACAGATGTCACCCTAATAAGTCTAACAATAAAAATGAATTAAAAAAATTTGCTTCTACTGCTGCATTGTGACACATATAGGAAGCAAATCCATTAGTACTAATTAACAGTAACAGAAATGAATATGGACTCAGATTTTTTACTAAAATTTCCAATAATTACTTGATGTTGAAGCTCTGACTCAATTATCATAGAGGCCACAGAGAAAATGAGTAAAAAATATAGGTAGAGATTGTAGGGGAGGAAAGATAATTTTCCTTCCACCTTTCTGATACCCCTTTGTAATAAAAGACAGATTAACAAGAGAAAAACAAACATAAGTTTAATGACATGTACACCTCTTGTGTACATGGGAGAGACCCAAGCACTGAGTAACTCCCCAAAATGGCCCAAGCCACCACCTTAAATATCATCTCCAGCTAAAGACAAAAGAAGTTGGGGGAAGGCAAGTTATAGGAGGGCATCATCCTTTTCCCTTACAAAAGGGCAACCTCTACTTGGTTTTTAGAGCTTTTCCTGTTATCTGCTGTCTCTTAAAAACAGTCAGCCTAAAACAGTCTGTATGCCAAAGAAGAATATTTTGAAGTTGCACATTCCACTCCCCTTCAAGATCTTTCATTTATATAGTAAATACAGTGAGTGATAGGGTCCAAATTAGAAGAGTGAAAAAAAACAAGCAATTTTTAGACTAACAACCAATGGTATGAGAGAAGTCTCTGCTATAGATGACAGGAGAACAGAAAGCTGGAACATGGAGTACTTACCGCATTAGTAGAGTTTACTGGAGGAGATGACTTCCCTTTGGCCACTACCACTCCGCACTGAAATGCCCAGTGTTCTTATGGTTATTTATAAGAAGCTTTCAGCTTTCTACAATGCAGTTATTCAATTATTTGTCCTATGGCAAAGCACTGTTTTATAGAACCAAATAGAAGAGTACTATTTGGTTTTGAAACAATAACTTTGTGTATAAAACATAGAGATTAATACCTACATGTATGCAAGGGCTGCCTATTTAAACATATACTTCTGATTTGTGATCATCCAGAGTTATTACCCATTGAGTGTATTAACAGGTTTTTAAAGGTCTATAGTCAACAAACTAATATGTATCTCAGGGCATCTTTTGAAAGAATAATGTTAAGGTTGACTAATAATCATGCTGGGTTGTTGTCTTCATGTTTTTTGTGGTGCTCCATCTTATCCAGCTCTGTAAAAGATTAATTAGAGTCCTACTTCAGTATAGACATTAAATCAACAAAAGGGGGAACCTCTAGGCCTTTGAGATTTCCTTTAAATGTTAGAAGATGAACTCTGATTTCTAATTTTGATTAATAATTCTCTCTCTACCTTTAGTGTGCTGTTGAGGCACTATTCATGAATCCCTAGAATAATTCTTCCTATTACTTTTCTTTTCCATTCCATGCATATAGTTAAGCCAAGTGGTTTTTATGTTATAACATTATAGGAGCCATAAAATAAGGCATTATAGAACCTACACAAAGGACTAGTGAACTTAAATGCAGCTAGAAATAAATGCAAAATCACATGTAGTTAATCAATATACCTACAATGGTGAATTTATTTCTGTGGTTGGTTTTATAAATGTAACTCTATCAGCATTAATAGTGAGTATGTTATCAATTATGAATGATAATTTATCAGGCCTTGATAATTTAGTTCTAGATTGTCTTGATTAAGGATGACTGAGAACTTTCTTTTTTTATTACTACTTATTACACTTTTACTGTATTGGTTGTGGGAGAGTTGATGTCTTACTGTATATGAATCTTTAAAATGGCAGAATTAATGAACTTTATATGAGCGTTTCAGGTCAGATGTATTGGGGAGCAAAAATTTACTCTATCCTGCAAAGGTTCTTTCAGCTAGTCTTATAATGAAATAGACATGAGACAGATTAACAGGAGAAAAACAAATTTAATGTCATATGTATGGGAACCCCCACACACATAAGAGGTTCAGAGACAGAAGGTAAAATGAGTTATATACGCCATCTTTAGCCAAGGAATGGGATAGGGGCCTAAGGTTTCAGGGTGGAGAGGGGTAATTCACAGGATAATAATAAGAACTAATGTTCAGCAATTAGATGTTTGCCCTGCCCTGTAGACAGGTCATAAAGAGTTCTCTGTGATAATAATTCTTATTATGGTCAAGGCCCCCAATTTAAAATTAAGGGAGAGGTAAAAGTTTCTCTTGAGCCCACAGTCTTGATTGCTTTCAGCTCAAAATAATCCTATGCTAACATGGCACACCTTGGGGGAAGCCTGTTCTGAACCCCTTCAGAGACATCAGAACTAGTGCATATGAGTATGCAGTTTTGCCTTGCACATGGTCACCTGGTTATGTGTGAGAGTTGGGATGCAAATTCAGCCCATGCTTGCTTAGCCAATCCCATTGAGTGGAAATCAAACTGACAGAAGATGGGGCACTTTTTTTTTTTAACAAACAAACAGGTGTTGTCTATTCCCAAGCCATAAGGGGAGTGCCCGGAGGGAGCCCTTAAACAATTCTAAAATGGTGCTGATAGGAAAGAGGTGGCCCTAAGAGTAGCTTCTCTTCACAATTACACTCACATGTGAAGTGTTACCACTTTTATGTAAAGTCAAGGTTTCATAAAATCTTCTTTATTTTTCATAATGAATCTTAATGTAATATAAATAAGGATACTTAATGTACAGAAACCACTTTTCATTACTGCCTTAATAAGGCTTATGTTGAACTTTCTAACATTTCACATGAATAGATGCCTAATTCTATTTACAGAGCACACATTTTTACCACTAAAAATAACTTTATACATTTGCATATCACAGTACTTGATTTTATTTATGTTATTCAAAGAGTGTAAATGTGTGTGTGAGTGAGAGAGAGAGAGAGACAGAGACAGAGAGAGGTTACCCACCTATGAATAAAAAACAGTTATTTCACTCTCGGTAAAATTTTGCTTAGGCTTTGTCATTATTTTTATCTCAGTATGTGCTCACTCTCCCTCTCTCCCTCCCTCCTACCCTCCCTCCCTCTCCCTCTTTCTCTCTCGCACTCTTTTTCTTCTCAGTATGTTTATCCTTAGATAATGACAATAATAATAAAAATGTTTAATGCAACACTGATAATCAGGGTTAATGGAAGAAAGATGATCTGACATGATAGTAGATTTTCCTGAATTTCAAAATACAAAATTCTTTTTTTTAAATTTTATTACATTTATTGGGGTAATAACAATAAAATATTTATTGGGATGGAATTGGTTAATAAAACTATATACATTTTAAGTGTACAGTTTTATAATACATAATCTATATTAATGCATTGTGTGTTTTATTGACATTAGGTGGAATGCATGGCATAAATAGTTTACTTACATATAAGGAAGCCACCTTCCTTTTTATCATATACAAAAATAAATTCCAGATAATACAGTAATTGTCTTAAAAATACCTATAAGTTGTTATAATAACATACAATTTTTTGTCCAGTTTTTTTATTGTTAAATTTATTGGGGTAACATTGGTTAGCAAAAAGCATAGGTTCCAGGTGTACAATTCTCCAGTGCATCGTCTATGTGTTGTATTATGTGTTCACCACCCAGAGTCAGTTCTCTTTCCATCACCACATATTTGACTCCCCCTCTTGCCTCCCCCAACCCCTCCCCACTTACCCTCAGGTCACCACTAAATTACTGACTGTCCATGTGTTTTTGTTTCTCTGTTGCTTTCAGTTTTATATTCCACATATGAGTGAAGTCACATAGGTTTTGGTATTTTTCTGTCTGGCTTATTTTGCTTAGCATGATGATCTCAAGGTCCATCAATTTTGTCACAATGGAAGCATTTTATCTTTTCTTACAGCTGAGTAATACTCCATTGTGTATATGTACCACAGCTTCTTTGTCCAGTCATCTATCAAAGGACACTTTGGTTGTTTCCACGTCTTGGCCATTGTGAACAGCGCTGCAATGAACATTGGGTACATAAGTCTTTGTGGACTAAGGTTTTTAAATTTGGGGGGTAGATCCCCAGAAGCAGGGACACCAGGTTATATGTTAACTCCATTCCCAATTTTCTGAGGAACTTCTACACTGTCTTCCACAGTGGTTGTACCAGTTTGCACTCCCACCAGCAGTGTACCAGAGTTCCTTTTTCTCCACATCCTCTCCAGCACTTGTTATTCCTTGTCTCGTTGATAACAGCCATTCTCACAGGTGTGAGGTGGTATCTCATTGTGGTTTTGATTTGCATTTCCCTGATAGCTAAGGAGGTTGAGCATTTTTTCATGTCTGTTGGCCATTTGTATGTCTTCATGGGTGAAGTGTCTGTTCAGGTCCTCTGCCCACTTTTTAATTGGGTTGTTTGTTTTTGTTTTTTTGTTGTTGAGTTGTACAAGTTCTTTATATGGTTTAGATACTAGTCCGTGATTAGACACGTTGTTTGTAAATATTTTCTCCCATTTGGTTGGCTGTCTCTTTGCTTTGTTGATGGTTTCCTTTGCTGTGCAGAAGCTTTTTAGTTTGATATGGTCCCATCCATTTATTTTTGCTTTTACTTCCCTTGCCTTTGAGGTCAGCTTCATGAAGTCCTGTAAGTTTAGTACCAATGTTTTATTCTATACAGTTTATTGTTTCAGATCTTATGTGGAGGTCTTTAATCCATTTTAGTTAATTTTAGTATATGGTGAGCGTTCACAGCTCAGATTCATTCTTTTGCATGTGGTTTTCCAATTTTCCCAGCACCATCTACTGAAGAGGCTTTCTTTTCCCCATTGCATATTTTTCGCTCCTTTATCAAAAATTATTTGTCCATATATTTCTAGATTTAATTTTGGGTTTTAGATTCTGTTCCATTGGTCTGTGTGTCTGTTTCTTTGCCAATGCCAAGCTGTTTTGATTATTGGCATTTTGTAGTATAAATTAAAATCGGGGAGCATGATACCTCCAGCCTTATTCTTTTTATGTCATATTGCTTTGGCTATTCGAGGTCTTTTGTGGTTCCATACAAATCTGATCATTTAAAAAAATCTATTTCATGAAAGTATATATGTGGGATTTTAATGGGAATTGCATTAAATCTATATATTGATTTGGGTAATATGGCCATTTTAACAATGTTAACTCTTCCTCTCCATGAATATGGAATGTCTTTCCATTTCTTTGTGTCCTCTTCAATTTCTTTTAATAGTATCTTATCGTTTTTCATTGTTAAGTCTGTCACATTCTTTGTTAAGTTAATTCCCAGGTATTTTATTCTTTTCTTTTTTGTGTGTGATCACAAAAGGTATTGATTATCTCATTTTTTTCTGAAGATTCATTGTTTGTATATAGAAATGCAACTAATTTTTGTACATTGATTCCTGCAACTTTACTGTATTTGTTTATTGTTCATAATGGTTTTCTTGTGGAGTCTTGGAATTTTCTATATAAAGATTGTGTAATCTGTAAATATTGACAGTTTCACTTCTTCTCTCCCAATTTGGATACCTTTTATTCCTTTCTCTTGCCTGATTACTCTGGCTAGAACTTTCAGTACTATATTGAATAGCAGTGGCAACAGGAGGCATTCCTGTCTTGTTCCTGATTTTAGAGGAATGGGCTTCAGCTTTTCCCCATCCAGTATGATACTAGCTAAGGTTTTGTCATATATGGCCTTATTATGTTGAGATGCTTTCCTTCTATACCCATTTTATTCAGTGTTTTGGTCATAAATGGATGTTGTATCTTGTTGAATGCTTTTTCTGCATCAATTGAAATGACTATATAGTCTTTATCTTTTATTTTGTTTATGTGATGTATCGCATTCATTAATTTGTATATGTTGAACCATCCTTATGCTCCTGGGATGAATCCCACTTGATTGTGGTGTATAATCTTTTTGATGCATTGTTGTATTCTATTTGCTAATATTGTGTTTAGGATTTTTGCATCTGCATTCTTCAGAGATATTGGTTTGTAGTTTTCTTTTATTGTGTTGTTCTTACCAGGCTTTGGTATTAGAGTAATGTTGGCTTCATAGAATGAGTTGGGAAGTATTGCTTCATCTTCAGTTATTTGGAAGAGTCTGAGGAGGATACATGTTAATTCTTCTTTGAATTCTTAGTAAAAGTCATTGGTGAGACCATCTGGTCTGGGACTTTTGCTTTTGGGGAAGTCTTAGATGATTGTTTGAATTTCTTTACTATTGATTAATCTATTTAGGTTATTCAGTTCTTCTTGGTTCAGTCTAGTTAGACTATATGTTTCTAGAAACTTGTCCATTTCTTGTGGGTTGTTAAATTTGGTGGCATAAAGTCCTTCATAATATTTTCTTATGATCCTTTGTATTTCTGTGGTATTAGTAGTAATTTCTCCCCTTTCATTTCTAATTTGGGTAATTTGTGTCCTTTCTTTGCATCCTTTGGTTAGCCTAGCCAGGGGTTTGTCAATTTTATTGATTTTTTTTCAAAGAACCGGCTCTTTGTTGCATTAATTTTTCCTATTGTCTTTCTGTTTTCAATTTTGTTTAGGCTTGCCCTAATCTTTATTATTCCTTTCCTTCTGCTGATTTTGCTTTTGTTGTTGTTGTTGATCCTCTTTTTCTAGTATTAAGATGAAATGTTAGGATGTTTACTTGTGATTTTTCTTGTTTCTTAAGATAGGCCTGTAATGATATAAATTTCCCTCTGGTCACTACTTTTGCTGCATCCCAACAATTTTGATACATTGTATTTTCATTGTCATTAGTTTCTATGTATTTTAAAATCTCCTCTTATATTTCTTCTTTAATTCAGTCATTTTTAAATAAGATGTTTAATCTCCATGTATATGTGATTTTTTTTTCTGCTTTCTTTTTGCAGTTGATCTCCAATTTCAAAGCTTTGTGGTCTGAGAGTACACTTGGTATGGTTTCAATCTTCTTGAATTTGCTAAGACTAGTTTTGTGTCTCAGCATATGGTCTATCCTTGAGAATGTTCCATGTGCACTAGAAAAAAGATATAGTCTTTTGTTGCTGGAAGAAGTGTCCTGTAAATGTCAATTATGTGCAGTCGCTGTAATGTATCATTTATAGCTGATATTTTCTTTTTATTTTCTGTTTGGATGATCTGTCCATGGCTGTTAAGCGGGTGTTTAGGTCCCCTACTATAATTGTGTTTTTGCCAGTTCCTACTTTCAGATATGTTAGTAGTTGCCTTGTAAAATTTGGTGCTTCCTGATTGGGATATATATATATTTTTGTCATGCCTTCTTGTTGTATTGTCCCTTTTATCACTATAAAGTGTCAATGTTTGTCTCTTGTTAACTTTTTTTATCTGAAAGCCTGTTTCATCAGATATCAGTATGGCAACTCCTGTTTTTCTCTGGATGCCATTTGCTTGGAGTATTGTTTTCTAATCTTTTACTCTGAGTCTGTTTGTCCTTATGGCTGAGGTGTGTCCCTTGGAGACAGCATATGGATGGTTTTGTTTTTTAATCCAGTCTGCTACTCTGTGCCTTTTTATTGGTGAATTCATTCCATTTACATTTAGGGTGATGAATAATATATAAGGATTTCTTATGGCCATTACTTCTTCCTCTTTTTATTTCTTTTTTGTTATCCCAACTCTTCCCCATTTGTTTTGATTTTTTTGTTGTTGTTGCAGGTGGTATAGCCTCCTTCATTACTTAATGAAATGTCAGCCTTGTGCTGGAGAATTCCCTCAGTTTCTGTGTGTCTGAAAAGGTATTTATTTCTTTTTCATATCTAACGGACAATTTTGCTGGATAATTCTTGGCTGGAAGTTTCTCTTTTTTAATATTTTGAATATTTAATTACACTCCCTTTTGGCTTGTAGAGTTTCTGCTGAGAAGTCTGATGATAGCCTGATGGGCTTTCCTTTAAAGGGTATAGTTTATTTCCTTTGGCTGCCTTGAGAATTGTCTCTTTGTCTTTGATTTTTGACATCTTCAGTATAATGTGCTTTGGAGAAGAACTACTGGGGTCCAGGTAGCTAGGGGACCTATTTTCTTCTTGAGTTTGGGGTTTCAGATCTTTCCATAGGTTTGGAAAGTTCTTATCTACTATTTGAATATGTTCTCTGTAGAGTTCTCTTCTGCCCCTTCTGCTATTCTAATATATTGTTCTTTATAATGGAGTCAGATAGTTCTTGCAGGGCACTTTCAATTCTTTTGACTCTGAAATCCCTGTCTTCTTTCTGTGTTGTTTCCATGTTCCAATCTTCAGTATCACTAATTCTTTCCTCCATCTGGTTGGCCCTGTTTCCTGTGGTAGCTAGTTCATTTCTCAGTTCTTTTTTTGCATTGTTTAATCTCTCAAATTTCTATTTGAATCTTTTTTTTTATATTTTTAATTTCTTTGTTAAAATGGTCCTTTGGTTAATAGATTTTCTTTCTGAGATCCTCTATCTGGGTTTGGGTACTCTGCCAATATTGTTTCAACTCTCTCAGTATTTTAAGAACTGCAGCCTTGTATTCTGTGTCACTTAGATCATATATTTCCAGATCTATAGGTTCCTCTTCTGGAGATTTTTCATTTTCTCTCTGAGTGGCTTTGAATCCTAAGGTACTCACTGTATTTGATGCATTTCTTTTTCTGGTCATGAGGACTTTTTTGGTGGCAACTATAGAAGAGACCTTTTTTTCCCTTTCTTTCTCTTCCCAGTTGGTATCACTGGAGTGTCTTCCAATATTTTTCTCTTGATTATTTGAACTCCTATCTCTGGGAGTTTTCCTGCAATGTGGGCTTCCCTTCTTTTGTTCCAGTTGCCTTGGTCTCAATGTGTCTCCTTTTTTGGAAAATGTGGTGGGTGATGGTGTGTTATGCCTCTGAGATCAGTGCAGGGAAAAATTGCTGTGCCTGTGTTATGGAGTTTTCCTGAGCTCTAAGGCCAGTTTCCGGCTGCCTGTAGAGCAGATGTTTGGTGGCATTGGGGGATGGGGGGGCAAACTTTGGGACAGAGTTAGGGGAACCAGCCAGGCTGAGTGTCTCTGGTTTCTGCCTGGGTTTGTGGGCACTGTGGTCTACTATTGCTTTGTTTCCTACCCTGGTTGCTGACTCCGCTGCAACACTAGTCTGTTCATAAGGGGAGCCCAGAGAGGCCAGTGCAGGGCAAGCTGGGAGCAGGCTGTGATCACGTTGGTTGGGGGCCAAGTGTCGACTGCCAGCTCAGCCTTTCTCCCTTTTCCTGAGCCCACGTTTCATTCAGGACCATGTTATATTCTGGTGTTTCCACTGCAGCTGGTTCTCAGTTTCAAACTCACCAAGAGCTGACCTGTGGTTGCAGCGTGATGCTGCATCTGGTGGTGCTATTCTTGCCCAGGGCAGTTCAGATGCTTTGTTCTGCCTCTAACCTGCCCAGGGTACAGCACTCTGGTGGGGGCCCTAGCACGCTGCCACTTGGTCCAACTCGCACAATCTCACAGGATTTTAGCTGCTCTCTCCTCCACTCTTGTTGCCACTGGCCCCTAACCCACCCAGGATTGTGTTGCTCCTCAGCCAGTGTCCTGTGGCTCCTTCCTAGTTCCCTCTGATGGCTCCTAGTTGGGTTGTGGGTCTCATTCCACAGCTGCATCTGTGCTCCACTCCCTCCCTCCTCTCCCATTTGCCCCCCTTTCTCTGACCTTCAGGTGTTTTCTTGTGATACGTGGATCTCTCAGCTGAGACTGTGCCACTCAGGGTTTCCCATGTTGGATCCCGGTTGTTCAATTGTATTTTCCAGGAGAGGTTTTAGGGACCCCCTCTGTTGTCACCATCTTGGGGAGCCTCTCAAAATAACATACAATTTTAAGGTAAGAAACATTGTCTTAAGTAAAACAATAGATCCAGAACCCATAAAATAAACTACAAATGTTAGTAAATTTTATCACATAAATATTACCTTGGTAACAGATTTTATAAAAGCACTACAAAATATTCCTTGATGTTCATAGACAATGCTGTAGGAGATGTCACCAGGAGTGTCATAACATGGGCTGATGATATTCTGACTTTTAATCACATAGTTTGATTGGATAATCAAAATTAACAATAGTAATGTTAGAATTTTAAATTTTAAAGTGTTCCCTCTATGTATAGATGTATCCCTACTACTATGTTTACCTTTGTCTCTATCTGTGAAGAACTCTTCTGATAATTTTCCCAAAGTCAATAATTCACTTTGTTTAGGT
The DNA here is from genome assembly GCA_004026885.1 of Lyroderma lyra. NCBI lineage: Eukaryota > Metazoa > Chordata > Mammalia > Chiroptera > Megadermatidae > Lyroderma > Lyroderma lyra. Next base: position 343,227 of record PVJL010000564.1, read on the forward strand.
GATAAAAATAATCTTCTTAAAGTTTCTTCTATGAAACAAATACTTCAATATACTTTTAATATGCAATACCAGAGTTGGTAGTTTTAATGACTATGTTATCTTTGTGTAATAATTCAAAAGTAGAAACTGAAATTCCCATCAATAGGAAAATGATGAAGTGTACTATATTACATGTAAAGTATGAACTATTCTGTGCCAATTTAAAATGGGAGTATCTCTAAGATATTTTGTGAGTAGATAAAATGAAATTTGGAGAAGTGAGCCATTGAGCCTGTCAGAAGCAGAATTTCTAATATGCCCCACCAAGCTTTCCTGCTTTAATCTCCGGATCCTGTGACTATGATGAGATTTTACTTCTGCAGTTATGTTATAAGCTAGATAGATTATCCAAGATAGATTATCCAAGATGTGCTTGCTAATCACTTGAGAACTTTCTCCAGTTGCGGGCAGAAGATGTGAAAGGTATTTGAATCATGAGAAGTACTCAACGTATGAAGGGATGACATTGAATGTGGGCAGCCTTATAAAGATGAGAGTAGTCCCCAGCCTATAACCAGCAATGAAACAAAGACCTCAGTCCCATAACCATAAGGAAGTAAATTCTCCCAACGACAGAAATGAACTTGGAAGACAACACTGAGCTCCAGGTGAGGACATAGCCAGACAACATCTTGACTTTGTACCTATAAAGCCCTAAGTAGTGAATCTAGGCATGCAGTGCTGTATTGTTGACTTATAGAAATGTAAGCTAATAAATGGGTTTTGTTTTAAGCTACTAAATTTGTAAAAATTTATTATGGCAGCAATGTAAAACTAATACAGAGCCTATCTACGTATAATATACACAAAGCTACTTTTTATACATAAAACTGATATAAGTGGTTACTTGGGAGAAAGACTGAAGAGGATTTTTTCTTTACATAGTCCTGAGTGCTTATATTAGCTTAGTAATTAACAAAGTGATTTTAAAGTATAAAACCTTTTATGGAGACCTAATTGCAAAGAAACTTGGAATTTTTCCATCCAGATTCTCCATGTATTTTATGAATGCTTATACTGGACCAGGAAGTATTAGGTACTGGGTACAGAGTAGTCAATGTGATATTATCTGCAGCTTAGTGGAGGTCAGAGTCTGGTAGAGGATATTGAGTAAAGCCAAGTTTAAGTTCTATTTATTTAAGGGCTAAGTGCAGGGTGCTAGGCAGATAGCAAGGTCACTTCAGAGACAAGGCAAGAGAAGTTTACCAAAGCAGGATTTGAGAAGTACATTTTCAGGAGTGTTAAAACACTGGATGTTATTCTGAGCACCATGGAAAGCTTTTAAAACATTAAAAAATAGTCAACAGTATAATCTAACTCATAGTATAGAAATACTACTCCAGTTCCCTCATAGAGAATACACTGGAGAGGACAATGGAAGACAGATGTTTGCTTCATATGAGAGTATTGTATTATACATGTACTTATATGCCATCTGTATATTCTATTTCACATTTTAAAAATACAATGAAGTGCTCGAAAATAAGATAGCAGAAGAAGAGATGAGGTGAAAAATGTCCAAGATATTTAGGAGGCAGTATCAACAATCCTTACTGATCTTGATATGAGGGAGAAAGCAGGCGTGAGACAGCAAGAATGACATCAGTGTTTGTGTGCCATTCACTAATGGGGGAATACAGGAAGAAAAGCTATTTTGCAGGGAGAGAATGATGGTCCCTATTCTGGGCTTGCTACGTTTGAGGTACTTCTGAGACATCCAAATGCAGATGGTGGGTAGCAAGCTCAGTTCTGAAGTTCAGTGGAGCAATCTGGATTTTGTATCTTTCCCTCCAGCATTACTGATGTGTAATTGGTATATAAAAATTGCACATAATTAATGTATATAATGTAGTAAGTAAGTTTGGCCATATGTATATACTCTTGTTACCATCACCACAATCAAGGTAATAAATGTTAGATTTTATATCTTATGTAGGTTTTTAACACCACATAACAGAAAATATAACTAATAGTGGCTTGTAAAACACAGGTTTGCTTTTCTTAAATATAAACACTTTGAGGCACGCAGCTTCAGGCATGATTTTAGTTGCTCAAAAATGTCATCGAAATCTTGCCTCTTTTTAGGTTTCTGTTTCTTTATATCTAGAGAGAGAGAGAGAGACTGTGTGTGTGTGTGTGTGAGAGAGAGAGAGAGAGAGAGAGAGAGAGAGAGAGAGAATGAGAATTGGTGTGACAGACCTAGGAATCATGTCTAAGTTCAAAGATGAAAAGAGAAGTTATGGGCCCAAATAGTTTTCTCCCACTTTTATCTAAAAGCTCCTTAGCAGACTTTTCTTATAGTTCATTGCCTTTAAAGTGGGATATGGCAAAGAATAAAGGAAATCAGTAATAGTAGTTAGGTTAATGAAGCAATAAAATCAGCCCCAAAATACAGATGACATTTCAATCTGTGGCACTAGGTCCAGGGAAACTGTGTAGAGTTAAAAATATTTGCAAAGATGCATCTGATAAAGGATTGCTATTCAAAATATACAAAGAACCCTTAAAAGTTAACAATAAGAAAGCACATAACTCTCGATGAACAAATGGGCCATAGATCTGAACAGACACCTCAACAAAGTATATAGATGGAAAATAAGCATATGAAAAGATGCTCCACATTGTATGTCATTAGGGAAATGCAAATTAAAACAACAATGAGATAACACCACACAACTATTAGAATGGCCAACATCTGGAACACTGACACCATCAAATGCTTATGAGGATGTAGAGAAACAGGAACTCTTATACATTGTTGGTGGGAATGCAACACGGTACGGCCACTTTGAAAGACACTTGTTTGATTTCTTACAAAACTATACATACTCTTACTATACAATTCAGCGATTGTGCTCCTTGTTATTTACCTAAAGGAGCTGAAAACTTATGTCCACACAAAAACCTGCACAGAGATGTTTATAGCAGCTTTAGTCATAAGTGCCAATACCTGAAAGCAACCAAGACTGGATAAACTGTGGTACATCCAGACAATGGGATATTACTTGATGATAAAACGAGATAAACTATCAAGCCATGAAAAGACATGGAGGAACCTTAAATGCATATTACTAAGTGAAAGAACCTAATCTGAAAGGCTTACTTTACGGTATGATTTCAATTATATGACATCCTGGAAAAGGCCAAACTATAGAGGCAATAAAAAGATCAGTGGTTGCCAGGGGTTGGGGGAGGGAGGGAGGGATGAATAGGTGGAGTACAGAGGAATTTTAGGGCAGTGAAAACACCCTGTATGACACCATAATGATAGATACATGTCATTATATGTACCACTCTGGTGGAGGATATTGATAATTGGGGATGATATGCATGTAGAGGGGAGGCAGGGGGTACCTGAAAAATCTCTGTATTTTCCTTTCAATTTTGTATGAAAATAATACTGCTGTAAAAAATACAATCTTCTTTTAAAAAAGTCAAATTATAATGATAAATTATTTGGGAAAAATAAAATCACTAAAAGGGTATTCATTTGTTTATTCATTAAGCTGACAATTAGCACAATTGTTCCAGGCACTCTACTAATCATTGAAGAGGCAGCCAGCATTGTAATTTAAAGTGACAGGAACCCAAACAAATGCCTATGCTTGTCCTGCAATGCCCGTAAGCAGACGTCACTAATTCCAGGCCTCCTTCCCACTCATGCCAAACTTGACTTCAGAATCATTACCAACATAACCTAACAGGTCACCATTAACCATTAATTAGAATTTGGCGTGCAAGATATAATCTATTTCTCATGCCTTATCTAGTGCATTGTATATATGCCAGAATTTAACCTTAACGTGTTTGAAGAAAAATACAGATTATTATTAAAATAATTCAGAGCTCTTATTTAAAAGAAATATACATGTTTTAATTAAAATACAGTAATTACATCTGCATGACTGTATTATATTAGTCCTTTGTCTCCTGATTTATAGGTTACATGGTAAAAGTGAACATATTTTCCCTTCCTTTATATGCATCTCATATATTTACAAAAATGCAGACTATAAAGTCATCAATATGATTAATGCAGAGTTAAAAAAATTCCCAGAATATATTCTATTTTACATATTCAAATATATAAAAATCTAAGAATATATTAGGCTTTGAAAATTACTGGAAAATATTTCTCAAATGTCTTTACTATATGTGAAATACACTGATTGTTGGCACATTTGATTCTGCACTTAGTATTTACATGTGAACTTTTTTTTTCTGTATTGGTTTGAGGGATTAAACCTCAACCTTCTATAAAACTAGCAAGCTAAAGATCACTTTTTGTCAAACTATACAGGTTATTTACCACAAGAATGGTCTAACAAATAATAAAATCTAGTGAACACTTTAAAAGACTACAATGAAATGCAGCCATCTACAAATAATAGCTACTATTTTTGAGCACAGAATCTATGATAAGAAATTTACATTCATTATCAGATATAATTGTCATAATATATTATCTCATTAATCATTACAATTATCACAAAGCAATCCTGCAAGGTGTCAGTATAACCATTTAAGGATGAAAAATAATTGAAGTTTAGGTTCAAGGTCAACATACTCAGTAAGTTGTAGAGCTAGGAATTTAACTATAGCCTAATTTAAAATAACTAGTATTAAATATGTTATTGAGTAAATATTCTTCAATAATTTTCAAATATGGGAAAATGCATAGTTATCACCTGTCTGTCTAGGATGGAGTCTTACAAAATTTGAGCTGGAGATAAAGCCTCTCAGATACAGATGAATTTCCTAGACTCTCTTGTAGCTAAGTAGGCTGAAGACATAGCATGAAACCATTCATGCCATCTCCTTACAGGCAAAGCTGCTTGTCCTAGACTTTCTTTCCTACAGAATTTTATTGGCACCTGCTATGGCCTAAATGTTTGTGCCTCCATTCATATGTTAAAATCCTATCCCCCAAAGTAATAGCATTAGGAGACGAAGATTTGGGAAGTGGGAGTAGTGCTCTTATAAAAGAGGACCCGCAGAGATCCCTCACCCCTTCTACTATGTGAAGTAAGAGCAAAAAGGCAGTCTTTCAAGGAAATGGGCTCTCACCAGACAGATTCTGTGGGTGCCTTGATCATGGCCTTCCCAGTCTCCAGAACTATGAGAAAGAAATTCCTGTTCTCTATGAGCCATCTAGTCTATGGTGTTTTGTATGGCAGGCTGAAAAGTCTAAGACAGTATTTATGCTGTCCAGGAATATCATGTCATGTTGGAGAAGATGAGTAGAAGCAGCTCCTCTTGTTCTCAATCCAGTGAGATACCAGACACATAAAGAAATAAATACCCTTATTATACAACAAGTTGACAATGCACTGTAGAATTGTATGCCTGAAACCTATGTAATCCTTGCTAACAGATGTCACCCCAATAAGTCTAACAATAAAAATGAATTTAAAAAAAAAAGAAATAAATACCATCACAGTGTATTCAATTGTAGAGAAAGAAACAAAATCTTATGGGGAAAAAAATAGAAAAAAGTCATTTATTTATGCTAGGGAATTCAGAAGGGTTTTCCAGATTATTTGTCTGCTCAGGCTGCCATTAGCAAAATTTCGTAGACTGGATGGCTTAAACTACAGGAATTTGTTTCTCACAGTTCTGGAGGTTGGGAAGTCCAAGATCAAAGTGCCAGCCAATTTTGTTCCCTAGTGAGGGCCCTCTTCCTGGCTTGCAAATGCTTTCTTGCCCTGTCCTTATGTAGGGAATGGGGCTGGGGAAGAAGAAAGGGAGAAGGAGGGAGAAGGAGCGGGAGAGAGAAAGAGAGACGGCGGGGGAGGGAGAGGGAGGGAGAGGGAGAGAGGGGGGGGAGGGGGGAGAGAGAGAGGGAGAGAGAGGGAGGGAGAGGGAGGAAGAGGGAGGGAGAGGGAGAGAGGGAGAGAGGGAGAGGGAGGGAGCGAGAGAGAACACATGTACTGGTATCTCTTCCTCTTCTTATAAGGCCACTAATCCCATCATTAGGAGCCTCATCCTCATGACTTCATCTAAACCAGGTATGTCCAACCTGTGGGCCAGGGCAGCTTTGAATGAGGCCCAACACAAATTCTTAAAACATTATGAGATTTTTTTTTACCTCTTTTTTAGCTCATCCACTATCATTAGTGTGAGTGTATTGTATGTGTGGCCCAAGACAATTCCTCTTCCAGTGTGGCCCAGGGAAACCAGAAGGTTGGACACCCCTGACCTAAACCTAATTACCTCTCAAAGGCCCCACCTCCAAATACTATCACATTGAGGGTTAAAATGTCAACATACAAATTTGGGGGACATGCAAACAGTCAGCCATATCACAGAGGATGTAAAAAACAAAGTGAATATTAAAGGTTCATGGACTTTTGGTCTGAGTCACGTCTGTTTTTAAGGCATGCAAAATATTGGGAAACGCTCAGTGTTTTCTCTTCATCCTGCAGATGCTGTGATAGTCAACTTATTCTCTGCCTCATACTATGTAGAAAAAGTATCCCTTCTCATTCACAAAGCTGGAAATAACTACCCCAAATATCATTTTTTGTGTGTGTGAGAAAGGGCTTTGATTACATTTTTTACAATTTTCTTGAAATAATTATAGGGTCACAGGAAGCTACAAAAATAGTACAGAGAGGTCTCATGTATCCTTCATTCAACTTCCTCCAACAGTAAAATCTTATAGAACTATATATAGCACAATATCATAAATTGGACTAAAGAGCTTTCAGATGTCACCAGTTTTTACAAGCATGTGTGTGTGTGTGTGTGTGTGTGTGTGTGTGTGTGTATGCATGCGCGTGTCTGTTTATACCTCTATGCAGTTTTACCACATGTATGGGTTTATATAACCACAACCATGATCAAGATAAATCATTCCATCATCAAAAAGGAACTCCATTATGCTACCCCTTTATAGAAGCATGCTCCCCAGTCGCTAACCCCTGACAACCACTAGTATATTTTGCACTTCTATAAATCTGTCATTTCAACAATGCTATATAAATGGAATCATACAGTACCTAACCTGTTTTGTTTTTTTTAAGAGCAAAGATACAGTACAATACATTGCAAAGCATGTGACCAATGTCAAGCAGATTTTGTCTCTTATCTGGCTAATTGTTCTGGCTTTCCATTGAATGTTCCCTTGTTAAGTCTGCTATTGCCACCTTTGGGCTCTACTCTGTTTACCTCTGGGAACACAAGCCAGATGAAAGGTGGCCACACGTACTCATTAAGAGGTACACAGGGCCACATTCTTAACCAGAGATGCTCTCAAAGGACTTGACAGAGCTCAGTTTTCTAGTTTATATGTGAAGTGACATTTTTCCCGTTCATAGAGATGATACAACTTGCTCACTAGAAGGTTTGGGCAGCTAATGGGATTATTTTTCTACTAGAGGGCAACAAATACATAGTGACATTAATGACCAGTAATGGAACTTCAGATGACGTAAGAGGGAAGGGAAAGAAAGTCAACTCTCAACCAATAACAAGCATTGACAGCATGGCCCTTCACCACCTGGTCTCACAAGAAGCCGGAATAGAACAAGGAGATCAGGTTGCTGGGAAGCACTGTTGCACCAGGTTATAGAGTGAATTGGCAGCAGGTATTCCTTACCTTTGGTGCAAAAAACATGCTAGCTTCATTGCTACTAATGGTCTGCACGCTCGTCAGGGTCATAGGGCAGATGTGCTCTTGCTGTGGAAAGTAAAAAGACAAAATCCAAGTTTTTCTTGACTTACTCAAAACCCTCCTCACATCTTAAAGGAGGTAGAAAAACTATCCCCTCTCATTCACAAAGCTGGAAATAACACTGTAAATGTCATCTTTTATTAGTAGGGCTCTAATACATGTAATACATTTTTATTAAATTGATTTTAAAAATCTATTTTACCTATGTACACATTTTCAGTAAAACACATTTCATAGTGTTTTACTTGTGCAAGGATCAAATACACAAATGCCATTAAAAATGGTGTTTTTCTCTAGGTGGTAAATTTTAATTAGAAAGAAATTTTTTTACTCCTCCATATTTTCTTCTGTTTTTAAACTTAGAATTAACATTCACTAGCTGTAAAAATAAAGCAATGAAGAAAAAAGGCAAATGACAATGCAAGCGTTATAACAGATTGTAAGTTAATACATTAGCATTTTCTCAAGCTCTGTTTTGTGTTTTCCAAGGCTGTTTAAGAATACTACCAAGTTTGACCTTCAAGACAACGCTGTGAGTTAGGGGTTCTTTCTGCTGAGCAAAAAGACCCTCTAGAACACACAGTAGGAGATGTAAAATCAAAGATTTATCACCAGTGAATTAAAAGAAAATTGTACACATTAATAAGTGTTGAAAGCACAGGATGAACCAGACATTATAGAGACAACCTCCTATTTTGTTCTCTTTTTCCCAGGGGGTGCACTGGAGTCCTGTGTGCTCACTTTTTAAACCCAGTGGGGTAACTGTGAGCAGGTGGGTACTACCAAAATCAAGTTCTGCACACAGGGCATACTGAACAGGCCAGACAGGGAAAACTATTTCTTCCATCGTAAAAGTTGGACTAGTGTTATGTGGCCGCATGACTTCTTCTACCTGCAATTTGATATATAATGCTTCCAGAAAGGCTCTTTGAGGATTTTAAATATCTTCCTCCAAATTTCAGAATGCTCCTGGCAATCTATAATGAGCATTGCCTGCTTTATAAGGACAAACACACAAGTACACTTAAGCATGTTCATACGTGTGCATACGCATGCAAACAAAACACGTACATAAAGCAACAATGTTTTTAATTTTTAAAATTCATATTTCCTATAACGGGTATTCATAGCCTTACTTTATAGATGATAAAATTAAGACTCTGGAAATGCAATTGACTTGACTAACCTACTACTAGTGAGTTGCCCAGCTTGGACTTAATAAACACAAGTTTCTTGGTTCCAAAGGTCACACTCTCCCCATTAATATCCTGTCTCCTCAAGGTTCCCAAAGTATTTTCTGGCTCTGAAATTCTAAAACTTTGACTCCTGTGAGAGGAGAGCTTCAAATTATGCAGTACTGTGTTGCTTTCTCAGAGTAATGAGTGAAGGCAAGATGAAAGTGACTAACTGACCATGATGCAATCACTAAGGATTCAATAGATGTCAAGTAGTTGTAGGATCAAGACCAGTGTCATTAAATTACGGGTGTTACGTCTATCTGTCTATCTGTTCACCATTGTTATCTGCCTTAGTGATGCCATAAGTGAGAAACAGAATCTCCAGTTCATTAAAACATGGTGAGCATGACCACATACATTCAAATGCACTCAAATAAATGCATTTTGCTTTTACTTGTGATGAGTCTCATGTTGCTCCACCAACAGAAACTGACAAAAAGAACATGAATTGAGATTTTGCAAAAGCATAGTAGGCCTAATAGTGAACATTAAATTGCAAAGTTCTCTTTTCCATGGCAAACTTTCCAGGCACTGGAGCTTTTGAAAATTTCTTTTTAATAGAGTACCAAAGCAATTCTGTTGCCCCCAAGTTCTTAGATTTCTTTTTAAGGTAAAGCTTGCTTTCTGAATCTTGTGTTTTCCCTGTGTTTTCTACTGTGAAGTTCTCAGTGGATATATGACATTTTACTGGTACTGTAGTGCTCTTCTGAGGAGCCAGGGACCTTCTGAAACTCCCAGGTTCCATCATAAAGAGGATTACAATAGATTTATGGTACACAGGAAGTGAGTTATGAAGTGTTTTCTGTTAGGCATCGTTTTAACAGAGAATCTTTCTTGAAAATTTGGTGTTGGCAGAAAAGAACACTCTCGCCTGAATGAACAAATTATTTTTCTGAGCCGAGATTTTTCCCATAAACTCAGTCTTCCTTGAAGAGTTATCGATTTACTTCTTGGCTTATGAATCACAAGTAAGACTAAAAGAATCAAAAGGAAAATTAAAAACATATACATCAAAGAGAGCAAAGAGCTGAATCCTTTTTTTATCCTCTCTGCTATGAGTGTGGTTAGAGAAAGCCCAGGAGTAGCTATGTAGCCATTATTTGAATAATTTATTTCTTGAAGTAATCAGATCCCACCAAAAAAAAAATAACCATTATCTATTAAAAGGTAAAATGTGGGTAATATATGGTAGTCATCAATGCCTATTATATCTTTGGGATCTTAAGCATATATTTTTAAATGTTATTTGTAATCAAATCAGGAAATAGATGTGTTTAGCTGAAAGGCATGCTAGTGTGCAGCCTAGAACAATTTTCATGAACCTTAAGAAGTGAAGAAAAAGACAAGTTATCACACCTCTTATCTAGAAAGCTTCAATAACTAACTTGTTTTTTTGTTTAAATACAATGAGAAGCATAAGATTGTTCTGTTTCTTCAGTACCCCAGCCCATTCCAGTTCAGGATGTTTACACATGCTTTTTCCTATGCCTGGAATAGTTTTTGCCCAACTCTTTCTCATCTTGACTTAATGACAGATACTTATCGAGGCTCTCTCTGAATCAGTGTTGCCACTTCCCTCCATTATTCTCATAACATTTGTTTTCCCCCTCTTTTTACTTATAATTTTTGTATATATTCTACTTATTTGTTCACTTGTTTAATTTCTGTGGCTCCCTTTGGGATAAAAAGTCTATAAAGCTATTGCATCTCAAGTGCAGGTTGATTTACCATGAAGCCAGTGAAGTTTAAGCTTCAGAGGTAGTTACCTGACTTATATTCATGAATTGATATTATTTTTATTTTCTTTAAGACAGTTCTCAAATTTAGTAAATATCGAGCCCCAGAAATCTGGGTTTGCCCTGACCACTGTGCCTAAACTCCTGATTCATAGAAACTGTGAGATAATAAATGAGTGTTGTTTTAAGCTGCCAACTTATGGTAATTTGTTCTGCAGCAATAGAGAACTAATACAGTAACTAGTGTCTGATGTAGTGCTCATCACATGCTAAGAACCCAAAAATATTTAATGAAAAAAGGATTAAATTTAGGCTCTTTTGGATCCATTCTTGGATTTCAGGGTTCATTTAAAGAATGTATCCCCTCTACAACCAGCAAAGAAATGGTCCTACATCTACAAACAACTAATTCTGCCAGCAATCCAAAAGAACTTGGAAGCAGATTCTTTCCAAAAACTTCCAGTAGAGCCCAGCTACCTCAGTCCTTGACTTGGCCTTGTGCAGCCAGCAACAGAGACACCAGCTAAGCCAGCCTGGATATTGGAACCATAGAACGTCTTTGCTGAGAATCATCTGCACTGAAACCAGAGTTCATCCCCTACCCTGGCCACTGCTCAGAGCCACCTTTCCGCCACCTCTTTACAGCATCTTTGGCCTATTCCAAGTCCCCCACTGCAGCACCAATGTTATACTATAAAGATGAGGAGGCAGGAATATTTAGAGCTATGAGATTATGTAGGAGATTTCCTAGGAGCAAAGAAGATATTTAGGGTCTTAAATAGCAAATAGTGCTGTTTGTTTTCGATGCACTAAGCAAAAGGAGAGCTATTGCTATTATAACACAAAGGCCCAAGGAGACTGTAATGTTTTCACTGAAGTGGTTGAAACTTACTGTTCGAGAGTGTTATGTTATAATTTCTTTCTGGCCTTGTTCTTTGACATAATTAATATGGCTCATTTGGACAGAATTGTTAAGAATATTAATGAAAATTATTATGTTCATATTGACTGGTTGAGTGCTTTACAGCATTTAAAGTCAGAGAAAACTTTGGTAATTTGAAAACTTAGAAGACATAAGCTTCAAACCATTCTTTATTCTTTATGCTTTAGCATCACATTAGGATACTAAGTGAGAAAGTACTATTGTTATTGTTAAGTAATGTCTATTTAAGTGAAAGGGCAACTATTATTTGGGCGGCAAAATGCGGTGTATTTCATAAAAATATTCTCACTTTCAAAGAAATTTATTTTTTCCCTTTAAGGTACTAGTAAAAATTTTAGTTATTAACTAAAACATATGAGAGAAAGGCTCTTGAAAACCCCTTATATACACTTTCCTGCATTATAGAGTACATTTAGTGGAAATAGAGAAAAGAACAACCTTTTACTTAGCAGTTAGTTTCCTTAGAATCATGACTTAGAAATGTGATGCTTCCAATTTTATCTTCTGAATGAGATTCTCAACTTGATGCAATAAAAACGTGATTGCATTCTTCTGAAAATTTTGATCAAGTATGCCTGCCTTCATCTTGTAATTCCTCATTAAATGAAGTTAATGTTGAAAACTTTTTTCAAGATGATTTTATTGTGCTTTTTCTGTCAAACCTTGAGCCCATATTAAAATGATCAAGTACTCATCCCTGAGTGCTCTGTTGTAGATGCAAAAATATGATCAAAGAGGACTGACAATCAAGTGAACATAGAAATTTGAAGAAGCCATGAATAGGGCTGAATTTCAGAAGTATCCTCTATAGAAAGTTCATTTTTTTAAAATATAAACTTCATAAATCATTTTTTCCTCACAAAAGCAGGAAGTATGACAAAGAGAGCAGAATACAGAGATGTCATGACCGACATCTTGCGAAGGAAACAACAATGGTGGATTTAGCCATAAAGCAAGCAAGCTATCCTTCCTTAAGTATTTCATTCCTCCAGCAATTAAGGGTACTCATGGCCCACTGTGACACAAAATTAAAGCAACATCAAAACTTTTGCAGATAGGTCATCTCCCACAGGAGACCTAGGCAACTGTAGTGGAACTCCCATGGAGTCTCAGAACACATCTTTACCCAAGCATACCTCTATTCAGGACAGTCATCAGGGGCTCTGTAGCTGCTGAAATTGTGAGCTTTGCTAAAACATGATAGTCCCCAAATGTCCCTGTGTTCCAATATCTATTGCTATGAAACTAATCACTTAGTTTTTTAAAACACCACCAATGTACTATTTCTTACAATTCTCTAGGTCAGGAATTCAGGCAGGGTTTGGCTGGGTAGTTCTGCTCCACATACCAATGGTTGAAGTCAATGTCTCAGCTGCATTTGGCTGGTGGCTCAGCTAGTCTGGTAGATGCAAGAAGGCTTCACTCTCAGTGCTCCTGCACATGGTCTTTCTATCCTCACATGCTGTCTCATCCTTCAGTTTTCTGGCTTAAGCTTCTTTACATCATGGAGGCTGACTTCCTATAAAGAGAAAGCAAAAGATGTCTTTTCAAAGTTAGGCCTGAAACTCACAGTGTCATACTTGCCATATCCTGTTGGTCAAAGTAAATCACAAAGCCAGCTTAGATTCAAGAGGAGAGGAAACTGATTCCATCTCTTGATAATGTGAATACAAAAAGGGAAAGAATTGATCGTGGTCAACTTTGGAAAACAACTGAACACTGTATCTCTATGTTGCTTATTCAGAGTCTCAAACTGGCCTACTTCCTCCCAGAGTAGCTAAAATGACCTCAAGCACATCTTCTGGCAATGTGGTATAAACAAGAATAGGGCAATGTAGGAATTCATAGTAAACACATCTATAGTTGAATTGTGGTTCTAACTCTTCTGAGTTAAGTAATGCAGTATAATAGAAGCCCCATGAGTATTTTTTCCCAAATCTATGAAATTTAGATAATATTATTATCTTGGATAGTTATAAGAATTAGAGACACATATAAAGAGATTGACATACAAGGTCCGACAATTAATTTCACAAACTCATCCTACAAGAAGTGCTACACACCTCATTGCTGAATATCACTACGGTCACCTTTGAAGCACTCCCCTTGGGAAGCTGTACACCAACACCGGTGTCCAGTCCACCCTTCAAAGCAGTTTTGGAATTCTTTTTCTGGAATGGCCACCAGAGCTGCTGTCATGCCCCAAATCTGACAATTAAGTTCGTACACACTTTGAACAAGACCAGCTTCATGGATATGGTACCTGTGCAGTAGAACAGGGGAGAAGAAGGCATGCTTAGAAGGCCACATACTTGCTTTAAAGCTCTCCTGTCACCATCTTGAAATTCTTAACAATTTTTGAACAAGGGGCTCTGCATTTTCATTGTTCACCGAGCCTGTCCAGTGACTTAGCTGGTCCTGACTTCAATACATTGTTAGCTATGAAATCATGCAATTTCTGATTAGAAATGTTTAATATGTTTTTTACATGTGCATATGAGAAAACAGGTATATGTGTAAAATATTAATAGACAAATTGTCATTCAACCACTCAACAAATAACTATTGAGGGGAGATTTATACCTATGTTAAGAATATATTACTTTATCATTTATTACTGTTATTTTATATTTTTTACCACAAGGAGAAAGAGCAAGAAGTTTTGTGGCTCCTGAGAAAGATGTTCCAAAGAACGTTACTTGAAAGCTCTTTATTAACTAGTCACAGGAGGGCCAGTGATATGTCGATGCCTTCTCCTTAAGTGTCAACACAGAGAAGTCTTGTGGCCCACTCATTTCTCCCTGTGTTCGTTCAGCCAAGAGTAGTACCTTTATTGTGAGAAACAAATTAGTTTTGTTATGTAGAATAAAGTGATTCAACTGCCAAAGCAATCTTCATGACAAAAACAGTGTTTCTTTTTTCTCTTTTTATAAGTAAAATTAAGTATAATAATGGTATGTTTTTCTCTTTTTATAAGTAAAATTAAGTATAATAATGTTTTGCCTTAGGAATGGCAAAATTCTCTCTTCTTCTGTGACTTTAGAATTCCCTTGGTTAGTGAATTAAAGTAATTCCTTTATGTAGAAACATTTTTATATAAGACATCAGGTGATTGCCAGAAACTTTCACATTTTGAAACTTAAAAAGATAAAACATAAGCAAGTGGTCAAATTAAGCAACTCAATAAAGGCTGTAATAGTGAGGGAGGTCTCAATGGTTTCCAATGGCTTCCAAAATATAAAGTAGTAAATCAGATTTCATTGTGTTCTCACAGAAAGCACCATGATAGCTCTGTCTCCATTGTAGACCTGGGGTTACCACATGTTTGTTTCTGGTAATGATAGCCCTGGGAAGGAAATTGCCAATCTTCAGCTTATTCAAAAATCTCAAGTCTTTATTAAACCCAATCAACAGAACTGCAGTTTGACTCCTATTTTTGCATCTCCTTGACAAATCTCTAATTAAAAATACAATGATTTTGAGTATCACACTAAGGCAATGGATTGCAGTTTATGCCTTCTTGTTTCTAAATATTAATATGAAATTTCAGCTTCTAGGGAGTTCTCCCCATCTTTTATAAATGTTGATAATGAATTTCAGAAAACTAAGACTATAAGCAAAATCTCGGTGTATATGTGAGAGAGCTTTGATTACATAGGCCTGTGGTATACACACCCTCAGGTTTTTGTATTATATTTTTAACAAAGAAGTCCTAAAGATCTGGTGACTTTAAAATACTTTTATCCGACTTATTTTGTTTAGCATAATAATCTCAGGATCCATCCATGGTGTTGCAAATGGCAGTATTTCGAGAACCATATGACTTCACTCATATGTGGGATATAAAACTGAAAGCAACAAACGAACAAGACAACCAACCAACCAAAAACTCACAAACACAGAAAACAGTTCAGTGGTTACCAGAGGGGAAGGTGGAGTGGGGTGGTAGAAGAGGGTAAAGGGGGTCAAATATATGGTGATGGGAGGAGAACTAACTCTGGGAGGTGAGCACACAATGCAACACATAGACGATATAGAATTATACACTTGAAGCCTGTATAATTTTACTAACCCATGTCACCTCAATAAATTTAATAAAAATAAAATAAAGAAAAGCATGTTTAGCTATTTTACTATTTGCTTAATATAACAACAAGTAGAAAATAGTTTCTGTTCTGGCAAATCTATAATAAAAACTCAAAGGCAGATTGCATTTTGGTTAAAGTAGGGATGGTAGATTAGATTACTGTTGAGTAAATATTCACTTCTGACCTCCACTGCCCCTACCTAGATGGGAAGAATACACACCCATCATCTGCTGATGGTAGGATTGTTCATATGATGCTTTTGCCCAGAGGATGTTAGGGGACATGACAAACTGAGACTTGAAATGTGCTTGTGTGAATGTGGGCTTGGACTTGTTCTTATTAATATCACACCATTGCCATGAGAAGAAGAGGCCATACGTAGCCTCTGGTGCAAACAGAATGGGAGACACATGTTGTAGAGTTGGATCCTAGCGTCGGCTTGGAGCCAAGTGCAAACAAACTCAGCCACAATCACAAAACATTAGCCAACCTGCAGAAGCATGAGAGAGAAATAAATACTTGCTCTATGGTCTATGCATTGAATTGGGGCTTTTTTTTCTTTTTTTCTGTATGACACAATTGTGACCATAGTTAATTGATTCAACAAACTATTTAAAGAACTACATGGGTATTTTTAACCTCTTCCAAGGCAAAATCTGGTTCAGTATCTATCCAGGCAAGATAGATTCAATGCTAGAATTGTTAACTGAGACTTTAAACATCACGAGATTATTTGAAGATCACATTCTTTTTTTATGCAAAATTACAAAGCATTTATATTAAAATGAATATATGTTTCATTTATCTTACACCATCAATAATATATTCATTCTGACATTCACCAAATTTTTAAAAATGTCTATTATAAGTTACCAGGTACATGTGAGCATCATTTAGATCCCCAACCAGGTGTGCACAAGGAGTTCAAGGGGCACAAAAAAGAAGATCCACCTAGGAACTCTCTGACACATTCTCCTCATCACCTTCATCTCATGTTTTCTCAGTTGGTTAACTATGCTCTTTCCTGCTGACTTAGTTATCTCCAGAAGTTTTACTTCTATTACTGTTCACTCTACTTCCCTAACTCTTTTTTTCACTACTTTCTGTTTTTACAGCATTTTAAATAGTGTCACCAAGGAAGAAAATTCTCCTAGAAAGCCTATCTTTCTTAATTTAGAGCAATTTGGTTCCTGGGAATAGGAGGAAAGAATAGTAAAATGTTCAAAATTTTACCATTATACTCTGTGAAATGTATGTTCTATCAATTTCAAACAAATCACTTAGGTTTACTGTGCCTCAGTTTCCTTCTTCTTCCCTGTGACAGGGAAAGAATAATATATACCCATACTCCTCAGCATTGAGATGATCAAATAATGTGCCTGAAAATACTAACGTAAGTCATTCTTTCTCTTCTTTATTTAAAGGCAGTTTCAGCCATATCAATTTTTTTCCTTACAAAAACCCAGCCTTTCACTATTTCAATAATATATATCTTGTACAGTCTCTCACTAAATAAAAATATATTTCCTCTTTACAGAAGCAAGGAAACAATTTATATGAAAAACTTTTTTTCTGAATTTCTATTCTAGCATTACTATTATGGGTATGCTTGAGTGTCAGTGTATTACTACACAATGGTCGAAAATAGATCTCGTTAATGAACAGATTGCTGTTAAGATTAATATGTTTGTACCAGGGTTGTAAGTAAAATATGTATGTTGTTTTGTTTCATTTGGTTTTGTTCTTTTTTTATCTCTCCATGATGTTTTTGTTTGAAGTTGATGTGTCGGATTCAGCTATAGCCTTGCCATTGCTATAAGACCTTTCTTGGTGTTTGTCTTTAGGCTATTTATTCAGTCATCAGTCCAAGAAGTGGTAAAAGACAACAAAAACTAGTTTCATTAAATAGTCATGGTTTGGCATAAAAGTATAAAATGGAATGATTAAAATAATTTTTGAGATTTACAAATATTGTCTCTGTATTATACACCCCTTGTATATATTTTATTATCTATATGTCCTATACCCTACTAAGATGACTATCTCAGAGATTTCTTACTGTTTAAATTTCTCTACACATTTAAAAATGTCAAATCATAAAAATTGAGTTAAAAAAACTATCTAGTTGCTAAGATAAAACTCAAGACAGATTAAAACTGAAGTTTAATGGAAAATATTTATTTAAAAGCCCAGGGTCCTTTATGAATAACTTCCTTAAAATGACAATAAATGTAAACATGCCTCAGTAGTTGTAACATTAAATGTAAATGCAATGGAACCTGAAATGAATATTTCTGGAGAGAGTTTCTTAAATGCTGGAGAAGCATGACACTAAGCAATGAAGTTAATTACTCCAAAGCTTGTTGATTCATTCTGAGAAAATACGTTTTTAAATCTCATACTCATTCTAAGGCTCAGCTGTTATCTTATATTATACATAATATGACTACAACAGACCCCATAAACTATGTGCCACTGAAAGTAGAAAAGGACCTCTCTAATGTAAATACCAACTAGTACACATTAATCATAATATGCTTTGCTATCAGTTTTGCATCTGCATGTAAGAACAATGCACACAATCATTTTCTTTTCTTTTAAATGAATTTTAAGTGCATTTTAAAAAAAATGTATTATGCTTGTAGACATTGACATTTTTAAAAGCTGTTCAAGTTGAAATTAAATTAGAACAACCAGCTAATATTCATTTTAATAGAACACAAATGACTTGGTATAGGAAAAGCTGATAATGAGTTGTTCTGCTTTGCCATCATAATGTACATTTAATGTGTTGCCCTTCTCACAGCAACATGATGCCACCACCATCAACAGAACATATGCTTTGTGTTGTTTCTCAAATGCTGATAATGAGTATTTTCTGTAGCAAATCCAGTATAGAACTGTATTCTGTCCAATTCTCTAGATGCCATAACTAGAGGTACAGAGTATATAGGTTTAACTCTTTATAGAATCTATTTATATATTTATTCATTACTTTATTTTGCTTGTAGTTTAACAATATTCTGAGTGGATTAAGTTATTCATTAACATTAAATGAGAACTTACTATCTCTGCTAATTAAGAGTAAAAATATTTATTGGATATTCATAGTAATTGCAAGCTCTGGCATCACAATGTTAATAATTCTATGTATATACAATAGACTTATGGGTGATTGAGTGATTTTATATAGATTCTAAGGCTTCTACAATGTGCATGCTTCTGTACCCATTCTTAAAGAGTTAAGCATATCTCTTAAGGGTCTTTTCAACTCGGTGCTTAAGAAGATTCCATCATGAACAATGTCCTCATTAAATATCATTTTTTCCTACAATGATTTTAATATTAGTTTACAGTTGAGACCAATTTTAACCATCATTTTGATTATCAAAATAATAAATAATATTGCAAAGAAAATAAAAACAAAGAAAAATATTGGAAAAGGTTGACTGTAATACATAAACTAAATAAAGTTTGCTTGTCTACTGTCAAGGAATCTTTGCCACTTCTGACCAGAGAACTACTTCTTCTGACACCCCTCTTCTCTATTTCTTCTTCAGCCTAAGCTTTTTGTATCTTCATGACTTTGGTCAAGTTCCTGGTTTAGTACATATAACCTAAATGGATGAATGAAAGTTTCTTATGATCCTCAGCCTCTTTGCCCATATAATCCAATTAATAAAACCTACACCACAGGGTAAGTGGGATAATGAACACAGCACACTTCCTTGCGCATCACGGGTCCTCAATAATAAGTAGTCATTACTATTTTTATTTTCAAATATTTATTCTACTTCCTTACTCCTTCCCCTCATGTGTCTCAATAACAGACAGATATTTTAGGGAAATCTGTGTGCCCCATTCCATAATTCATTTACACCTCAGATCTAATAAGCAGTCTGGAAACTAGGCTAATTATTTTTTTTCCAGTCACAATAACTTCTTTCTTAGGACACATCTCACTTGCCTTATAGTAGTTGATAACCTGTCTTTCCATTCCTTCTTACTGACCCCATGAGTGAGCACAAATGCACTGAGAACATTAGTTCTACCATTCCATTAAGAGTGAAAAGTAAAAGAAAAGAAACCAACAACAAACCAAAACCTCTTAACTGAACAGATTTTAAATGCTCTGAGTACCCCAGTATACATTCAGAGCTTTCAAACAGTATTTTCTTTAGAGGTAAAATATAGACACATATGTATAAAGTTTATAGTAACTTTTAGTGGCTACATTAACCAAACTTTTTGCTTGGTAGGCATTCTTTAATTTCATTAACTATGTTCAGAGATTTCTAACAGTATTTCTTTTACAGATAAAATATACAAGCATCTAGTGGTTAAGTTAATTAAACTCATCTCTTTTATAGGCACCATTTTGTTCTCCTTAAATACCTTTAATTTTCCCATTTTCAGCCAATGAAAATTTTAGCAACTATCTGGTTATACCTTATATTATTATTAGTAGTAGTATTAGTATACTATTATATTTAGTCTTCCACATAACACTCCTTATTTTATTATATGACCATTGCTATACCTCTGAAAATACTAGGATGTAAGAGTGATTTATTGCTTCTTACATTTAAAATTACTGTAAGTGAAAGAATGAGTGAGTTGTAAAACCCTGTTGATTTCCGTTTAGTACACTGAAGACATACAGGAGGGCTAATTCATTATTGCATACTTCAGTTTTGGCATGGTGCTTAACCTTATGTAGATATATTAAATAGATGATAAGCAGAATGAAAGTAGTTCCTGAGTTGCTGAAACAACATGAAGACATTAATGACGAAACATAGATACTGTGAAGTTTACTGTTTGAATGCAGCATTTTAGTTTTGGGATTAGAGGCCTGAATTTTGCCTATTGTGGCAAATTGAAATATCCCATTTAAGCAGTTGCCTGATGGATGCTAAGAGCCATCAGGCACAATTGTTTCAAAGAAGGTAAAAAAAGAGAAAGAAACAGCATTAGAGACTTTAAAATCTTTCATTCTAAATTTAACACAATATATGCAACTTGGGAGTTCCAGCTATTGTCATGGTTAGAAATTCTGCAACCATTTATTTTTTCTTGGTGTGACAGGCAGAATTTAAAATTACTCTCAATGGCTCACACCCATGCTCAGTCCCCTCCCATCAAATACAGAAGGGACCTATGCATATGATGGGAAAGCACTCCCATACTTAGGTTATATTACATGGCCCCAGTGACTTTAAGAAAGGGAGATTATCCTTGGTGGACCGAACCTAATCAGGTGAGCTCTTAGGAGGGGTAAGTCTCCTTCTTCTGGTGAAAGGGATTTAAAGTGCTAGGGATTCTATATGAGAGAGATTCTTCATTCCTGACTTGGAAAATGGAGAGGGCCATATGGCAATCAACTTCTGGGAGCTAAAGGTGGCTCCCGTCTGACAGCCAGCAAGGAAATAGGGACTGAAGTCCTACAATCATAAGCAACTCGATTCTGCCAACAACCCAAATCCTTGATGTGTTACCCAAAGCCTGCTGACAAGAATGCACCCCAGCCAACCAGACACCTGTGAGTGAGAACCTGAGCAGAGAACACAAATGAGCTGCATTTAGATACTGACTGACAGAACTCAAAGTTTCAATCTAAGATAGGTTTCTAAACAACTAGGCATTTGCAAACTTTACACATTCTTTTTTCATACATACTTTTATTTAATCCCACCAACTCAGTAGAAAGAATATCCTTATTCTCCACTGATTTTTTTTAAACAGTCTCACATAGGGTAATTATATTGCTCAGCATCACAAAGGCAAATGAGATTGGGCAAGTTCAGGGTGCTAGGACCATAGGGGTGGTGGAGGAAGGATGCAGGGGTTGAATATATGATGATGGAAGGAGAACCGACTCTGGGTGGTGAGCACACAATGCAACACACAGACGATGTATTATAGAAATGTACACTTGAAACCTATATAATCTTACTAACCAATGTCACCCCAACAAATTTAATATAAAAAAAGAAAAGATCACAAAAGGAGACCATGAAATGATGCCTACAATTTAAAACAAGTTTTAATTAAGTAACAATGCTCTTAAAAGTGTGAGGCCAGGATAGTATTAAACATTTAAGACTCATGAGGATTGGAGCAAATGAAGCATTCATCTCGAGTTCAAAATTTAAGGTTAGGGGTAGACCAAAAAAATCTCAGTAATCAAGATAAATTATTTTTAATTCAATATTTTAAAAAATCAAAATTAATGCCAAAAATCCATGGTGAGAAAATATCACACCTTTAAATAAAGATACATCCATGAGCTGAAAAAAAAAGGGTTAGACGAGTCAGGTACTTACTGTCAGAGTTGTACAAGTGCAGATTCAGATCCTGTTTTTCTTTAAAACTTTGATATTTTGTTCCTTACTTCTCTTGAACCTTAGTCCGGGCCCTGACTCAGTAACCTATACCCTTTGGCACTTCCTTATCTTACATTTACTAGGAGGTATTAACATGTTTTCCTATTTTTGAAATAAACTCTCTACCCAGTTATTTTGGTTACTTGGCAAGTGGCAAAGTCAAAAATATAGTTCTTGTCATCTGAAAAATTGGTTTGTGGCTATTTTAGTCTGAGCTTGGTGTGAAAAGGTCCTGGGCCTCAATCACTAATATGTCCTATTTCTCCTTAATGTCATTATCTTGGCTGAAGCTAATGCCTTAGAGCATGTGTGTCCAAACTTTTGGCTTCCCTGGGCCACACTAGAAGAATTGTCTTGGGTGACATGTAAAATACACTAACACTAACAACAGCTGATGAACTAAAAAAAAAAGTTACAAAAAAATCTCATAATGTTTTAAGAATTCGTGTTGAGCCACATTCAAAGTGTCCTGGGCCGCAGGTTGGACATGCTTGTCTTAGACAATGAGGCATGACAATGAGGAAGCATTCAGAACTCTAGTCCTTCATTGGCCACATGGCCGTTGAAATTTTTGAAATAGTATTGGAAGCGTCAGGTTTAAAGGTAGACATCTTGTCTAAGATTGACTAGGGTATAAGGTAAAAGTGGACAAGGTCTTCAGCCACTGAAAGGCTGAAATTGTTGTCATGGACCAAATCACTCTAGATGACTTCTTCTGCTTGAGAAGGTGTTATTATACCACTCAGGGAGGAGCAGGATAGGCAGAGGGACAGGGGGAGAGGGAGGGTATAATAAAGAACTCTAATACAGTTCTAACAGCTGAATGGTGACAAACCTGGCTTATTACCTAAGACTCCTTACTCACAATTTGAGTGTCTTTACTCTATAACATTCAATATTTCCAGGCTTATTAATAACTTAGAAACATGTTAATATGTCCCAAAAGTTACCTACTCAAGAAGTAAATATTCATTCAAAAAATCTAAATATTTAATTTACTAACAAGTGAAATGAGAAGTGGGAAGGTTTGTTTTAATAAATTTAGAAAATATATTAGCATATTTATTCAAACAAATCAGATATTTTGGCATTGACCACATTAATGGAATCCTGATATGAAGTCCATTAGGATAGCCCTATATTGAATAAGTTTGAACACAGAGGAAAGAGTGCCACAATTTGTTTTTTATGTCTACATGCATACAAGCTAATATAGTAACATCACTCATACTACTTGACATATCTACATTAGAATTTATAAAGAAATAATAACACTCAACTGGCATACTGACTGGTTAGCAATATAGAACATAGAAACTGTATCCTTTAAAAAAAACTAGCTTTGAATAAATCATGGTAAAATTTTCTGTTTTCCAATATTATAGTTATCTGTAGGCACAAGTAATAAATATGTCATGTGACAAAGACTAGTGCCTGAACATTGATTATTCCAGTGCTGCTCATTAATAATCATTAATAACAGATGAATTATTCAACCAGTTATGAACTGGTTTAGTTCTCAAGCAAGATTTTTTGTTATTTAAAATTACAAAAAAATATAATAAAATTTTGAGCTAAAGAGTTTTCTGATATTAATTAGACAAAGAGAGACTTAGCTTTCTTGATCTACCTATATTATCTATCCCTCTAGGCAATAAAATGAGGCAATTGTAAGTCTCACCTCAAGAAAACTGAATGAAGTTTCTACTTAACAGATATATTTCAGCTAATAATCTCAGAATGAATGATAGAATTAGAAAGTTACAATTCAGTAGCCCCTAATGGATTACGGGATGACAGTGGTGATCCTCAATGACCGCCAACATCACCACAAAGGAAACAACAGACATGTATCTCCCAATGAAATTACTGTGTCATCTCTGAAGTGATTTTGCCAACAAAAGGAATGAGAATTCACTATGTTAACAGAAGAAAAAGCATTTGATCATATGTGGAAATAAAGAAAAACACCTTTGATAAAAATTCAACACTAATTCATGGTAATAACTTTTAGCAAACTTGCATTAGAATGTAATTTCCATATTGTAGCATCAATAGCTAACATATGTAAGTGTGAAACACTAGACACATTCTCAATAAAATCCATAGCATGACACAAAGGTATGAGACCAATCCTGTTGTTCAAACCTGAACTAGATTGCCTGTGT
This sequence comes from Lyroderma lyra, assembly GCA_004026885.1. Lineage (NCBI taxonomy): Eukaryota > Metazoa > Chordata > Mammalia > Chiroptera > Megadermatidae > Lyroderma > Lyroderma lyra. Next base: position 367,500 of record PVJL010000564.1, read on the forward strand.
ACATCCATGCCCAGGAATGTAAAATAAAATTTATGAATAATAACTTTTAATAATGTCTAATTATGAATAATGAAAAGAAAGAGATAATATGATCCTCTTAAGAAATTGCCTGCCAAATATTCAAATGTATAAGAAACTTCTATAGCAAAATCAGGAGTCTTGCCAAACAAATTAAATATAATAGCTAATTAGAATGTGTAATGTAAAATATACCATTCAAAACAACAGTAATATCCAAAATATACATTAAAGGAGAACAAAAACGTACATGACCTTATGCAAGCAAATATAAAAACATTTTTGATAGATTTAAGTAAAAGAAGTCTCAAGTAGAGCAATATACTGTGTTTATTCACGGTGAGCATAATATTGTACAGATGTCAATTCTCCTTAAATTATTTACAGATTTGTACCTTACCTGAGGAGTTTGGCCTCGCCTCAGCAGATGAGTGGTACGCCTACAAAGCATCAAGGTAAAACACTGAGTGAGGGCCAAGGGGAGCACCCACCTCAAAATAAGGGGCCACAACGGGTCCCTGTACTATCAGTTGTGGGAGGTCCCAGGCATGGTTGCTAGATCAGATTTCCGCTTATTTCCTACTGGAGGTTCTGAGGGAAATGAGTGCTTTAGTCTGAGGCCAGCTGCCTCAGGTCCCCAGAGGGAGAAGTTCCAGGCCCTGTCAGGAATCAGGAAAGACCCCTGTGTGAACTCTGCATGACTCATTCCTCAGCAACCCAGAACAGAGTGGGGATGCCCCCACTAGAACCCTACCAGTGTGGTTAGTCTGGGAAGCCCAGGCAGGCATGGCCAGAAGTGCTCACCCTGACTTCCTCCGCAACAGCTGTGGAGTTTGAGGCGTTGGTCTGAGAGGTGTGGCCTCACATCAGCATAGCTAGGAGTCCCAGAATTGTATATTGAGGTAACGAACATTTGGTAGAATTGAAGGGACACACTTCTGCCAGAACTGAGGCAGCCCCACAGAGTCCTGCCTTACTCTAACATGCCTCAGTCCTGTCAACTTTGAGTGGCTCAAGCTTGGCCATTAGACTTAATACCCTCTTACTGCCACCTAAGGAACTGGTAGGATGGGAAAATTTGGTCTGAAGGGCAGCCTCAAGTCAGCAGAAGGAGGAGTCCAAGGACAGGTTAGGAATTAAGTTTAGGATCCTGAGTTAGAACTGAGATGACAAGTCCCTGCAGAAGAGAAGAAGTCCCCGGAGTCCCCCCAACCCTGCCTGCCTAAAACAGTACCCTTAAGAGAACCAGCAGAAGAAGCTTTCTTGGACCCAAAGTAGAATCTCTCCACCTGGGCTGTACACACTCTCTCTTCCTCTGTCTTCTAGGGTGACCTGTTCATTAGGCTCATTGTTTGAACTCCTGCCTGCTGTCCGTGACCACAGCCATCATGCCTAGAGGTCAGAAGAGTAAGCTCCGTGCCCGTGAGAAACGCTGCAAGGCCCGTGCTGAGAGCCTGCGTCTGCAGAGTACCCAGGCTTCTGTTGCAGCAGAGGAAGGAGAGTCCTCCTTCCCTCCCTATCCTACCACTGGGGTCAGACCTGAGAATCTGGCCGAGGCAGAGACCCCTAGCACTCATAATGAGCCTCAGGAAACCCCATCTACCACCAATACGACTGCAGCTGTGTCAGGCACCGATTCCAATCACGTTGCCAGCGAAGAAGATGAAGCAAGCGCAAAAGCTTCACAGATCACTGAGAACTTTTTCAAAGATCCTTTAAACAAGAAGGTGGTTATACTGGTGCAGTTCCTGCTGTATAAGTATCAAAACAAAGAGCCAATTATGAGAACAGACATGTTGAAGTGTGTTAACAAAAAGTACAAGCCTCAATTCAATGAGATCCTCAGGAGAGCCTCTGAGCACATGGAGCTGGCCTTTGGGGTTGACCTGAAGGAAGTAGATCCCATTAGGCGCTGCTATGCCCTTGTCAGCAAACTAGAAATCTCCTTTGATGGAACGATGGACGAAGAAGAGTTCATGCCCAAGACTGGCCTCCTGATGATTGTGCTGGGTGTGATCTTCATGAAGGGCAACTGTGCCACTGAGGAAGAGATCTGGGAAATACTGAATATGATGGGTGTCTATGGTGATAGGATACACTTCATCTATGGAGACCCCAAGAAGGTCATCACAGAAGATTTCGTGCAGCTGCAGTACCTGGAGTCCCGCCAGGTCCCTGACAGTGATCCCCCACGCTATGAGTTCCTGTGGGGTCCAAGAGCCTGTGTTGAGACCAGCAAGATGAAAGTGCTGGAATTTTTGGCCAAGATCCATGATACCACCCCGAGCGCCTTCCCAGACTGGTATGAAGAGGCTCTGAGAGACGAGGAGGAGAGAGCACGGGCCAGACAAGCAGCCAGGGCTCGTTCTGCTGCCAGGGCCAGTGCGCGTGCCAAGGCCACGGCCAGCAGATCTTCCCGCACCAAGTGAGGTCCGACCCAAGCTCTTCGCTTTTTTGGTTCAACAGGTGTGTCCATGTTCTAATAGTGGGGGGCCAGGATGGGGCAGAAAAGTGTCTATCGTCTTTGTGTTCCTACAGTATATTGCTAACTTGGAACTTTACCTTTTTCTTTGTTTTAGGTTATATTTCACAGGTCGAAGCCTGAGGCAGATGGTTTTCTTTGTGGAAGAAACGAGAAGTCAACATTCAAAGTAGTGGATGGCGGGGGTGGGTCTGGAGGGAACACGGTGGGTATCACCTCTGTGTTCCTGTTCTATACGGTAAACTTAAGAGTTTTAACTTTTTTTCTTATTTCTTTCTACTTCCTCTCATTATATTTCAAATGTTGATTCTTTAAGAGAAAGCTTAAATAATTTCAGACTCTAAATGTATTCATGATTTTAGTTACATGTTTATTGTTGTTTAATAGATATAAGATTAGGAATTTTATAATTTTGTAAAACAAATTGGGAAACCTTTCATATTTACTGAACCATAACAACAACAACAAGGAAACCTACCATTGTAATGGGAATTTTCTTGGAAATATGAAAAAATTTAGCAGTACAATTATCAGGATCCAAAAGATAGAAGGGGAGGAAAGTAAAAGATGTTCGGTTCTTGGTTTCCCTTATTCATTTCAGTCTGTTCTATAAAAATAAAAGCTACATACCTGGGTTTGCTTAGCTTACTAAAGAATGTAGGAGAAATAAAATGTAAATAAACTAGAATTCATGTGTTTACTGGCTCATTTGTTCCCCAAACATTAATCGAATATCTGCTCTTTGAAAGTCCCCATGTTAGAAATGGGTCAACTAGGGTACAAAATACGCCTTTTCTTAGAATTTCACAGTCAAGTAGCAGTAATCCTATAGGAAAGATGGTGAAGGACCCTCTAAGACCCGAAGGACAAATAAGAAGAAATAAGGAGGTAAGGAGGCAGGGAAGGAGTTGGGAGAAGTGGGAGGGGGAGGCTGTCTGGATGAAACAATACGGTATAAATTCCCCCAGGAAAGGCTTTGGGGGTTTTGGAAACTAAGAGGGTGGTAGACTGGATGAGGGTATGGGACTCGTGCACAGAGGCCCGACAGACGATGGACAGATGGTGATTCTCAGTGTTGAAGGATAAAACCCTGGAATGAAAACTGCTCTTAAGAGTTACTGTGATATAATTATTAGTAAAGCTGAGGCAAACCTCCTCCTGAGGCAGACAGGGAAGGTGCCTGAGCTCTATTCACATCCAGTTGAACACAGAGCACAATCCAGGTGTTTTATGCACAATCTTCAAGGAATTTCTGAGAAATGAAGGTGATATTCCCTTGAGGTGAGGTGCTGAGAAGTTACTATGTTGGCTCTCTGTGCCCCGAACTAGGTGCGAGAACCAGATCCCAACACATTAAAGGGGTGTTTAAATTAGGTTATCTTGGGTGTCATTTTGCACTCGAAAGGAGGGCTCCATATTTGGTGGTGACGAAACGAATGAAAGTTGGGGTAGTTTGGATGGAAAGGCACCCGAGAGGGAAGCTGTTGATCCTTGACACAAATTCTAGGACCTCTGAGTTGCATCCAACTGAGGAAGACTCCCCCACATTTAAATTAAGTAACTTACCCTCAAGTGAGGGAAAGTTCATTTAGTTTTACTTGCTAAGCAGCATTATGGGCGAATTTGGCATTATTTCTCCTAGAAAGTGACATCTTCTCTGTTATCTCCTGGATTAATAAAAAACAAATCTCCCCAGAGTGGAGGGTGGTATCATCTGTGGTTTAAAAATTCATATGATAACTGCCATTTATTAAATGCCTAATATTTTGTAATTATTCTGTCATTGCCATTGCATACATTCCAACAGTCCTACAAGACAGGGCTTGCAGACGAAGAACTTGTAATTTTCACAAGTTCACATGACTGATAAGTAAAAGAGCTCATGCTAGACCCCCTGTGCAAATGTTTCTAGCTCCCACCTTTTGCCATTCTTCCAGCCTGAGGCCATGCTTCTATATCTTCCTTCTCTAGTCCTCTCCCTACCCAGACAAGGAAAAAACAAGACTCTCCAGCAGTCCTGATGAAAGAAGGTGAATATGAGAATAAAGCACTATTTGGGGACTGTCCATGGGCTTCATTTGCTGAGGATGTTCCTGTCCCTTTGCCGAGGCATGAGCCCAAGTCCTGTTCTGGTCCATTCCCACATTATAGCACTTGTCACTCCAGGATCCCCCAGTGTGCCCTCTTACCCAAAGTGGAACCTCATATGCTGACCAGCTCTTCCCTGTGTCTTCTGGAGGCTGTCCCTCGCTTGTGATACAGGCAGTCCGGAATCACCTGCCCTCCCCTTAATTAGAGTGTTCCAACTCTGCAGGTGTACCCTGGAAGCACATCCCTCTTGGTGGAACCACTAACATTGAAGTTCAGATACCTCATTACCACAGACCCACCTCCCACTGCGCTTCTCTACAACAGTCTCCAAGTATATTCCAAATGAGTCTTATTTCTTACAGAATATGCTCATTCTGGGATGTAACTGAAATGAAACATGGGTTTTGTAAGCAACCCAGTTATTGTCAATAGAGTTTTAAAGAGGTGTTATTTGAGACTGGCCACTGGACACATGCATCAATGAGTGAGCTTACCTACATGGTCAATACCCAAAGCTTCCCCCAGGAATTGGAGATACGGAAACACACACTATGGAAATCACTGTGTAGCAAACATCTACTGAGGCTGAATTCCTCTGAACTCAGAGTTCTTGTAAGAGAAGGAGAATGGTTTCGTAATAGCCATGCTATCTTTGAACAACAAAGATTAAAATAATTCATCATTCTTTTGCTACCTCTTAGCTTAGTACTCGTTCCAGAGGAAAATCCTGGCTTCTTCGTGTGCCTAATACTACCTTATACTTTATACCTAATGATATATTCAGTCATGCTAAGGGTTGCCCAGACTCATATCAAGTTAAGGTTTTGACCATGCCTCAATAGAAGAACATTCTGATCCTATTGGAATTTATTTCAAAGGTAAGTGCAGAAGGTGCTATTAAGTTAAAAAGTGAGCCCTCCCTATTGAGATTTTACAGGATCCTTTTGAAAATTAAATATGATCCAGTATTTGAAAGCACTTCCCATGTAGCAGGATTGGAGAAAAAAGTTGGAGAACTGTAAAGCAAATCGGCCTCCTTAGAAACTCCACCAAGGAAATGAAGAGGGTTGTATTCATAACAAATTCTAAGTTATTTTTTATTGAGCACCTATTATGTAATAGTTTATGAAACATGCATAGGCTCTATCACATGGTGTTTTGCTCTCCTTCCTGGGCTAATGGGGAAACTACACATTTTCAACCCACTTGTACTTATGACTGCCTAAAATGTGAACAGAAACAATGTTTGTCACCTCTAGCTCCAGGTATTTGAGAGCCAGTACACCATTACCATGTTTTCAGTTGGAATGTGTGCAACGGATATGAAGCACTTGGCAACCAACACAGAGATTCCCTGTTGGGAAACAGAACTACTTGATGAGAGCAACCTTGTTACCTAGGTGATCTAACAGTGGAGGCCCACATCATATTTTAAGCGTATGAGAAATAAACTTTTGTTGTTTTAAGCCATTTCAGGTTTGCAGATTTTGTCTGCTGCATCAGCTAGCAGTTACTTTATGTAAGTAATGCACAGCTACTGTTTTCATGGTTAGAAGTATTTAAATATTACAAAACGAATAGTACATATATTCTTGTTGCAAAAAATTCTAACAGGATAGATAAATCCACAATCTACACATTTCCTCAAAATTCAGCCCCCTCATCAGAGGTAACAACAATTAACAATCTGATGTTTGCCATTTTAAAGCTGATTTGAAGCTTTTTCATATATAGGTGTGCTATAAAAATATATTGAATTTTGAACACACATGGGCAACAACGTATATATTGTTCTTCCTCTTGACCTTGTCACTTAATAAAATATATGCAGGATCTTTCCATGACAGCAGACATTGATTCATCATGCTTTTAACTACTCTATAGATTTTTAAAACAGGTTTATTGAGATATAATTGATAAGCAAAACTGCATGGCTTTGATATGTACAATCTGATGTGTTTGGACATGCATATACCTATGAAATCATCACCACAATCAAGGTGATAGACATACCCATCACCTCCAAAATGTTCCTTGTGTCCCTTTGATTTCTTCTTTTGTGATAACAAACATTTAATAAGAGATCTACTCTCTTAAAAATGTTTTAAGTGCATAAAACAATATTGATAACTACAGACACTATGCTGAACAGCAGATCTCTAGAACTAACTTAATCTTGCATAACTGAAACTTTATACCAATTGAACAGCTCATGTCCCCTCCCCTCAGCCCCTGGTAACCACAGTTCTATTTTCTGCTTCTATGAGTTTGATGAGTTTAGGTACTGCATGTAAGTGGAATCATGAAGTATTTGTCCTTCCGTGACTAGCTTATTTCATTTAGCCTAGTGACCTCCAGGTTCATGCATGTTACTGCAAATGGCAGAATTTCCTCTTTTAAGGCTGAATAATATATATAATATAATATATATCCAGCCATGTAATATGAAAAAGAGAGGCATTTATAGCTGGATTTTTTCTGGACAGACCATGTGTGTGTGTGTGTGTGTGTGTGTGTGTGTGTGTGTGTACACATACATTGCCTTTCTCCATTTATCTTTGATGGATATTCAGGCTGTTTCCATAACTTAGCTATTGTAGACAGTGCTGCAAGGAACATTAGAATGCAGATATCACTTCAAAATATTGATTTCCATTCTTTTTACCCAGACCTGGGATTGCTGGATCATAAGTTACTCCTGTTTTTAACTTTTGAGAAGCTCCATACTATTTTCCATAGTGGCTGTACCACTTTACATTCCCACCAACAGTGTACATGGGTTCAGTTTTTTTGCATCCTTACCAATAATACTTAATCATCTTTGTTTTTTATAATAATCATTCTAATTGGTATGAAATGATAGCTCACTGTGGTTTTGATTTCCATTTTCCTGATGATTAGTGATGTTGAGCACCTTTTCTTGTACCTGTTGGCCATTTGAAGGAGACCTCATCAGGAAGAATCAGATAGGAACAATCAGGGTGTTGAAAGTCTTGATTATGCAAAGACGTTAATCAAATATCATGGGACTTCCAATCATCATGTTCCAATCTGCCTTCCAAAAAATAAAGAAAGAAAGAAATAACAGGTAAGGATTTTCCTACTTATGTTTGTACAATAATTGATTTGACCATTCTCTTCCTAATGGACATACAAATTGTTTCCCATTCAATGCTATGATTAAGAGGACTGAAATCAACATCTTCAAACATGAAATCTTGGGCAAATGTGTGCATGCTTTCTTATCAAATGGCATAGCAAAATGCAAACTTGATTAAAGTGGGCAAAGTGTGAAGATTGAAAAGTTTTACAAATTTTGATGACCTTCTGCTCCAAAAATGCCACACCAGTTCAGTCTATCAGATTAATGTGTGTGAAGGCCTTACATTCTCATAAGCATTTTATTTCATTAGTCTTTTACATTTTGGTTAAACTTGGGGGTAAAAGATAATGCTTCATTGCTATCTTAATTTTTATTTCCTGACATTGATATAATATTAATAGCAGGGAGTTCCCTGATGGTGTAGTGGCTTAAGGCTTCAGCGTTGGCACTGTCAGCACTGCAGCCTGGGTTCGATTCCCAGTCAGGGAGCTACCCACATACCAAAAAGCAAAAAAAATATATATATATTAATAGCATTGAACTACAGTCAAATCTGGGTATTACCAGATTCAAACAAACATGCAATCAGTGCTTTTTGTTATATTTTGTTTGCTTCGGTATATAGCTATGTACACTTTTGTCACATGTATAAATTGTTGTGATCACTACTAGACTAAGGACATACTCGTAGAACTTTTCCAAAACCCCAAAGAAACTCCCGAATGGTTCTCCTCTGTAATCACATCAAATGTAATTCCTGGCAACTACTAATTTACTCTCCATTAGTAAAATTTTTTTCCCACTTGAATGTTATAGAAATGGAATTTAAAATTGTGTAACTTTACAGGATTGGCTTTTTCACTTAGCATAATGCACCTGAGATCCACCCAGGTTGTGAGCATGAATAGTTTATCCCTTTTGATTGCTGAGTAGTATTCCCTTGTACGGATGTACAACAGTTACTTTATCCATTCATCCATTGAAGGGGATTTGGGTTATCTCCAGTTTGGGGGTATTACAAATATAGTTGTTATGTACATTTGTGTATGATGTTTTGTGTGAATATATAGTTTTATTTCTCCAGGGTATATTCTCAGAAGGGGCCTCTTTTATCTATCATATGATAAGTATATATTGAACTTAATTTTTTTAATTCATTTTTATTGATAGACTTTTGGGGGTGACATCTGTTAGCAAGATTTATATAGGTTTATATTTAACTTTATAAGAAATTGGTAAATTGATTTCCAGAGACCTGGACAATTTTACATTCTTACTATCAATGAATATCAGATCCAGTTGCTGCACACCCTCATCAGCACTTGATATTTTCAGTAATTTTTATTTTACCCATTCTAGTAGGTAGGTTATAGGATGCCATCATGGCTTAAAATGACAGTATACCAATGGGTAATGATTGTACATATTCTTTCATCTCCTTATTTACTATCTGTATATCCTTTTTGGTTGACTATGTCTTCAGGCCTCATGCTCATTTTCTAATTGGATTATTTGTTTCTTACTGTTAAATTTTGATAACTCTCTCTGGTAGGGTGAAGACACAAGTCTTTCATCAGTTAAGTGATATGCAAATATTTTCCCCCAGTCCATGGTTTGTATTTTCCTTCTTTTAACAGTGTCTTTCACAGAGCAAAACTTAATTTTGATGAAATACAACTTACCGATCATTTCTCTTATGGATCTAAAGTCAAGTCTAAGAACTCTTCATGGTGGAGATGAGCTGTGTACCCTGAAGTTGGGTTGGCTCTGTAACCTGCAATAAAAGGCATATGACAAGATCAATGGAGGAAAAATTTTAAAGTTCTGCCCTTGTATCTTCCCAGCATGTCTTAGGACAATTAATTTCTACTGCTTCATTTCGTGAATCTGAGAGCACCATAGACCACATCCATGGGGTTCTATAAGGACATGAAACCTCTTCAGAGGTGAGTACTAACCTTTATTACTCTTTTAATAGAATATAGTATATGGGTGAGAAATAGAATAGTGAATATCACAGTAAATCACACATAGAAAGGCTAATATTTGTTTAGGAAACATTTAAGATTGTGTATATATATGTACACACATATACACACAAATAAGGGGGGACCCCAAAAACTTGTAATTTATTTATACAAAATTGTATATTTATTATTACATGTTTAAACTTTAGTCACCTTCAAAGTACTCATCACTGATGCAATCCACCTATCAAGACTTTTTTTCCACGGCTCAAAACAGTTTTTGAACTCATTGATTTGGATGCCTTTTAGTGCTTCTGCTGTTTTTTTTGTTTCACCTCTTCCCTTTGAGAAATTTTTTCATCTGGGGAAACAAACAAACAAACAAACAAACAAAATGTCACTTGGGGCGAGATTGAGTGACTAGGGTGGGTGGGGATGGGGGGTCATGCCATTTTTGGTCAAAATCTGCTGAACACTCAGCGCAGTGCAGGCAGGTACGTTGTCATGCTGCATACTGTTTGTGTAAATCACCCATCGTGAAATGGACAAACACATTGAAAGAGTCTCCAAAAAAGTTTCACTGAAGCCAAACACAGCCTCTCACCACGACGCCAGTGGGTATGCTGATGCTGATGGGTTCCATTTCCTTTTGTTCAAATATAAAATGCACGCCCATTACGAAGGCAAACATGCTGAGAAGATCAACAAAGGATACAAGGACCACTTCCTTGTGACCTTTCTGGAATGGCTCTGAATACATGGAACTGGTATTTTTTCTTAACTTGAAAGAAGTGGATATTATGAAGCACTTCTATGGCCTTGTCATCAAACTGGATGTCACTAAGGACAGGAGTTCGAATGGTGGCAGAGTTTGCCCAAAACCAGTCTCTTCATGACACTCCTTGGCATGATCTTTATGAAGGATAGCTGCACTACTGATGAGATCGAGGAATTCTTGAATGTAATGGAGGGTAGGCTGAAAGGACACACTTAATCTATGGAAGCCCAGAAAGTTTATTACCAAGATTTGGCACAGGAAAAGTACTTGGAGTGCCAGCAGGTCACGGCCATCCTCCACACTATGAATTCCTATGGGTCCAAGTGCCCACACTGAAACTAGAAAGATGGAAGTCCTGGAGGTTTGGGCAAGGTCATTATACAGTTCACAACTCCCTCCCATACCAATAGGAAGAGATCTTTAGAAATGAGGAAGATAGAGCCTGAGCCAGTTGACTGAAGGTTGGCACTACTGTCACAAATAGAGCCATGTCCAATTTCCTCCCCTACCCATAATGAGTCTGAACTAGTTTCTTTACTTTGTGGTTGAAGAGAGCAGTCAATATTCTACGTAGCGGAGACCTGGTGTTGGGCTAGAGGCGACACAATATATATCATTTTTTCTTTCTGTTCTGTGTGATATCTTAAAGATTTACCCCTTCCTTCCTTCCAACCTCTTCTTTCTTTTTCTTCTTTCCTTTTTCTTTGTCTAATTTTTTATTCTTCTTAATTTTTTTAGTTAATTTCTAAATGTTGTCCCTTTTAACAGAAGATTTAAATAGCTTCAGAATATAAGTTTATCAATCAAAACTTTGGTTGTACACTTATTCTATGTATCAGATTTAGGAGTAGGAGTTATATAATTTGGAAAACAAACTGGAAACTATTCCATCTTATTTTATCATATGAAACAGGACATCATGGCATTAAGTACATATTTGTTTGGAAATATGAAAGAACTCAGTAGTAAAATCATTGGGCTTTAAAGTTTTTTATTTTTAATTGTATTTATCCTTACAATACCCTTCAGTAATTACTATAAAATAGTAATACTACAGTTTTAAAATAGTAATACTACAGTTTTAAAATAGTAATACTACAGTTTATTTTCACTGCTCTTTCTACCTTTCTCTGAGCAAATTGCAGCCATCTAAATATCCAACAAGTCTATAATGAATTACCAAGCAATGTAATAATAGAATTAAAGTAGGATAGATTGAAAAATTAAGTACATTATTTACTTTGGGGGAAAAACCTTTAAATATATCCATGGTGAATGGTTAAAGCAGATTCTTGATTAGCAATGTACAAAATTTCTCCTTTATTATACCTTAATTTTACAAGCTGTTGTGATGTTTTATTGCTCAAGCATTCAAATGATTAGCTATCTGCATATTATTTAGTAGTTTCTTATAAAATATTACCCAATACAAACCTAAGGGGGAGCTTAACTCTAGAACCATATAATCTAAGTTTTTAATTAAGAGTTTTCCTTGCAAGGTCTAACAAATTCATCCTCAGTTTCCCTCAATATATAAGCAACATAACAGTCGGCATGATGACCTGGACCCTTCAATAATTGCTCTATCTCCCCAAATAATTTTTCCTGGATATCAAACACAAAGACACCCATCGCCACTATCTAGTATCAAAATCTTATTATGAGTACAAGGTACCTGTTGAAGGGCACAATTTGAACTTTTAGTGTTTTATATGCATGGTTTTAATTGTTTCAAAACTTGAGAACAAACCCAAGTTATGGGATTTTTTTTGGTATTGGTTCAAGTCAATAGTTCTATTATTATAGCAGTCAATTACACTTCCATGAATAATGGACAACCTTTATTTATCTATACATATTAAGACTGGGGAGAACCTGTATCCTCAAGTTAATAGAGTGACACTAGACCTGTCCTCTGAAGTCTCTATCCATAAATAACACGTTTGTTTGTGTATTAATTACATATTTTTTCTACGCCATCATTTTATTTCTTTCAGGATGGTCACAGTCCCAGTATGTAATTGTTTTCTTAAATATGAATAATCCTGTACTTTTGAACTAGTTATTAGATCTTGGACCTGTTTTACAGCTAACTGCTATTGGACTATACAAGTGAGCGCCTCTGAGAGATCTTTGTGGAATTTTTGTCATTGGTATTATTGTTTTTCTAGCATTAAAGAATCAAAGCAGTACATTTCCAAATTTTAACAGGTATCTCTTTCTTTTTCTCAGTGAAATGTGATTCTTAAATACTTGAAATAGCCACTACTGTGAACAGGAAAGCAAGGCAGTCTATGAGAACAGAAGGTTGGCCAGAATACTTCCTTTCAGTTACAAATGATACCAAATTCAGCATTAATTTCAGTTACTCTAGAAAACTTGTGTTTCAAATTCCCTGTGGGAATCATAGCCCAGTCTTCCTGAGGGGCTGGCTTCACATGGGAAGGATGAATCTATCTGGCTTTTTCTTTCACTTTGATCAGCAGCACTTTAAAAAAGTGTCCCACCAGTACAGGAACACTTTCATCCAAAATACTTTTATATAAATGAAATTTCCCACTTGATACAATGTATTTATACAAAATTGTGTATTTCTTACATGTTTAAACTTTGGAAACCTTCAAAGTACTCTCCATTTGATACAATACACCTATCGAGATGCTTTTTCCACTGTTCAAAACAGTTTTGGAACTCATCAGTTTTGATGCTTTTTAGTATTTCTGCTGTTTTTTGTTTCACCTCTTCCACATCAGCAAAATGTTTCCTTTTGAGGACTTTTTTTATCCAGAGAAACAAACAAAAAAAGTAGCTTGGGCAAGACCGGGTGAATAGGGAAGGTGGGGTACAGGGGTCATGCTGTTTTTCAGTCTAAAACCGTCACACACTCAGTGCAGTGCAGGCAGGTGCATGGGCAAACATGCTGAAAGAGTCTCCAAAAAATTCACTGAAGCTGAGCACAGCCTCTCACAACAAGGCCAGCTGATACATGGATGCAGATGGGCTCCTAGAACACTCACTTAGTGGGGGAAGCTTGTATCACAAGGGGCCTGCTCTCCAGATGCTAATTCACATTTTTTGGGTCCCTTCTTATAGATTTGGCAGACTTCTTTCAGAGGGTTCTTCTAAGTCATTTTGACCTTATGTCTCAAGGTCTCTAGGGAAAAGTGAGATCTTACTAAAAGTATTACAATAATTATGAGAGAAATCAGTTAAAATGAGCAAAGGAAATGATCTCAGACCCAAGTTCATAGTTCTGGCAAACATAACTTCAAAGGTAGCAATACCACTCTGGCTTAAAGAGATGGCTTTAATTTTAAACAAGGCTAATGGTAAAATTCTAGGCCATTTTAACCTAGTAGATTTCTAAACCTTTGCCAATTATTTTTTTAAGAGTTTGATTCATCTGCACTATTTGTCCAGAGGACTGTGGGTGATGGGATATATGATAGCTTACAAGAATCTGCAAACATTTGCATACTCCCTGGACAACAGTAGAAAAACACTGACATCCTCTGTCTGATTTAATATACTCTTTTATCTCAAAAGTGGGAATTGTATTAAGAGAGCCTTACTGTGTCCAAACTTTTTTCTTTTTTGAAATGGAAAGTCTGCAGGCTATGCAGATATCCTACACTCCACAACTACGCAAAAATCTCTAACTTTTCGTAAGTACTGATTCTATGAAACCCAATAGGTTCCTAGTAAAGTTGATCATGGAAAACTTCCTGTGCTTATCTTGGGAGTGGCCTTTAAACAATTCTGCTGACAAATAGAACATCTTTTTATATCTTTTTAATGATTTTTGTCTTTTCAGTAGGCACAGTAAAAGTCTAGTACCATTGAAATTCCTCTTTTGCCCAAATGATTTTGTTGATTACATAGCAATAGTAACCAAGTAAATAAGACTGGGGAACAGGAATAATTTTCTTACATGATTCCCATAACCCAGTCAAATTTCTTTTAGCCTCTTTTTCAATCTATTTGCTCACTTCCTTTTATGAAGTGTATTTTTGAAAATGAACAAAAGTTTCATAATATGTTGAGACAAGCTTCTAAGTTTGGAGTGTGCCATGTTTTTTCCCCAGTTTTATTGAGATAAAATTGATACATACCATTGTATAAGTTTAAGGTTTACAACATGTTGATATGATACATTTATATACTATGAAGTGATTACCACCATAGTAGTAGCTACCACCTTCATCGCACCACATAATTACCACTTCTCATGTGTGTGTGTGTGTGTGTGTGTGTGTGTGTGTGTGTGTGTGGCCTGACAATTAAGTTCACAAACTTGCCACGGTGCGTTTACACTGACAGCACTGTATTAGGTAAGGTTTCATAACTTCGGTATATCTGTCTCACAGTTGTGTTCATGTTGATGTGTGGTGGTATCGTGATGAGTGTCATTCATTATTGTTGTTGCACATTTTTTGTGCCATAGTGAGCATGTTGGAACTTGAATTAGAGAAATGAACAAACATTCAATGTCTTGTTAAACTTGGCAAGAGGGTAGGTGAAATCAGGGATATGTTAGTCCAAGTTTATCGGGATAATGCCAGAAGAAAATGGCAGCGTACAAATGGATTAAATGTTTTTCTGAGGGGAGAGAAAGTGTACACTGATAAGGAGCAGTCAAGACAGACAGTATTGGAAGTGCTGAAAATCTGCATAAATAGTTAGACAAAAATTACCTGAACTTTTCATCAACAACTCATGGCTCTTGCATCAGGACAGTGCACCAGCTCACACAGCACTGTCTGTGAGGGAGTTTTTAGCCAGTACACAAATAACTGTATTAGAACACCCTCCCTACTCACCTACTCTGGCCCCTAATGACTTTTTTCTTTACCCAAAGATAAAGGACGTATTGAAATAAAGACATTTTGATCACATTCAAGACATCAAGGGTAATACAACAACAGCTCTGATGGCCATTCCAGAAAAAGAGTTCCAGAGTTCCAAAATTCCTTCAAAGGATGGACTACGCACTGGAGTCAGTGCAGTCAGACCTCGTGTGTGTGTGTGTGTGTGTGTGTGTGTGTGTGTGTGTGTCTGTGTGTTGAGAATATTTACAATTTACTCATTTAGCAAAACTTAAGTTTTTATAATATTTATAACATTATTAGTTATAAATATCATGCTGTACGTTAGATCCCCAAACTTGTAAATCTTAAAACTGGGAGTTTGTATACTTTGAACATCTCCCCATTTCCCTCACCTCCTACCTCTGGTAACCATCACTCAACTCTTTATTTCCCTGAGTCTGTCTTTTTTAGATCCCACATATAAGTGAGATCATGCAGTATTTGTCTTTCTCTGTTTGACTTATTTTACTTACTATGATGTCTTTAAGGTCCATCAAAGTTGTAAATGGCAGGACTTCCTTCTTTGTCATGCCATGTTGAACAGGAACATTCTTAGCAAAATATAATGATTAAATAGGTCCATAGAGACATAGAAAACTTAATCTAATAATACAAACTAAAATTAAAACCCAAGGTACTCTCAAAATGTTCTCAGACCAGCCAAATTTGGAGGCCTATTACACAAAATGGTGATAAAGAAATGTATCAGAATTTTATATGCACTCTTCTAAACTATACAAAAAGATGGAAAATGACTCATCCATTCTAATGGGCTAGCTCTCCTTGATACAAAAACCAGATAGGGATACCTTGAAAAAAGAACATGAAAGCCAAGCTCACTCATATACAGATAAATATCTTAAATAACTTTATAGCATATGTAATATATTCATGGATTACTAAGAAAAAAGCTGTGTCAAAGGAAGGCAAACGTATCACATCATAAAAAATGAGTCAGAATTCACTATACTGACAGATAGGATAAAAATGTATTTGATCATATATAGGAGGAAAGAAAAAGCTTTTGATAAAAATTAAACACAAATTCATAATACCTTTTAGTAAACTTGTAAGAATGAAATTTCCATATCATAAAATCATCAGCAAATACACATATACATAAATGTACCATATTAAAAGCATTCCCAATAAAGTCAGGAAAAACACACATAGGTATGGTACCACAGACCTGGATGTGAATGTATAGGAAGATACAGCCAAGCACAAGAATAATAAAATAAATAAGAGGTATGAATAATGAAAAGAAACAATAATAATAGTACCAAAATGATCCTATAATTTAAATATCTAAAGTAATGGGGAAACACAGTAGTCAAATATATAAGGAACATCAAAAAGCTAGTATACAGAAAATCACTGCAGCAAAATTAAAGGCCTGGTCAAACATAATCAATAATTAAACAGAATGTGTAATGGACAATATTCCAGTCATAACAGCAGCAATATCCAAAATATACCTAAAATGAAACCTTACGAAACTGTACAAAATCTTTATGGATCCAACTATAAAAGTTTACAAAGAGTTAGAGAAAAGAACTCTCAAATAGAGCAGTATAATACATTTTTTCAGGGGAATGGAATATTGTAAAGGTGAACATTCTTAAATTAATTAAAGATTTAGTGCCTTACTCATAGCTTCAAAGATGACAACCAAACTTGGGCTGCTGTTTTCTGGGCACAAAATCAACCATGAAATAAACTAAAGAACAAATAAAGAAAACAGTATGAACAATAAAAGTAAAACAATGAGAAATTCCTCAGAGGCAATGAGTCTATACTATACTGAACTAGTAATTGTATGGGGGCAGCTGGGAGAATTCCCTGAAATTCAGACAGGTCTGTTGAAGACAGGAATGCTTAGAGGAAAGATTTTAAAGTCCAATTCTCCCATTGTGTCCTGGGACAATGAATATCTATGGATTCAATGAAGGAACTGAGGCAGCACCAACTAACTGCATGCCAGGACCATGGGGGTAATATTAGGATGAAAGTTTGGGATGGCTGTGGCAGTATGAATCTAGAGGTTGTACAGTAAACAACCTGAAACTTTGTTAGTAGATGAAGACTGGGTTTTTTAAATGATCATCTTAATGCAATATCAAGCGTGGATTAAAACAGAATACGAAGTATCACAGCATGTTCACATAAAGACAGAAATACGTTCCAGAAAGTTTCAGCAATGAAACTGATGTCAGGTAAGAGAGGCCTCAGGCAGAACTGTCAGGATAAGATGCACCCCACTTTCTCCATGAGACTGCTTAGGGACTTGGTAAGGAAAGGAAGGCTTTAAGGTAGAAACGGGCAAAACTGCAGGCCTACTAGAAGTCAGTGAAAGTTACCTACCCTGGAACAGTGGAGCCCACAGGGTTCTCCCACCTTGCAGCCATCTCTGGGTGGTCTCAGGCAGGAGTGGCCAGGTGAGGTGTGCATGCACACATATCAGGACTCTCAGGGAGCTGTGCTCTTTGATGCTAGGGTCGGCAGATGGGAGGTGGCCCAGCACCCACAGGGAGTCTAAAGACACTGAGAGAAGACTGAGGGAGCAGCCATCACCATCAGACCTGGGAGGTCCCAGTCATGGCTGCGAGGCCTCACATATTTCCTGCTGGAGGTTCTGAGAGAAATGAGAGCCTTGGTCAGAGGCCCGATGACTCAGCGCAGCATTAAGTCCCAGGACCCGGTAAGAGGGGAGGAAAAGCTCCTGTGTGCCAGTCCTGCGGGAATCTCACCGCATGTCACCCATTCCCCTAGTCCCCCGCCCCGCCCCCCAGCCACGTGACCGTGACCGGAAGTGGCGCCCACCAACGTCCCCAGAACGAGGCTGTGGGGAGTGAAGCCTCGTCTGAGAGCTACAGCCTAGGGCGAACCCAAAGCCTAGCCCCTCATTTTGTCAGCGTGAAGGTTCGTGATATCCTGAGGTAGAACTTTGGGGACAGGTCCCCACAACTCCAGTCCCCCTTCCCCTCATGAAAAGAGGCACCACACAAACCCATCACCCCCGCCGCCCCCCGCCTCCCTCTCCCCCGCTTTCGGCCTTGAGGCCCCATCATGGCTGCTAGGACCGAAGTCCGCTCCCCCCGCGGGGTCCCAGGGAATAAAGTCCTCGGCCCCCGGGCTGGTGGACCCGGGCTCACCTCAGCAGAGGGCGAAAACTCATTCCTAGAGAGTGACAGACAAGACCCTCTGAGGAGAGAGGGGCCCCATTCCCCAGAACCGGGGCCACGCAGAGCCTCGCTGCTGACAAGGGCGCGGGAGGGCCTGGGCGGGTTTGTAAAGCCCGAGGTGCTTTCTCTCTTTGTTGCGGGGGAGTCGGGGAGGTGGGGGCCCCGGGCTAAGGGGCTGGCAGCACGCCAGCAGGGGGAGGATTTCCAGGTCATGGAAGGGTCAGGGGGAGGAGCACCATCCCTGCACGGACTACGTATGAACCCCATTAACACAGAGGACACCTCAGAATCCCGAACTACTGTCATTCAAGGAAGCCCAGGTATCTGTCAGGCAGAAGCGCCCCTTA